>PYHW01010784.1:4109424-4166371 GCA_013186435.1 Turdus rufiventris | reverse complement strand
TACTTCAAGAGCAGGAACAGAACCTGGTGCTAGCTGTACTGGCTTGGTGCTGCAGCAATAAAGTTGCAATAAAGAAGTAATAGTTATGCTCAGTACAGCTTGTCAGAGGGGTGTGAGATGGGAGAGTCCATGGGTGTCACCTGGTAGCCACCATCATTCTGCACAGTTGCAAATGTCTGTGGGTGATTTCTCACAAACTGAAAAGAACCCTCTTTTCAGGTTAGGGGATTTGCAGCTGGTAATTGTGCCATCTTTGCCATCCAGTCTCATCATCTGTCGGTGAACTAAAGACAGCTTCTGGAGTGTGCATGTGAAAACCAGGGACCTTATTACTGAATCCAAAGATCATTCTGTTCTAACCTGCCTTTATTTGACTCTTCTCTGTCCCATTACCAGGATATATTAGGACAAAGCAAATCTCCTCTAAGTAGACATTCAATTACCAGGCTTGCAATGTACTGCAGTTTGGTGATGCATTTTGTGCTTGCTGGATTTATAGGGTAATAAGCTGGTGCATACTGATGAACCTCACTGGGAGACAGAGGTGTTTGTAGTGTGGTATTTGGGTTGAGACAACCATTGCTTGGCATAGATATGGAGGGGAAAGCAGGCTTGTTTTTATTGTGCTAAATGTTGCTGTAAAGATGGTGCACATTTTCTGCCATCCTGCTGAGTATCTTTTGAAGCATTTCATAGTCCCAATCAATCCCATTGCAGCAAATTGGATTTTATTTTAAAATTTAATTGGATTGTGGTCTTTCATGCATAAGTATTAGGAAAAGTCCTTTATCTGGTAAATGTTTGAAATTTTAGCAATGTTAATTTTTTTTTTTTCACAAATTGCTTTACTGGTGAAAATGTAAATTTTTTCCCGTTGAAGATTACAATGCTTTTTTTTTTTTGAGTCTGTTTGAATAAATGGAATTTCTTCAAGAGAGAGACTATAAGGCAGTCATTTCTGGGCATTTTACCTTCTGCTTATGAGTACATTAATAACATTTCTAGCTTTGCTGAATATACAGAGGGATTAAGTTTTGTTGCTGTGCTTCCTCGTTAGAGCTCTGTGACTAGTTGATCTGTGATGGGGAATTTTATTAATTTATTGAAGTGTAAGCCAATGATGTGACAGATTAAAATACAATTGATTAATTGATTAAAAAAGAGTTGCTTGTAAGTAAATACTGACATATTATGACAAAAGAGTAGAGATTATCTCTCACATTAGCATTGCAAGAATAGAGCCCTTATAAATTTAAAGTTCTTGCTTATGTAATTAAGTAATTATCTCAGTGACTCTCTTGAAGAAAAGTACAAAAGAAAACATGCTATATATGAAAAGAACAATGAATATTTTAATAGTTACATTAATACCAAAGGGAAGCCTCAGGGATTTTTCTCTTGGTGGGTAATTGACAGTAATACAGATTTTAATTTATGTCTTGACAGTGCCTTTTTTTTGTTTCAAAACTGAGCTTGCTGTTCTTTATTCCTTCAGGTTTCTTCATGGCAAATAAACTGATAATTTTCTGATTGAAAAGGTGCAACTAGGTGTGCTTTTGCTCATGTTTTTCTCCTGAGCATAAACTCGTGTGCAGTCTGTCCTTCCCCACTCTACTCCTGCAGCCCCATGTGCGTCAGCCTCCTCTCTCTCTCTCAATGTGCCTGGGAGCTGGCACTGGCATCACTGCCTGCTTTTGGCCAGAGGAGAGAACTGTGCCTGCTCCTGGGATGGTTGTGAATTAATGCAGTGAACTGGTAGCTTCTAAACATCTTTTAGGGTCTGTGGGTAGAGCTACTTTCTAGATCATTCTTCTTAATATGGAGCATGAGAAGTTCTGTAAAACACAGCAGGACTTTCTCAGGGCTTGCCAAATGAGCCCAGAAGTAAACTTGATCCTCTTAGGAAAGCACAGGCTTGCTGCTGGCAGGCAGGGCTGATCCACCAGTACACAGGCACACAGGGACCTGTGCTCTGCTCTTGCTCTGATGAGGGCAGGGTCTTCTCTCCAGCACACTGCTTGCACCTCTGGCTTTCACACCTTGTCAGCTACTCACAGGGAGGTGCCAGGCAACATCTGAATAGCAGATTTTGTCAAAGGAGATTGCCACACTCTTCCAGTAATGTATGTCTTGGTTTGAAAGATGGGTATCTGCTGAGAAAGGCAGGAGCCTCTCTTGAAATGGAAAATGTAAACCTGCTCCCTCCAAATTATTATAATTTTGAAATTAAGGGGCTCTCAGGCAAAGATATAGCAACAGGAATAACAGTTATTTACTAGGAAAGTATTATAAAAAAAAAACAACAACCAAACCCAAAACACTGCAGAGTCAGAATACAACCTGACACCCCATCAGGGTGACACCCATCAGGCAGGGTGTTGGTAGCAGTTCCATTAAATGGTGGCTGCACCTTCCTGCAGTGACAGACGTGGTTCAGTTGAAGCAGTGCTCCTGGAGAAGGTGCAGTTTTCCTCTGAAGGTCCAGCAATGCTGCAGAAAGGTCTGGCTTTCCTCGGGAATCCAGTGGAAAAGGCTGCTCTGATATTCCAAATCTCAGTTTTTATCTAGGTAGGAAAGGCTTGGCTCCTCCCCCTGGGTGGAGCATTTCCCAATGGGATGATGTAATTTTATCAGTCATGCAGTGGGACCCAGTGGGCCATTGCAGCCAATATCTTTCTGGAGGAAGGGTGGGTTGTGGAAAAGATAAAGAACAGAGCCCCACCTGTTTTTTAACAGATGGCCCATTAGCAGAGGATATCTCCCACGGAGATAAGGATCACTGCCCCACCTGGTTTCAACAGATGGTGATAGAATAGATACTTTTGGTCACATCCTGTATTGTAACCTAAGACAAGTAAAACCAAAAGAACTTAAAAACAGAAGAACTTAGAAACAAAGTTATGTACCACACAACTTGGTGTTTCTTTGGGTTTTTTTCTTGCTTGGTTTTGAGAGTGTGGTAGAGTGTGTGTCAGCTGTCTTCTCTGTCACTTGGGCAGGTGATGCTCTTGACTACATTAGGAAGCAAACTGGGAAATTTGTGCTATATGTAGCACCAAAGCAAGCAAAACCACATATGTGAAAGTAAGGGAAATCAGAGGGTGTGTATTCCAGGAAAAAAAAAAAAATTCAAATAGCTCTTTATCTCATAAAAGACCTTCCTGTGAGTATTAGTAAGACTTTAACCCTGGACCCCTGCCATGGGCTGAATTTCCCTTAAAACCACTTCTAGTCCAATAATGCATTTTATGCCAATACCAAAATACTTACAATAAACGCTGCTGGCCTTCCCCAGATCAGAAACATCTTTGGAGTCTAGTTTTGCAAAACTTTTAGTACTGAGCAAGGTTAATCATATCCATTTAAACATGGTCACTGTGTAAGTTCTTTGGCAGGTACTTCTATGTAAATGGGGTATTTATTAACTTTTTCAACCTTTTCAGGGTCGTAGTTATTCTGGTGGTGTTCTTGTTTTCTTGGTGGTGTGGAACATGGAATAAATTTTTAGACTTGTTCCTACAAATTTGTTTTGCAAGTCTTCTATAATAATAGCTAGCCAAATTTTGAAGATCTTATTTGCTTTTTTCAGTTCAGTATAAATTCATGTCAGGTATTTTAAGGCCACTAAGAAAGCTAAGATTATTTTTAATTTTGGACTTGTAATTAGTTTTACTGAACCAATAGATTCTGTGGTAGAAATGAAAACGTTTCAATGGTATGAGAGCTCACAGGAAGAAAAGTTTTTTCAAAATATTCTGAGGTATCATAAGTAGACCAGCATTTTTGAGGCAGAGAAGATTTTGTATTTCCAGATGTCTTCAGAGTATGAAATTTTCCCAGAATAAAGCCTTTAAGTTTCTTAGTCAAATCTAGGAGTTCCAGCTTGAGAAATACTTGGAACATGAAAGCAGTTCAGCAAACGGCAGTGCAAAACTCCCAGGAGCTGAGTCCTGAGAAGTTTCTCCCATGAAAGACTTTCTCCAAACTCACGACTTATTAAAAGTTTCAGTAATTTCAACAAACTGACAGTTTCTGTTAAAATTTTAAAAAGAAAACACCGCCCCCCCCCCAAAAAAAACCAAAACCCAAACAAAAACAAAACAAAAAAAAAACCCCAACCACAACAGTTAAAGCTGAAAGTCTCCTAGATAGTTCTTATTTTGGTGTATTGTTTATGTTTTTGGTGTATGCAAATGTCACTCTCTGGCTCCGTATCTTTCAGTTGCTGGTGGACTCGGAAGGCAATGAAGTTACTTGATTTGATATGAACTCCAAACTTTCCTTTAATTTGTAGGACTTTTAACAGATCTAATCAATGGAAGTAATTACAGTTCTAGCACATGGCTTAGTCCAAGGAAGGAGCTTGTGAGAGCAAAGCAGTGTGAGCTGACAGAGAGCCCTGATGTGTTCCACATGCTCTGCGCAGGGGATTTCTAAGGGCTGGCCCAGGATGCAGTGACTGAAGTGCAGCAGATGCAGCTCAAAACCAGTTTTGGCTCTGGAGGGACAATAGTTCAGGCATGTGGTTAGTGATAAAAGCCACTTGAGAAACTGCAGAAACTTTCAGAAAATTATTGTGAGCTTCAGGCTCCTGTGGGTACACAAGATAAATAGGATTACATGGGTATGTTTGTGCTGCAGCAAAGCATTACTTTAAAATGCTTAAATTGGGAAAACCTCTTGTTTGTGCTGGGCTAGCTTTGGTGTGGCCATCACCTCTTCATCACTCCCAGATATTTCCCAGGAAAAATCTTCTCTCTCCCTTCTCTTCCCTGCTCCCTGTTCAGCCATGCTTTGTCTTCACCTGTGTTTGTCTCTCACTCCAAACATCTGCTAAAAGAAAACCTCTTTCCTCCTCTATCTTGTTTTCCTTTCATTTCTCTCTGATACATGACTAGAACACTTTGGAAAGCTACCAAAAAAATGAGTGGCAGTGAAGGAGGAATTGTAATTGTTTAAAATGAGTCTGTGGAATTCTTCTGCAAATTGAATCAAATACATAAAAAAAATCAAAGACAGGAAAAAAAAGGGGACAGGGTAAGAGGAGGATCTGTAGAGGGTGGAAAGAAATGGAAGGAAGCTAGGGGTACATCTGACATAGATTCAAGAATTTCACCCTAGAATCTAAATTTTGTCATGCACTCTTTTTGACTTCTAATATACACAATGCAGATCTGGTGGTTTGTGGTGCACAGTATTTCCTTGACAACATATTTCATGCACCTGCATTGCTTAGTCACTCTGGAAAATTTCTTGTCCTCAATGTGACTGTACATTTACATAAGACATTATTTCTTCAGTGAAATTCAGATGTTTTCTGTGTGACCATATCTGATATGAAGAGGTCTGGGAGGCCCAGAAGCCTCCAATGAATAACAGTTTCACACAAGTGTCTCCAAAAGACTGATCCTGATGGTTTCTTAGGCAACCCTTTCCAGTCGTGGCGAGCCTTGGCTCTGCCTCAAGCTGCTGAACTTTCTGATTTTCCAGTTCATTCAATAAAAACCTCACAACTTAGTGACTGCATATTTGATCAGAACTGATGTGTGTAAATAGCTCACCAAGGAATCCAGATGGGATGGGTAGGGTCATTTCTTCAGCCTCAGCTTTTATTTGACAAAGAAATTTGTCCCAAGATGGGAGGAATCCCTCCTGTTAGATACTCGACTCAGCCCTGCTACTGTGTGCTGAAATCAAGGGAACCATAAGGGTTTAAACTTGTCTCATGTCCAACCTTTCTTTCTTCCTGTTTCCACGAAGGACAAGCATAATGCTTTTCTGCTCTGGAGATGCTTTTCAGAGTTGGGAGGAAAATGAAAATATTTGCATGAATGCCACCTTTTTTGGTTTTCTGTATTTTTGCAATAAATGAAATTTTAAATTGTAACATTACTTTTCATAAGGTAAAAATTTATAGACAGCTTCCTTGGAAAAAAAAAAGGTGTGAAAGAGTGAGGATGGAAAATGGAACAGCATTTTTTTTTGTTTCCAAATCAGCAGTGTCAAGTTTTAATGCTCTATGTAGAACTCTCATTACTATCCATATCACAAGACTGCAATGTGAAATAAATCTATATACATCAGTGGTAAGGAATTTCTGCAAACACTTGATGTAGTCAAAGTGCAATGTCTTGCAGAAGCTGTCTTGCCAGTACTCCTGGAAGACAAAAGTGCTTGTGAGAGGAATGGATGAAAGGCACAGTGCTGCTCACATTTGGTTTTATGTGGCTTTTCAGGGATTTATGCTGGCTGGCATCTTTTCAAGGCAGGATGCCTTTGTGTTCTGGGAGCTGTAGTACTGCAGGACAGAATTGCTTTCTGGTCTATTTTTAGCTGTATGAAATCTTAAGGAATAATCCAAAATGATGTGAATTTAAGAAACAGTTTTGCTTCCAAAGTTTCCTGACCTTCCTTTCTGTTTCCCCTACTCTTTTCTCCTTCTCCCTGATTCTTCCCCCAGGTGCTTGATATCAGCATTTTTAGAGCCCAGTTAATTAGTCTTTGGTGAATGTAGCCAGAATTCATGTTGCACAATTTTATATGAAAATTTTCCTTGAGATATTTTTGTCTGCTATTGCAAATATACAAAATGGTCCCAAATGTCACACTCAGGTTTTTTTCTCCTCTTCAAATTGTTCTGTATAACATATGCAGAATCAAAGTTTTTTCATTGCTTTCTAGATGGATAGTCAGCACTTTTCAGCTGAGTTATCACATCAAAAGCAGGTGAGGCACTAGAGCACATGAAAATAACTTCAAGGAAGGATACTGTTCTGTTCAGTGATTTGTCTAAAATATAGATTAAATTTTCCCTTCAAGAGACAGAGGTAGGTCTTGAAATTTTAGGCTATAATTTATTTCCTCTTTTCTCTCCAACAGTAATGACTATATATTGATAATTTCTGCCTAAGCCATAGAGGCTGTTCACTGAAATATATGAAAATTTTGTTTTGATCTTGGCAAGCCCTGTAATTTTAGCAGCATGTTAATCCCCTCATATCCAAGGGAGGAGAGTTCTTGTGCAGCAAAGGGCACTTTGCACAGATTCAAACTGTGCACCCTGTATTATCATTACCCCTCTGATAAAGCAAGGGCCCCACATTGGGAAGATATAAACCCAAAAGAAAAGCAAACAGTGAGGCAGACAGCTGCTGTGCTTTCACAAATAACAGCAGTGATATCATAGCAAGTGCTGTATGTTAAACCACATCAGGAGGTTTTGGAATTTTGCTACATGTTTTTGAAAGGATGTAAGTGTTGCATTGTTACATTGAAAGCAGACAGGTTAACCATCTGAAAAGGGAGCACCCCCTTTGACTTAGGTTTTAGCATGTTAATGTGCTTTCTTAAACTCATCACAAAGTGGGTTGGGATATAGCTCATAATTCAATACAGCTGATTGAATTATGAATTTTTGATCAGTAAAGATGAGATGAGTTCTTAGATGCAAAAATTAATAGAAGCACCTCTAGTAGGATGAATAAAGAAGATGAGAATAAAGCTTTTGTCACCTTTCCCATTAGGTATCCATTAGGAAAAAAACAGAGCAGAGGCATAAAAAAAAGCCTACAACAGAAGTTTGTATCACAGAGAACCTTATGCTTCACTTTAATAAATGTTTGCATTCCAAGGTGAAATGTATGTGACAGAAAAACTGTTTGTTTGAATTGATGGTGTAATTCATGGCAGATCATCAGGGAAGACGAACAAAAGAATGGATTTTAAATAAAATCCCTTACTAAACTTTTATAACAGAAGTAAATTGCTATTTTGTCTGTATTTTTATCATTCCACAGCATCATGTTTCACCATGCAAGCCAAGGATGTGGATGCATAAAAATCCACTGCTGCAGTGTCTGTGGTTGTAGAATCAATTCAGTTCCTAAGTGCAGCAGCTCTTTCCTTCGTCCTCTGATGTGTCAGAACAGGAGTAGTTAATACGACCAGAAATGGGAAATGCTGTGCAAAGGAGGATGCTCCACATCCATGCCTCTCCTCAGTAGCCTTTGTATATCAGAGGGTCTCACAACAGGGGGATAGCAGGATAGAAAATAGAATTTCTTAGGGTAGAAATCTTATTTCAGAGTTGTTTCCTTTCTACAAAGTATGAATGAGTGCAAAAATAATCAAATAATGGCCACCCAAGTGGGAAAAGGCAGAATTAGGGGAAGGAAATAGGTAGGGCATGCACATGACATGTCAAGAATCTTGTGTAATAAACAAACCCTCTGCCTGTGAATGCATCCTTCATTCTCCTGTGGTGGGTTCAGAAGCAGAATGACATGCAATGTGTCCTGGATCACCCCATAGTGTTGCACAGAACTGCTTAGGAACGAAGATTTCTCAGCAGCTCTGTTTCAGTAACCACCATGAGCAAAGACAACTTGTTTTCATAGAAATTGCATGAAATTTGAGTCTAACCAGCACAAAAATTGTTCATGAAAGTATTTTAAATGCTGAGGGCTGTTAATCTGTGTCAAAACCAAAATTGCCTGCATTGAAGAGGGAGACGCATGACACAATTGTAAATAATGTGGAGAGGCAAGAAAATTGGAAAACTGGGATACTCTGCTCAAAGGTGTGGAAATGACATGAGTATAAATGCCATCCCCTGCTTGTAAAGTGAATGTAAGTGCTTTCTTGTCACTTTGCTAATTGCTTTAGAGGAGTCTTGATGTTACAGCTGTGGCAGAAAGTAAATACATGCCTGTTAGTAACTGAGAATGAAGTTTTATTCTTTAAAAAAAAATTAATCTGTCTGTGTTCGCTGTTCATTTTATATGGTAAATTATATCTTGTATATACAGTAACTTGTATCAACAAGTTACTGTTCTCAGGCTATATATTTATCAAGATGTTTGTGGTTCATAAACTCCATTAAGGTAGTCAAAAGATAAATTAGCCTTGTGTTTTACCTATTTGTGCATTTTCATCCTCTTGTCCCATTCCAGACGAAGTGGATTAATAGCAGACAATGCCAGCTGTCATCTTACCTTTTTAGATAGATTTTTTTGAAGTATGTTTTCCTTATTGCAGCCCAGAAGTGTTGACTTCACTGCAAAGGGAGAAAATAGACTGTTTTTAGTGTTGTTTTAATGTACTAGTTTACATATAAATCACAAAAGAGCTCTTTGTTATATACCAAGGAAATGATTTTGCTCTGCACTTCACTAATTTCACATTTAAAATCCTCATGGCAAAAGAGTTGGGAACTGATTCCAAACAAAGAAAAACTACTCTCACACTTCCAGATCAATGATTCCTTTTTGGTGTCTGCTTGGCAATTAAGAGCTGTGAAAATCAGCTCGTGGTAGGAGGAGCTGCTGCACCAATTTACACTGTTGAGAATTCAGGTCTGGGCAGGAGCAGTGGAACCCGGCTTCCCTTCTGGCCAAAGGAGCTGTTTCCTCTTGGGCCAGTATTGTCCAGGTATGAAAAAGAGAAGTTAACAGGATTAAGAAACAAGGAAAGAACTGGTTTGCAGATGCAATCCGATGACAGCTGTTGTGGTCTCAGATCTCAGGTCTGTAAATAAGACCTCATTTTCTGTTTAATTTGACACATGTTTTCGAGTGTTAAATTTTATTGCAGCAAATTATTTTGTGGCTGTTTTGTTTTTCTTTTCCTAGTCATACAGATTAAATTCTGCACTCCATTAGATGCCTGTTAAATCTTCAGTAAAAAGCCTGTTAAGAGTACTATAATTGTCATACTGGGTTTAAAATAGTACTTGAATATAGGATTTTTAAAAGCCAGTATAACAAAAAATAGTATTTAAATTATTAAAAAAGAAACATAGAAGGCAGGTAGAGTTCCAGTTTCCCTTGCAAGGCACTGTCAGTCTGTTTTTGCAGGTCACTCAAGCTCTATACTGCAGAGCATTTTGCTTCAAATACGGTGTGCAAATGTCCATGAGTTCAGGTTCTGACCCCTTGTTTCCCTGTACCCTGTGGAAAATGAGTATTTGCTGTAGGAAAATGCTTTTCTGGGGCCTCAGGATTTTGAAAGTGAATGGGATTGGACACATTGTCTGTCTTGTCTGCTCATCTCTTAGTCCCTCATGCTTTCTGTCAACTTCCCTATTCATATACTGAATTATATCTGCCTTCACATGAAGATTGAGTTACACTGATTCGAATCAATCATCTATAATTGCTGACCATGTTTGGTTAAGCTGTTTATGACAAAATCATTTCTTTAAAGGTGCCAAATTTGTATTGTAAGCCTGAAATGAATTATAGCTGCCTTTGTTTAATTGCAGTTGTTAGCCTGTTTGCTATTCCAGCTGCTGTTTAAGAAACTTCTGTTGTGAGTTTGCAGTCTGGCAGGCAAAAGTGTATTGTTCCTCTAAGAATTTAGAGGATATTTGATGGAGGATTACGTGACCAGCATTAGAAGGAACATGCAGCACTGTGAGGACGTAGAGTGCTGTATGTGACCCACAGAGAAAATGGTAAAGCAGCAACCAAAGTTCATCTGGGGGGTTTAGTAAGCAAATATCCCCACTAGTGAAATAGGATCATTTTTCATAGCACTTTTCTTTCCCCTTTGGGGCTTACTCAGACATCACGCCGTTTCTAAATTATTAAATTAGGCCTTCCTTGATCATCCAAAGGTCATGGTGCCTAATGTGTGTTAATGTGATGGAAGTGTCAGGCACAATTAATTTCAGTAGTAAAACATGGGTTTATAGTCCTGAACGCCATAAATTAAAGTGTGCTCTGGACTGCTGTAGTTGGGGAAATTTCTGCACCATTAAGGTTTGATGAGGTTTCTTGTCCTCGTTAGGTAGGAAGGGGGAGCACTGGGTGGAAGGTGGTAGGATATGCTTCACCTTTGCGATTGCTCTTGCTCCTCCTTTGAGAGATTGTACATCAAATGGACATATAACCTCAAAATTCTGCTTTCCTTCTCAGGCAGAGCCAGGCAGTCGAGTTTTACACAGCTTGCATATTCTCTTAGCTGGTGTCTTTATGCTGAGAACATTCCAAGGCACATTTTAGGCATCAAAACATCTTTAATCTTGATTCTGGGAAGAGTACATGCTGTCAGAAACAGATCTGTTCTGTACAGCTTGCTACTGAATTTCAAACTTCTGCCATGAAAATTCAGGTACAGATAGCTGTGGATGATAGAAGAGGGTAACCCACAGGGGAATAGTAAAACTGACTAAATTGGCATGCTCTGTAATCTGTCTAATGGGGCAAGATATTACAATTAACTGTAACTGTACCCATTTCCTGTCTGAAAGCAGGAGGGAAAAAGCAATAGCAGCAGATAGGCAGAGAGAGATCAATTTTTATTGAGAATTCTGGTAGCTTTGCTATTGAAAGACAAAAAGCAATGCCTAATTGTGGTAAATATCACTGATAAACCAAAGATCTCTGTATAAACCCATTTACAAGTGCAGTATATCCTGAATTGTTGAAAATTTAGGACACTGTATACAGAAACAAGAACTTTCAGTAGCAAGGAAATAAACAATTTTCCCTTATGGAAAGTGATCCTTCTGGAAGAAATACTGCCCTGCTAAGTGGCCATTCAATGTTTTTAATAAGTTCTGTATTATTCATGGGGAATAATTTCTCATGAGCTGTGGTTTCATAATGGAAAAAGAAGCTTCCCCTTCTCTGGGAAGAAGGAGGAGACCGTGCCAATCTTTTTGCACTTAGAAGAAGTTAGCCAAATTTTGGTGTCTGGCTTCTTCTGACAGAGGAATTCTCTTTGGCTGAGAGTAAAATTGAAAACCTTGAATAAAAACCTTCAAATATGAAAGTTTGTGAGGACCAAAATTCCAACTCCAGCTTGATGGTTTTTATTTCAGTATCATGCAGTTTTCCAGGGAAATCTGCTGAAACATACTGGTGATACAAATAATAGGAGGCCTATTTAATTTTGAGGCAGACAAAGAAGCCTAGAAAAAGTTCAGAGAGCAGAAGGCAAATCAGAGGAGTGAGGCTGGAAAAGAGTAAATGCCACAGCGATCCCTTTGGGAGCAGTTAATCAAATGCATAAATACAAACTCAGAGAGTGCTGATTAGGAGATGGAAATGAAGAATTTATCGAAGGGAAGATGTAGTTTAGGGTGAGCATCAAATGGAACTCGACTGGATAGTGAGTGAACTGCAGTTTTGTAGTGTGTAAACAGGAGAACTTGTCCCTTAAAATATACCTGGAAAGCCATTTTTTGGTCTCTTAACTTGTAAAAAGAATTCAAACAACTGCTACAGCAACAAGGAAAATCAAACATGAAAGATGTAATCAGATAAACAGAAGTCCTTTTCCTCTCACTTGTATAAATAGTGCCTGGCACGCTACTGCCATCATATAGAGTTAGAAAACAAGTTGTGTAAAGTCAACCAGTACTATGAGGTCATACTCCTTAAAAAGGACAGTCTTCCCTTTTCATTTGAAAAGGAATAAAGCTCCAGAATCTGTGAAGGAACCCCAGCTTTCATTGAAGCTTTTAGACTATTCAGTTTTAAATTTTAGCTTGTAGATCCAGTAAAAAGCAATTTGAACACAGAAAAAACAAGGAGGTCATGCTACGCTGGCAACAAGGATGTTAAACAAGCCCTTCAGAAGTTATCAGTAACAGCAGATGTTGGAGGCAAATCTTCCATAATTTCAACAGTGATCTGTTTTTTAACAAAACCAGAATTTGAAAAAAATTTAGTTTCTTTCCAAAACATGTCAAACTATTTGTTTATAGATAAAATATTTACTGTGGAAAAACTTGACTTCATATTTTGAACTCCAGAATGTATTCTGGAAGGACATTTATCTACAAACTTTTTGGTAGTTCTCACTAGATTTCTTCTGCAAATTTCTTCTGGTTTGTGGATTTGGGTTTTGGGTTTTTTTTCCCCCCTAACATTGATACTAAAGGTATTTTTGAAAAACAAAAATTAAAAGGCCCAAATAAATCTCAATAAAGCCCTAAGTCTATCAAAGTGTTTCAGTAAGTCAAGATTTCATTGGTTTTAATATGCTAATTTAGCTTTTTAATTTTAAGATTTCAAGTTAGGTATGTGCACCTTGTAAAATCAAGGCCATATTAGAGATGTTATCTGATTGTTATTAGGGATTTAACTTCTGTTGAGGGGGACAGTTTATATTCTATATGTCAGCTTTACTGTGTACAGGATTCATCAGTGTTGTCCTGTTTAGGAGATTGGCACCCATTTATGAAGTTCTGTACTGGTGAAATCTCTGCCCTGTTGAGTCACACTATGAAGGACCCCTACTGAGTCCTCATTTCAATTCTAAGACCAAATTCTTCTCTTCATGTTTTTACTTTGAGCTGCTCTGTTACCTTCTCAGGAGGCAAGAGTTTGTTAAATTTCCTTGGTGGCATTTTTGATCTTAACATGCAGTTTCCTTCCAGATCTGCAGACTATTATTAAGAGGGCAATGAAGCCTAAAGGAAAATATAAAGCTTACTGTCTGTAGGCTGAAAGACTATAATGAAGGAGTTCAGCATAACTGGAACATGCTAAGAAATTTGTAAGTCAAAAGAAGTTGGCATCTGTTTGCCTAAAACTCTGACCTTGCTCTTGTGGCTTCTTATAAAATGGATCCCTTTGTCTCTTTCTACGGTATGGGAGCTGTGCAGAAAAAAATGTGCATTCTGATGATTCTTGTACTCTCTCAGAGAAACCTTTCCTAGTAGAAGTTTACCTAATTTTGCAGTACTGTGTAGTTTTGAAGCTCAAAATTTGGCTAAGATTTGTTCCAAGCTTAAAANCTCTCATGCCCCTTTTGTCTTGACTTCTATCTTCCATCTTTTTGTGATGAAAGGTGAATTTGAGCAGCCTTGCCAATCTGGAATTCCTTAGGTAAGGTTTATTGGTTTCCCCTCTCCCAATGGGATATTATTTGTGGCATTAGGTGTGTCTAAACCTTTCATATGGCAGAGTAAAATGGGTTCTCTGAAGCCTTCCCATTCCCCTGAGCCCAGTGTGTCACAACAACAGCACTAATCTTTTTATTTCTTGTAAGAAACCAGGCTTGCAAACAGGGACTTAAGACTACAAGGAAAAGAAACAGACTGCAGGTTTGAATGAGGCACAGCAAGAATGTCTAAGTCTGCTCCTCTCAGGGCTGCATTTTGGCACTCTGACTCTTGGCCAGCATATGTCCCTGTTCAGCAGAAGGAATCATTCAAGCAATCTGTGCTAAGACTTGTCAAAGTCTAAATTAAAATGCAGCTATCTTATCCTGGCCTTTTTTTTTTTTCCCTATGCTTTTACAGCATGTTTCCTGCTAGTAAATTAGAGAGTGGGGAGGCATTTATATTTGGTGATAATTGAGATTATTGATTATGTATTTTACATCTTGTGCATGTATTAATCTATTAAATGAGTGGGTATTTTATAATTTATGTCTTAAGGAAAAAAGAATCAGATAATAACATGACTTCCACAAAAGGACAGTCCCTCTAGCATAGTGGTACTTTTCTTTTTAACTAGTTGCATTTATGATCATGAATTTGTGTGTGAGTCTCTTAACCTGCAGAATCTCCACTGACTGACTTTTGTCCTGCGGCTCTTAGCTGCAATGCATTTTATTGCAATCACCTTCATGATAGGAAAACCTCTTAATTATGCTCAAAATTCTTTAAAGTTGAGAACAGTGCTGTAATGAGTCAAAATGTATATATGGTATTTTCCCAAATGGCACAAAAGTGAAAAGTACAAGGTGGTGTAGGAACATTCAGTGCTATGCAGCTTGGAAAGTTTAGTTATTTCAGGGAGTAGAACTGTTGACTAGAATTCAAATATAAATTGAACTCCTGTGCTGCAGCTGAGTAGTTGAATGACCTTAGGGAATGCCCTTATTCTTCTTATGCATTTTCCCCTTTGATAAAATAAGAATAATGTGACTGCAGAGAGCATAATGAGGTTAAATCATATTTTCCCTAAGTGCTTGGGGATCCCCTAAGGAAGGTTGTGTATAAATGTGATTATTTTTTGATAGTTTTAGTTTTTTTGAAGTGCATAAGTGTTGCTATATTGTCAGTTTAGAAGCATTTAGGTGTAGTAACATTACAGATGCATTTTTCTAAATAGCAGTATGTTTTGAATCTGCACTTCTAGGGGAATTGGGAAAAATTTAGGGTTGTAGGTGTAGTGATAGCTATCACAGAATATCTGTGACAGAATTTCAAATATAGTCCCTGAAGAGAGATGCACAGGGTCTTCAAAGAACTTTAGGAATGAATATGGCAAGCTGGTCTTCTTTGTTCACCTGCTTTCTTACATTTGTTCTTTGATCTTTTAATGTGCAAGGATTGGTATTTTAATCTTAAATGCACTTTGGGGTATATTTGATTTTTAAGCTTGAAAAGTAACTACTTGAAAGAAAGCTTGTGTTTTTGTTGGGCTTGGGGAGGGGCAGGTGAGAGGGAGGCTGAACATAAAAGCTGTTTTCAATAAATACTTGTGAGGTGCTACAAAGCTGGCCATTACAAAAATCCTCATGTTAGCTTAGCAAGAAATGCTCCCTGTTGTTCAGAAAATTGCAAGTTTTTAAAAGCACTCTGGCCTCAGAAAGCAGCCATAATAGCCAATAGTGACAGATGGCATTAAACACACAGGCAAGGAACCAACATGGTTTTGATACTTTACTCCCATTACAAGCTCTCTCAGTGCATGTCTCCTGGGTTAATTGCTTGAGCTCTCACAGAAGGAATCCTGGCTTCTGGTGCAGCAGCTTGTCACAAGATGTGGTAAGAAATCACACAGGATTCTGAGCCTGGAGCCTGTGAATGTGTCACCCTGGTAACCGCTTGCACCTGCAAGAGTGACTCACAGGAGCTGAGAAATTGGAGGGTGATTTTTTTTTTGTCTTCTGAGCATCAGAAATTCCTCATCCACAAAGCCACAGAGTTCTGTTTTGTCATCTCAGCTGCTGTTGTCTGTGTCCCCCTGCAGGGACCAGTGGTCCATCTCCTCTGGACAATCCTAGGTGATCATCACTATGTCTATACTTGATATATAGGAAAGCAAGACAAAACCTGTCAGTAACTACAGTATTGCATTTTTAAGGTTGTCAGGCACTTGTTAAAAAAACAAACGTGAAGACCTTGATTGCAGTTTAAGAAAGTCACCTCTCAGAATTAAAGTGTATCTTAAAATTCAGAGTCAGTGCTACATCAATATTGATAAACTGGTCTTTTATTCTGCAGATAACTTTCTAATCAGAATGGTATTTGTCCTCTTACAAAGCTCATTTGATTTGAGGAGCAGGTGCTTGTAAATTAGATAGCTTCAGTGACTTTAGAGTGGAGCAGACAATTAACACCAGCTGAAGATTTGTGCTTGAAAGTTTAACCAAGCAGATATTGCTGTTTTGTAGCACCTTTCATCCGTGTCTCACAGTGATTTGCAAACATTAAGTTTCATAGCACCCTTCTGATGTATGTAAGTGTTGTTAGTCTTAGAAATGTGTGAAATATTCATGACAAAATTGGAGGCATTCAGAGTTTACCCCCCTCACAAACTCAGAAATATTAAGGAAATACAAAGTTATTTGAGGTTATCTGCATGGGAAGATTTGTCTTTTTCCTCTCTTTGCATATATCTGTTCACAGCCAAAATATCTATAATATTTGTGGACAGCCTCCTTGTTATTGTTCCAGTTTTCATTAGGAGTGATTGGTTTTCTTTCACACAGTTGTTATATTTTAATTTTTAAATTGCACTTCCTTGTTAGCCAATTCTAAATAGCTGTCCACTGTGAAAGAAAATCAGGTGGGTGTCTCCTGTCCTTGAGAAAATTACATCTTTGGGCAGAATTTATCTGAGCAGATTTATTGACAAACTGTAATGGGAGAAGGAAGCTCTACAGCAGGAGAACTTGCTGTTGTTTGATTCCACCATAAATGCAAAGGATTTTCCTCTTTGTACCTTTGTGGGTGTGTCATCATTAGCAGTTGAGATGAATATTGAGCATTTTAAGGTGAATTTCCCCTCCCCATCCTTGAATTCATACCACAGAGAAGTCACAAACCCCAAAATGGTATTTCTTTGGGATGAAGCTGAAATAAAAGTTGTACCCCAGCCACACATGGCTCATGGACTATGAGACTTGGCAGCAGCTGTTTTGTCTCCCAGAACCACTCGTCTTGCTGTGCACTAATGGGGGCCTACAAGTACCAAATATGCCCTTTATTGCCAAACTCTGTCTCACTCCCTGGTATTTCTGAGGATGTCCAGAGTTTAAAGAACCAATGCAGCTCATTTTGAGTCTCCTTCACCCCATGTGGTAGGGAGAGGGTGTCAGAGTGTTGTTGGAATATGCTCCATCTTATATAGGAGTCTCATTTGTTTACTCTCTGTGCCATTTAAGCATTGATTTTTTTTGTTTGGTTTAGTAGGTAATTAAGATTGTTCTCTTTAAAACAAGTTTGCCTGTTTTAGTGTGGCTCTAAAATGGTTTGGGTGTTGCTGGTCTAACCATGCTGTTACTAAACTGCACATCATGTCAAGGTTGTCAATGCTCTCTGATTTGAAACACTTTTTCAGTATAATTGACTAAGCAGCAGGAAGAGGAGGTAATGGCTCCTGCAAAAAGTGTTTTATTGGAGCACTAGGACTGTCCACATTATTTTCTGGACTGGGATCACACATGTGTGTAGCAAAGAGGACTACAGTGGAACTAAGATCCAAGATACCGAAAGATTCATTGCTTCCTATGTCTGCTATAATCCATATAATTTATCACAACTGTCTCTGTGAACTTTGCTCACTCTATTAGGGTCACAATGGAGGCTCTACACCCTCCATTTCAGACTGCAGTACTTGGGACAGTTTCTTTAGGAATACTTGACTTTCCAAATGAAAAATAAGAAAAAAAGAAGTTATGACCATTGATATTTTCAGGACATTTTTGCACTGTGTAAGTATTTTAAGTTGGGGGATGTCCCTTTAATATGCTATATTATTTAATTGCTTTGCTAAAGCTTTGAGGGTGGAAGGTTGAATTAGTGTGCACAAAACAGAAACAGAACACCAAAAGACCAGGAAAAAGTACTGTATATTGGAAATCTATCCTACTGTGTAGTTCAGTGTCAAAAGGAACCTCCCCATCCACACATGCATCATAAAGGAAATAGTTTGACTGTTATTTTTATTTGCTTTGAGCAAATAAAATGATACTGAAATTCCACATCATCAGGCAAATTTAGCTGTGGATGGCAAAGGAGGAAGGGAGGCTCTGTAGCTGTGTGGACACATGCGAACATGCTTTTTGTTTAGCCTTTTGTTTGTTTAGATACCTACTGAATGGAATTTGATGGGTTAGCAGAGTTTGTGAGACATTTTTCTCTTTGATAATTTACCAGTAATGTTTCCCTGTAATGCTAATACTCTGTATTTGCCAAGAAAATTCAGCACATGCACTAAACCCGCAGTGGTAAATTTTTTTTTTTTTTAATCATAACTATGCTTTTCCTATTATTAATAGAGTGATAGTGGTACCGAACTACTAATCCTGAAAGGTTCCAAACAGCTTTTTGGAAATCAGATTTCCTTGCTGAAGTCATATTTGAGCTAGGAATGGTCCCACACTGCAGTTCTGCAGTGTTTTCCACCAGGCACTCTGGGCCACTGGCCTGGACCTGTGTGTGTCTGTAAGGGACTCTGCAATGGCTGAGCAGCATTTCCCCACCTCGGAGCTGTCAGGGGATTCTGCTGAGAAGGATCTTTGGGAAATTACATCAGTTCATACAACAGACCTGGGGACATTCTGCAGAAATGTTCTGCTGAATCACCCTGGTAACCAGCCCAAATGCAAATCCCAGTTCTGCAGAAAAAACCCAAAGAAAGGACAGAAGGGGAGGTGTTCGCTAACAAGAAGGAAAACCAGCCTATCAACCCAGTGGCATCTTGAGTGTGTACAAGACAAGAAGGAGAAAAATGGAATGTTCTATAACTGAAGTTTTTGGAAGAGGAAGATGAAACAAGCTCACATGCAACCTTTCAGCTCCCTAGTATATTGAGGAGGCTGCCACCCAGGCAAATAATAGGCAGAAAAAATCAAATATATTTTTGTAGCTGTTGATTTTAAAGAGAAGAAGACATAAAATTTTAATTTATACAAGGTCCACATGGTCGATGTAATGTTGTGTTGGGCCATAATCATTAATTTGAGGAAGAGTGTTGTGTTTGGATCTAATCTAGTTAGGATCAGTTCCCTTTTTAGCTACAACTGTATTTTAAAAAGGCAATTTTTCAACCCTTTGCTGATGTAATTTATCACCTACATCCATGGCTCTGACAAGATACTGACTCTTGTGTTGTGCATAGTAATTGCTGCTGCCCTCTCTGAATTTACTCTGTGTTTTATAGCTGGGCTACTTCTGCTCCCAGATCTGCTTTTCTGGCAAGGGTATTATAATGAAACACAAATGTCACAATTTTTCATCACATGTAACATATCCAGTCTGTGATTCTCTCTGTAAAATGAGGCGTAAAGACACTTGGTATAAAGTGTATTATATTCTCAAAATGAAAAGGTAAATTTGATGTATTAACTGAGTAGGGCAATGACATATAACCATGTTACTATGAGGGCAACTCATTAGGGATTAGGTACAAAAAAATGGCCATCAGATCTGATTAAAAGCTGGTTACCAGTGACTGCTGGATGTATGATTAGGGCAGATTCTTTACAGGTTTCAGTTTATGCAGGATGATCACAAATACTTGGTATTTGAGAAGTTTGTTCTCACAATAATTAATTTTAGGCTTCTTTAGCTCTTTCAAAAAGAAAGGGCATAGCATGAACATAAATTAGACACAGAGCTCTAAGCTCAGTTTTCAGCCTGAGAATCTCAGTCTAATAAATCATCCAAATTTCAGTACTCGCCAATTATAATTTATAGTTACAATTAAGTTTGAGAGGTCTGAAAATTAAAACACAACTCAGCTTTGATACATTAGTAACTTAAAAACCATCAGCAGAATAACTGCAGTATATCAGATCTCCTTATGGATAATGTAATGGTAAATCTATACGATTTAAATCTGTAGGATTTACCAAGACTTTCAGAGCATCTTTGTCTCATTGCCACCCAGGCAAGTTCCTGTTGTAGAAATTCCATTGGAAAGCAATATTTACACAAAATATTACATACAATGAGTTGTATATAGAGAAGCTTCATCTGAATATTTCTATTAATTAGAAAGGCCCTGAGAAATCCTGTGTACATTCATGAAATAAATCTTTCAGAAGTGAATGCAGAGTTCTTGATCCTGTGGATGTAATTACAGTTCTTTTGGAGCCTTACTATCCCAGATGCTCATAGAGAGAATTTGCAACTTCTTTGCTTATTGCTAAAAGTGAAGTTCTCATGTTAGGGCAGCAGAGATCCAGAAACTGCAGTCTCATCATGAATATGAACATCCAGCTGGGATTTAAATCCCAGCAATGGAGCACAAAGGATAATGTGTTAAAGCTGAATTCTCATTAGTGAATTGAACCTTCGTGTTGTGGTAGGTACAAAATGTCTATGCTAGCTGGAAATTAAAGGAGCAAGCGCAGAAGAAAATGAGCAAAGCATCTGAGAGTGTGGCCTTGAAATTTACAAATGTGTTTGTTCAGGAAGATATTTTTAATGAAATGCTTAATACACCAGTCATATGCAAACTTATTTTCCTGAAGTTTGGATCATCGAGGTTAGAACTATTTTTAGCTCATCTCCTCCTCTTGAATTTGGTGCCATAGACACATATATTGGCCTGAACACAATTCTGTTCTGTGGAACTTTTAGTATTCTGACATTTATTACTTCTATGCTATAAAAGAAGCAGAATTGCGCTTAGGCTTTGCATAACACAATTTTCTCTAAATGAGCATTTGGTTTTAATTTCTTTTACCAAATGAGTCTACAGAGGTATGGCCACAAGTTAACTAAAAAGTAAAAGCTGACATATGAAGTAGGTGCATGTGTATTTGCCAGCCCACACTGTATCTCATGAATGGCGAAGGTTTTGAAGCCCATCACATTTATGAGAGTATTCACTTCATTCTTCTGTATTGTCAGCCTAGGCCACTGATTTCTGTGAACTTGGTACAAAGTAATTATCTCTTCAGAACTACAGCCACTGCTCATTGTCTGACAAGGCAGTCAACACTGACAGCTTGGCTATCCAAAGGAAGGAGCAGCAAAAAATGAAAAGTTGCAGGTTTTGGGAAATTTTTCCTGTGTGCAGCTCAGCTCAGGAAATGTGTGTTTCACACATGAGAATTTCAGCCTCAAAGCGCATGAATGCAAATACTCTTCTAGCATATATATATAAAGTATGGATATAATTTTTTAAGTCAATAGCTACTAATCCAAAGTGAAAATTGTTTACTATTTTCATCTCTCCATAGGGAAAATTTCAGCTCTGCCTGAAATATCAAATCTAGAAACATAGGTGAGAGCAGATATCTGTACATTGATTGCAGTGCACAGTCTAGTACTGCTCTGTTTTGACAGGTGGCTAATTGTGGCTTTTAGGAACAAGTGGAAAAAACCAAACAAACCTCACGTGTGTCTCATCTGTCACCATGTTAATTAGTGTGTAATTTATCTACCACACACAGCACTTCAAAGTGAGGAGGCTTTTCTCAAGATCCCTCTGATGCAGAGGGCAGTGCTGTGCACAGGGATGGTGAAAGCTGAGTAGTAACAAAATGCAACCCTTTTAATCTTTGAAGACCTCTGTCACTGATGCTCTGCAAAAAGCTAAAAAGATTCTGTTATCAAGTTACTTTTCTACAGCTGGAGGCAGTGGAGTTTTTAAGGATTTGTGCTGTTGTGAAATAAAACTTATCAGTGTTTATTTCTTTCCTTGTGGCTAAGACTGAAAAGAAGCATTTGGCTTCCCATCTTTCCAGAATGGAAATCCTTGTCCTACAGGGAGGAAGTTGAATAATTCAGGTGGATATACTTTTTTTGTTGTTGTTGTTCAATGAATCACTGTGTTATTTATCCCATAAACCAGGTTATTAACACTTGTACCACTGTATTTCATGCGCAGAGTCAAACCTGATCAGTACCTGAG
Source organism: Turdus rufiventris (assembly GCA_013186435.1). NCBI lineage: Eukaryota > Metazoa > Chordata > Aves > Passeriformes > Turdidae > Turdus > Turdus rufiventris. Next base: position 4,144,316 of record PYHW01010784.1, on the reverse strand, counting down.
GACTGGCCAGTTCACTTTGCAAAACTGGTCTTGAATTGAGAGAGGTGGTGCTGATATTTCTCAATCTGATTTTCTCAATCTTCATTTGAGAAGGAATTGGATGCTGCTTTGGTGAGGTACCTAAGCATTGTACTGGACTTGACATCTCTATCTAGTGTCATCTTTGGTAGGTCACATCTCAGGGAAAACAAATCAATGTATTTTGATGGGGAGCTTGCGCTTCTGAACAAAATTTTGATTGTGAGGTGACACAAAATTAGTTAAATAGATTTGCTGTGGATTTCATCAAAGTGAACAAGATAAAATCTGGCCCAGAGCCCAGCAAATGTTCCAGAACTGCCCACTTCCTATGAGATGTGATACTGTCTTCACTGTATTTGATGAATTTATGCAACAATAAACTTCCCTCTTCACAGAAATCTTTTTTGAGCTCTCCTTTATGAAGAGCAAAGGTACTCTGCCTGCCTTGTTATCCAGATACCATTCACAATGTGTGAAGTTATGACATTTTATTCTTTATGTAAATGTATTATAGGGAAGTAAAGCAAATAAAAGGTAATGAGAAGATGAGCTTTGATGGTACTGTGGAAGAGTGCAGTATTTCAGTGAAACGAGTGACAGCCAATAGTGCTACCCTGTTTTATCTTTTCAAACACGCTTTGCATTTAATTCTAATGCTCTGCATTAATTCATGTATAATATGTCTGTTGATAACAGGTTTATTTAAAACTCATTAAAAGTTATAAAAACATGAGATTTGCATAGAAAAAAGTCTTTCGAACTTTGCATTTCCTCCTTTTTCCAACACTCATTGTACACAACAAAAGGTTCATGTGGCAGATGTCCATCAAACTTCTCTTGGCATTACCTGTCAGTATTGCTCAAAAACCTTGATGTGAAGGAAGCAGGCAGGATCCAGGGCTGTGAGCCTGAGGTAATCCCAGCTGCCCTTGCTGGGAATGGGTACCATGAAAAAGGGCTGGAGCATGCTGGAGAGCCTCATGGTCCAGTGATCATTATTTCAGAGCAGGAGCTCTGGTGTTTGCTGGGTGCCAAGCTGAGTGCCCTGGAGGGGGTAACTGGCAGCTGGTGTGCACAGCAGCACCTGCTCTGCTGCCCCAAATCACCCTTGGGCTTCTGGGGATCCCCTCTGGCAGTAGAAATGGAGCTTTTCTCCTCCCGCTCATCTGGTTTTTGGCTGTGTTCCTAATTCTGCCCAGGAGGATGCATTTGAGTAACAGTTGTTAAAATTTGGGAATGTGGATACCTGCCCATTAGACAGTGGGATAAAGAGCATGAATAAAGCATGAGGTATGTTAGTCATGCCTAAGTGTCTAATAGCCTTTTCCTTGCTGCTGCCCTGCAGTGAATCTTCCATTATTCATTGTGTTATTTACACTCTAGTATATATATTTACGCTACAGTATGAAGCTGTTTTGTTGAAAACACTGTAACCTTTTTAACCTGCTTGCCTTTCCTACTTACCATATATTTTATGATTTTTCAGTGGTGCAGTGGGAAGCAATGGTTGCCACAGGGACTGCAATTTTGAACAAGCAGACACGGAGTGTCACTTTGCCATCTGAGGGCAGAGGGACAGCACAGGCAGTTCCATGGGGGACAAGGGGACAGGGGTCATTCTGTCCCTGCAGTCAAGACATCAGTTTTCCAGCTTCATCTTTCTAGTTACACCATGTTTTTAGGGTAATTTTTGCTGCATGTTTTTGGAGGTCAAAGCATTAGATGTTGTCAGCTGGTTTCAAGGAATAAATGTTTTGCTTTTGAAATTATTAGATGGAAATTTGTGAGCGCTCTCCTGGCAGCAGAGGTGTTTTGAATGTGTTGTCTGCAGACTAATGGGCACAGCACTCTGGGACCTTGCAGTAGGTCAGCTGTAAAAAGTCAGGTTTATTAAGGAGCACATATTTCTCTCCCATTTCGAATCCAGCTATTGACATCAGTGCTTCACTGAATCACGAAGCGAGTCCTGGGCTGTTGGCATTTAACTGGGTAAACATCTTCTGTGGGTGGGAGGAGAGGTCAATATGTAGTGAATGTTGTTTCTTCTTCCTGGGAAACCACTTTTGGTATAGCCCATGGAATTCTTGTCCTTTTCTTCTCCACTCCCATCATTTGGGGTGGTCACAGCTCCCTCAGCTGCGCTACCTTTTCAGTTTGATGTTGGCAGCTGGAAGTACATCCCAAACTGACCTGCTTCATTTCCTTGACGTGCTGCCAGAGAGAAATTATGCCTCACCATTTTGAAGAGAGGGGTTCCCTTTCCTCTTCATTTTCCTCTGTAGCCTGCTGATCCCAGTGAAGAAATAAAACAACTCCCCTCTAGCAGTCCACATGGCCACAGGGAAGGAGGAAATCATTTAAGGAGAGAACAAAGATGAGAAGGACAGGAATGTGTTTTAAGGCTTGTGGGGAGGGGAAAGATAAAAATCTTTGTCTGTTATTACTGAGTCAACTCGTGCAAGTGTTTCCACTTGATATGTTTTTATTAGGACTTTCTCACTTTTGTACTTTTAAAACAATTTAGATACAACCAGTTATAACAGTTAATTCTTTTTATTGTTTGGCTTGCAAAGGAGAAATTGTCAAATTAAAATGATTTCTTGTTTGATTATTTTTTGCAAGTTATTTTTTAAAAAAGATGCTCTTCCAGAAATAGAACAAAAAAGTCAAACTAGTTTTGGGCAAAAAAATAGTTATTACACAGGTAGGACTGTAAGAACCACTGCAGTGCAAGCTGAATTTATCAGTCCTAGAAAGTAGGGGTTATGAACCAAAGTTAATGAAAAGTCAAGACCAGTGATATTTTATGGAACTCATTCCATGTGAGGCTGCTCAAGAACAAACATTGAACCTCTAAAGAAAGGACTAGGATGGTTTAATAATGTGAAGTGTATTCCAGGATAGAAACATCAGCTGAAGAACTGGGTGGATTTCAGCCAGCCAGTTGTTTCTGTGCCATGGATTTGGTGTATTTCCATAGTAGTCGTGGCTTTATAACATGTTAGGATATATAAAAGGTGATTTATCTTTGGTTGTGCATGGTGACTGCTGATTTTTTGCATGAAGCTGTTTTAATTGTCTGCCCAGAACACTGAAAGAGAAATTACAAATCATAAGGGAATAGCAGACACTTTTGAAATAAGATTGCTTTCACTTGTACAATATCTAACCTGCTGTCTGCCTTGTGAGGTGAAGCAATTGGGTAGATGCTAATGTGAAAGGGAAGGAATGGAAAAAGTGGTATCATACATATCTATTATTGAGGATTCTGATTTACTTTCTTAATGGAATTTTCCCATGTTAATAGCATGTTCCAACAGTTGAGCTGTGCAATAAACCTTACATAATCACCAGCATTTTAAAATTAATATGTTAAACTTAGAGGATGTGTGTCATCTTCATAATACAGCATAAGATATCTTTTTGCTACTGTTCACTACTAAATTCTTTCTTACGTTTTTATGCATTTAGCTTTCATCTCTGAAGGACCCCATTATAAGTGACACAATTCAGCTGCCATTAATATACTGTAGTGTGCCTCAAATTTTTCCTTTCTGATAATTCAGGATGTATGGATTGCATAAAAATGACAGTTAGATATATGCAGAAGTGTGCTAGGCAAAGAGCCCAAGAACCTTTGACCTAGGGGCAGGAATAAAAACACTATGTCAAGAAGTGACTGGACAAGGTGGCTGAGGAAAGCAAGTAAAGGTTTGATAAATGCAGGAGCCAGCTTTGGGAACCTGTGATAATGCAGGGGATGTGCTGGAGAGAATGGAAGTGATGATGTGGAGAAGGAAAAATGCTTTAAAGAACTTTTGTCCTAGGTCAGAGATTAAATTGGTTTCCTTTTTCCAAAGTATTGTGAAAGGCTGAGGTTGTTGGGTCTGGAGCAGAAACTGAAGAAGAATCTTGGTCTTAATACCTGTTCTCCAGAAGGAAAAGATGGCAAGGCACCAGAAAAAAATGATGCCATTACACAAAATTTACAGGAAGACATAGTTTATCATTATTGTTCTGTGAATAACAAAGCACACCCAGAAAATATCTACAAAATGTACCAAACAGGTCAGTCCTAAATGAGTGTTTCTTGCAATTCCTTACAGAAATTAGGTAGCTTGTAAACATTTCCTCTGGCAGCCCTGCAAAGTCAGGAGTGCAGGGTAGAGGCAATGTATTTTTTATAAGAGTTAAAATATTCATAGATAGCAGCTGAGGTGGTGGAGACAGCAGCCTGCTTTCACCTGGGAAAGCTGCCAGATGGAGAGGTTAAAAGCCCAGGCCACCATCAGGTGCCAGGGTGGCTGTTCTTGCTGGGGCTGCTCTCAGCCCTGTGTGTGCTGCTGGCTCTGGCTCGCTCTGCTCTGCCAGCCCTTCCTACCTGGGCTCAGAGTCCTGGGCTGCCCTGGCTGCTGGATTCATCTGCACCTTCTTGACATCAAGCCTAGCAGTGGGTGTGCTTCATAGGCTTCCTCTGTGCTGAACTTTTTGTCCTGAGTTTGAGGCTGTAGTGTGGAGCAAGCAAATTCTGGGTGGTGGGATACAACAAGAAATCTTTTGTTTAGCTTTGATTCTAGACAAGATAAATATTTTGGGTTTAAACCAACCCTTCAGGATTTTCTGCCTTTTGTAATGTCCTTCACCATAGAAGTTTTCATTGCTCTGAAATTAATTCAGTTTTTTGAGATTGAATATGCACACAGTTTTGGTGTGGGTTGCCATGTCATTGTACTATCTAACTAGCAAATATTTCAACTCAATGGCTCCTCAGCCTCCGTTTCTGGTGGCTGGGTATATGGTTGTTGATTAATTGGATGGCATATAGCAGTCTGGGACAAAAATACACATATTTTAGAAGAAAACACAGATCTAAACCTAGTTTGCTATGCCATGGCATAGATTTAAACAGCTGGTTTTATCTGTTCTTTGGCAGTACAAATAAGGAGGAATTCAGAAAGCAGCACCTGTGTATATTAGGGGATCCACTCCTTTTTGGTATGATGCTACATAAATAAATTAGTGTCTGATACTCATTCATATTTTTATTCCTCTCTTGTCATGCTCTGACAAAGAAGTTGCTGGTGGCAGTTTTTTAAGGGGGTGCCTTGAAGTGTGGTTTCTTTTAAGTGAATTAAAAAGAAATTTAGGGCTCCCTCCAGAAGTCTAATCTTTTAGATTGGTTGAGTAGAGATGAAGTAATTTTGTTACTTTTTTTTTCTTTAAGAGGGTTTGCTAAGCCAAGCCATTTTTCAGTGTCACACATTATCAAGGAACTGAAATGTGCTCTGTATTTAGGTTCCATGGATTAAAACACTTTTCTGCCATAGGTAACCAGCCAGTACTTTCCTACATTTTGTTTACTTACAAACCTTTCTGTAACCCTATGTGCCTGTATTCAGGGGTGTTCCTGAATGACCTTCAAGGAAAATAACGGTATTTACCTAAGCAAAGAGCTGTACTGATAATATTCCCCTGTATTATAGGGATAAAGTGCTTTGAAAGGAAACCATGCAAGGAGAGTTAAGGATTCCCTTTGCCACGATTTTAATCAAATGATTGCTTTCAATTTTGTTATTTGATATTTTGTCCATAATAAATGGTATTAAGCCAATGTAAATAAAATAATTGCTGAGAGGAGTTGTATTTAACTAGACAATATATGTATAATTAAAGTCCAACTTTCTGTTACATTTTTCTTTTAGACATTAAATTGGTTTTTTTTTTTGCTAATTTATTTTTGTTTTAATTAGTGTAACCTAATTTATCACTCATGTGTCATAGAAATAAGATGGACTAACCCTGTGAAGGACTGAAAAATTCTTGAAGAATAGCCTAGTGTCAAATGAGTTATCCTCTTTTTTAAGACCAGGTATTGTTCAAGGGAGTGGCTTCTGGTAGCTCTGTTGAATACAAATTGCAAAAAAAGCTACAAGCTACAGATACTGATCTTAACTTTCAAAGCAAGGATTCAGTGTTCAGGAAAGTCACTGGAATAGCAATTCTACAGGCTTTGTTGCACAGCCTGATTTAAAATAGGAGCCAACCTTTCAAGTTTTTCCTCTTTGTTGTGCCTGTGTTCTTTGTAAATAAAGCTGAAAAAAGGACTCAAATATGAGAATAGCTATTTCTCATTCTCATCCAACTATTGGCCTTTCTGGCAGTGCAAACACACTGGTTTCAGGTACAAATAATTTCAGTCTGCAGGTGTGTGTGTGTGAGTGACCCAACACACAGCTTCCTTCATGTCCTGGTAACCAAATTCCATTAATCAGTTTCATCTAGATTTGTATGGTGGTTCAGTGTGAAACTTTCCAGTCTCTTTAGTCCCTTGAAGAAACTCTTACTTAAGAAGAGTAAGCATTTCCCATTAAAAAGCATGATTTTTGGAGAAGTTTTACTTAAAGTGACATAAGATTATTGTGGAAAATGTAGGAGGTTGCAGCAGAACACACATTAAGCCCATGGTATAGAATGGCAAGAGGAATTATTTATATATACATGTATGTGTGTTTCTAGAAATCTGTTTCTGGTGTGTCTCTGGAATCTGCAAAGCTGCTATTGCAGTTGTGTGTCTTCTAACATGTCTTTATTGGAGACAATGTTCTAACTATGCTGGTTTGATCTGGTTTGTTCATTAAAAGGAATTCACTGGCTTGGACACATAATTTTAAGTTTGGCTATCAGTGAATGGCTCAAAAGCCACTGTGGAAGAGCAAGAGGCATCTTGTGCTTGTGCCATCACTTTAATTCCAAAGAGCAGGAGACTTTCTTGGAGATTACCATTGCTTTCTGTGATTTCTGCCTCACTCTGTGCTAATGTTCCTGTGGCTGAGTTGTTCATTCAAAGGGCACACACATCACCCATGACTGTTCATGGGGCAGCTACAATGTTCTCTGTTTCTCTTTGAGGCTCCATCGTGTTTGGTGTGTGTAAACTGTGTGCTGTTTATGGAAGATACCACAGTCACGTAATACTTTGATATATAGTGCTCTTTAAAGTGAACGTGGCAATCTTGGCTTCAAAACAAGAAATAAATGTGAATACTTTATCCTTCCACCCTTCTGCATGTGCAGATACTTGTATGCTGTATTTCTTAAGAAGGTAGAAAGAAGTTTCTTGAAAAAAAGAGAAGAAGTCATTTGAATAAATGTCTTCATTGATATTATTCCTCAGACTCTTTGATTAATTTCTCTTTGGTGGTGGTGTTCATGTCACTGCACATCTACTGCTGTTGCTGTTCTGATTAGGACACTTTTCAAGGCTCAAAATAGCTCCTCAGTGTTTAGACAATGAGTTAAGTGAGAATGGTTCAGAGAGTAAGAGATTATGTCACTGTAGGACACCCTCTGTTTACTTCTATTTATTTGTATCTTTGCATGTGTGTAACCATTTCTTGTGTGTCTGTATTTATATATCCTTTAAAGAAGGGCAAGCAGTACATATCAGTGTATATTGACACTATCAATATCTATTTTTAGTAACACATATGTTTATGCTCAAGTAGGAAAGCTCCTCATTAGTATCAGAATTTGGTTCTAATCAGAATTGAAACCTCCAGCAGTTAAGGCAGGTATAGGGTGTAATATTTTCCTGTTGGATTCTAGATCTTTCTCTCCTGGCAACTGGCTTCTAAATACTGGCATTTCATTATATCAGTCCATTAAAAAACCCCAAATAGTAAGGTCTTCACACATACACTTTTACCCATAGGACTTACAAGTTCTCCATACTGAAAAGATTCAGGAGTGTCCAAAGGAAATTGATTCACCCAAAGTCAAGGACACCATCATTCTTCTCTCTGTCTGATGGATTCATTTTCATGGGGGACCTGTGGGAGTTCCTCTAGATCCCCCTCCAGCATATCAATTACATTAAGGAACTGTTCTTGCTTAATGTAGGGGTATCAGTGCTTTTTCTTGTGACCTGTCAGGATGAAGTTCACAGCTGCTAAAGATATATCTTGCAAGTCAGGCCTTCTGCTAGTGCTAGATGAGTCATGGAAATCAGAAAAAATATTAATGTGCTACTTAGGTTAGTTCTACCTGGAATGGAGTGGAGGCTGTCTCTCTTTTCACAGGACTTGGAAGCACAGTTGTACCTAATGTTTGTCTCACAAGTCCCATTTATGAGTAATTCCTTTTTACTGATCAGGCAGTCTGCCATGTACAAGCACTTGGTGTCTATCCACCCACACTTTGCCCTTTGTCTTCATCTGAAATATTTCACTCTGGGGCTCAGTAATACAAATTTGATGAACAAATGATATGCTACAAGAGGGAAAATATAATACGCAGTAAACAAATTGGTTGTTGCTGCTTTCCAAGTGCCTGAGCTCTTAGACCAACTCATAAAACCAGAGATTTTCAGTTTTCTTTTAACATTTCCCAGTTCTTTATGTTTAACTATGCAAACTCTTACTCAAAATATTGGTGTGGGAAAACTCCTTTATTCCATTGAAGGAGGAAACTTAAAAAGGTATTACCAGTATATTATTAAAAATACAGACAAACTTGGCTTTTTCTATAACTCTTCCATGTTCACCATGTGCCCGGTACTGCTAATCATAACATATATTTGTCCATTTTTTGAAGGCTTAAAATATACTTTTCATTTTCCTGGCAATGGCAAAAGCCTGAAAGAGCCCATGGCATTAGATAGACTCTGAGAGTGAACTGATTTCCCTCTGCCTCAGACTTGCCACTTGACTTTGGGTAGGATGCAGTGACCTGGAGCACCAGTCAGGATAAAATGTGGTTGTTGTTATTAGTAGTGATAATTGCAGCATGCTTATCCTGTCTAACTTGGGTTTACAATGCTGTCTTCTGTGATTTTCAGTGACACAAAACCCACTTTTTCCATTCTATGATCAGTTTCCTTGTGCAGTATGTACCGAAGCTTGAGGTTTTTTATGGCAGGAGAAGGAAGAGATCCTTCAAGTTCAGGATAGGCTTTGCTGTGTGTTAGGTTCCTGTTTTGAGCTTAGTAGCTTACAGGAGTCTCTAATGTGATTAGAAAGGGAAATGGGAGATAGAAGGGAGGTCTGAGGTGACCAAGGAAGGCATGATTTGGCTCAGTAAAAAATTCAAAGTATACCAGCTCCATGACTAAAAATGAGATGGGTGTTCAGAAAGTCAGTGAGGAACAGGTTACTTCAATCAAAATGGAAAATGGGCCTGGGTTGGAGGAGATGTCAGAGAGAGGGGAGGTAATTTATGATGTGTGAGATAGAGCACCATGCATTTTGACTTATTGAAAACAGCTTCCCAAGTGATTCCTGACCTCCCATCTTCTTTCTCTCCCTTCTTATCTCTTCTCAAGTAATGCTGCTTGCTTAGCTGTTTTCTTAGACCTCTTTCTTTCAGAATATTCCAGCATTCCCTCACTCTGTTGCCTTTTAAGTGAATTAGGATTGGTGCTCTAAGGCAAAAACTCAGTTTAAAAAAAAGCCAAAACAAAACAAAAAACCAAAACCCAAACCCAAAACAAACAAACAAACAAAAAATGCCCCTTGATTTCTTGTTTATGGAATACTTCTTTCTGGATCAAAAGAAATTTTCCATGGGGGGTTGAGATCTTCCATTCAATATAGCTGTATAGTCCTGGTGATTACAGCTGCTTTTCACACAGTGTTCTGGAAGGAGAATTGGTCCCTGCAATTTCGAAGCTGAGAGGAGTAGAATTAAGATTTAGCCTAATTTGTGCTACCTTTCAAGGGTCTATTTTAAGCTGTCTTCCTTCAGCCTGAGCCATGTGGTAGTTTCCAAAAATGTCATTTAATCATATCTGATTGCTTGCTGGAATCTGCAATTAACTTAGGTGCAAGGGAATTAACAGTATTTACCAGGTGCTTCATAATTTACCAGGAGCTGCCTATGCCACATATATGTGAAGCGTGTTGTTGGCTGTTTAAATTTATTAGCTGGGATATTTTAAGCTTGTGATTGAGTAATTTTTATTGCTTCCTTCCACTTCTATTCCTAGGATGACTCAGATATGAAATACCATATAATTATATTCTGTATACTATTAAAGTATCCCTTGCAATTATGCCACATTGTAGTTGTTCTTTTGAAATATTAGAAGCTACCTATCTAGGAAGTTATTTTTGGGATGCAGTTGGTTGCTGGGGTGAAGATTAATTTTCTAGTAATTCTAAATTTCAAGTAATTCTCCAATTCTAGAATTTTTAAATTAAGAAACTTAAATTCATTTTTAGAAGGTAGTTCTCATCTTAGAAATCTTCTGAAATCCAGTTCCATCAAAACAGGGTATAAATGATTTTAGAAAATATATTTTTCTGTAGGACTACATTTATGGGTTGTTTGAGAGTCAGCTCTTGAGTAAGTTGTATAAATAAAAATAGGAAGAGAATGGAAAAATGGGCTCTCTGCCTGCAGAGAAATACTTTACTTTGTATTTGGAGTGTGTTTCTGAGACCCAGATTAGTGCTCTAATCCTTCTCTGAAACCCTCTTGCATTATAAATTTCAGATTTGCAGGACAATCTCAGCTTTGTACTTCACACAGGCTTTGTACTTCATTTTAGTTCTAGAGATGCATGAAGGTTGAATTTCGGACAAAAGCAAATCTTAGCTTAGTTCTTGGTTCAGAATTTATGATTGTTACAAGTTTTCATACCTCACTATCTGGAAGAAGTTTCTGCTGTCTGACATCTTTGCCAGTTTTGGAAAGGTGCACTCTCAATAGTATCTGAAATTCCCTGGGAAATTACTGTGAAAAGAACTGTGAGGACAAATATTTTAACTGGAATAGTTGCTTGAGCATAGCAGCAACTCTGGGATTTAAATTCCATGTGTACCCTGTGGTGGCCAGGAGGTTATCAGGAGCTGTGGCTTCAGAGCACCACTGGGTTGGAAGATAATCACAATAAGCCCAGCAAGAAAGAGAAAATCACTCTTGCCTCCTGATTTCATCAGGCACTCAAGATGATGCAACTTTCATTTCCCCAGCACAAAGCAGCAAGTGTGTGCCAGAAGCAAAAAAACTTGGGGATCTGCAGTGAGTTCTGCACCTCTCCTGTTACCTGTTATTTACATTGAAACCGGGAAGAAAATTGCTCAGTCCATTTACAGCTCTTTTCTTATTGCTTATAGAACTTGTGAACACTGTCTTTCACTGAAAAGGCTGTGCAGATCTTACATTTCCCAAGGAATAATGCATTCCCATAAAGCTGTCACAGACTCTAAAAAAAAGCAAAAGATAAGGGGAAAACAGCATAAACCCAACAGATTTGACAGTTTATCATTGTCTGAAGGAATTGCAATTGATGTAACCATATCAGAGACTTGCAGGTGTTTAGATTTTAAGATGACATTTGAGACTGTAAAAGTAGGATTTGTAGCAACAGTCTCGATAAATATAATCCTGTCTGGAGCTCTGCATGCCCCCCATACTGCTGGGACTTTAGAAGAGGAGGAAAGGTTCTTTTATAACCACATGCAAGGCAGTTAACAAAAGTTACTGAAAGCTTTTTTGAGACCGGGAGCTGCCAAAACCAGCTAATTCCTCTAGCCAAAATAGACTGCCAAGTGATTTGCACAAAGTGTGTGTGAAGCTCCAGAAAGACCAATCTAGAGAATTGCCTTTAAGTATTTTGGGTTTGGGTGGTTTTTTTTCTTTTCTGGTAAAATCTACGGACTTGAGGGAACAATTGTCTATGGGAACTAGTTTCCTCTCCAGTTTACAGTCTGGAAAAGCCTGATCCTGATTGCTGAAGTGACCCTGAAGACTAGGGAACAGGATTTTGTACAGTACTTCCTTGGGTATATAGCTGGTTTTACACACTTGGCACGCCACTGTGCTGCTCATGGAGAAGCAGGAGGAACACTTATACCTACATTTGCCCCGAACTTTCTTTCCATTCTGCTGCTTTCTACCCAGTTTTGCCTTCCTGCTTTGACTTTCTCTGTTCTGTCCTATTTTCCTTCTTTCAAACCTTTATATAATTATGTTATTTTCTTCTTTTTCATTTCAGCACTTTGTATATTCTCACTATTATTGCTAGGTCACTAAAATGGGCTTCTTTCCTGTCTTGCAGAGTCAGACTGTTTGGAGAGGTTGCCTGTGATGGGTGATTTCCAGAAACACTGGATGGAGTCATGGAACAATCGATGAAGGTTAACTGCCCAGAGGTGGTTAAAACCTCTTTGTTATTTTATTACCATGAAAGCCATGTCCCTGCCAAGGATTGTCTTGTTAAGACAATGCCAAGTCTCAAGGAGGTGGTGCAGTAGTACAAGTCATGCATCAGTAGACTGCTGAGCAGAATGCAGTGGATCCTGAAAGCAGACAATAGTTAATGACTTTCTTGAGGTAGAGCTGGAAGGCAGTGATCCTTTGTACATGCAAAATACTGGAGAAATCATCTTGCAATGATGATTCTATAAATCTTTTTAGATTTGAAGATCCCAAACTGATGTTTATACATGGGAATAATTTGCTTCAGGCAGTTTGCAGAGGCCTGAGCCACTTTAAAACAAATAGAAGTTGATTTGCCAAGAGAAGGAAATACCACTCACTATATCAGAAAAAATTATATGCTATGCATAGTAAAAATGGAGTAAATTGGGGTTTCTTCCTGGGTTGTTTGTGCTGGGGTTTTTTAAAATGCTTTTGTTAAGACTTTGAATTCAGCTGGGTTTGCAAGAAGTGCTGGTGCAGAGGTTTTGCTCAGCCAGTGCAATAAAGGATGAGCTGGCATTGTTAGAGCTGTGCGAGTGGTTGAATACACCAAGAAATACATATTTCACTGAGAACTTGGAATTCAGGCTTTGCCCTGAATTATCACAAATATGGAGCAAGTACTTTTGTGTGCTGATACAGGGTTTGCAGTGTGTTTCAGAAAATTCGTTGCCATTTATTGCTTGAGCTGAGTCTGAGGAGCTTTATCACCATCCTTTAATCTTTTTGCAGGTTTTCAGGAAGGCTCTTAATACACTGCTTCATGTTAGAAGTTGTCAGCACCATTGGCAAGCACTAAAGATGAACATGAAGGAGTTGTACTTTTCTGGATGTGATTAATTCTGGCACAGCACTTGTTCCCATGGCTAAGGCCTGTGTGCACTGCTGTTCTTGTCAGGTTCGTTATGTGTGTTTTCTCTTTCCAAGGTATTATGTCTTCACTGTGAAACATTCACCCAGACTCACATTTGGCAAACAGAGTCTGAATCTAGCAGCATGCTGGTTTCCAGGAAAAAATAATTCGTTCCCTTGTAGGGAGGGAAGGGATTTGGATTTTAAAATGCTTCATTGTATTTTATAACACAGAACTTGCTTTACATTTCTGTATGTAATATTTCTTGAGCAGTTGCTTAGGAGTGACCTTGATGATCACTGAGTAAATTATAACATATTATGTGAAATTTCAAGTTCTGTTCCTAAATGTTAAATTCTTTAAAAAGTAATAATAGCTCAGAAGTTAAGATACTCTTAACATGACTGTTTACAAAGTGAGTTTTTTTTCCTCAGGATTAGAACAGTATTTAATGAGTAGATTTTTAAAGTATATTTTACCTCTAAGAAATCTTGAAATTTTACCATGGCTTAGGAAACTAAGTAGAGACACAGGTATTGTATGTAATCTCCCAGGTCATCTGAGAGAGACTTAAGAGGAAACAGAAGTGGTTTAAAGATCTTCTAAATTAGATACTATTTATAGAGACAGAAATTCCTACATGAGGTTGATCTGAAGGTTCACCTAGTTCACTCTTCTGTTTCTAACAGAGGCTACCTAGAAAAAAGTCAAGGAATCTTACATTATTTTATTTCTCATCTCAATTAGCTAAGTAAGCAGGGAGCTTATTGTGGGTATGATGCAAACGTGAAGAGGTGTTAGTATTCAATACCTGTGCTAACACTCTCCTGTCAGATCTTTTCATGGTACATAAAGTGAACAACTTCTAAATATCAATAGATTTTTATTGCTGGGACTTGAAAAAGACATAATCCTAAAAACACTGAGTGTTCAGTGATAACTCTTGAGGTAAGTGCGTATAACTCTTTTATATTTGCATTGCAGCATAATCGAGTAATTTATAGACAGTTTCTGTAATGCCTGAAGACAAATGCATGCTTTAATTGTCTGCAAAACCAACATCCATCATGGCCAGGGCAGATTTGTGGTAAAATGAGGCCAGTTTAGCAGTGAACTTGAAGGCTTTAGGGAGGTTTCTCAGCAGTGTCTACCCATGGCTTCAAAATACAGGTCCATACTTTTTATTTTGGGCATAATTTATTTTGCTTTCCATAATGCTGACATTCTGGGAAATTTTGCCTTCATGAAGAACCTTTAAATTATAATAATGAATAGTTAAGTATGAGCTTTGGCAGTTTAAGAAATAAAATATTCCTCCCCAAAAGTGCATTTATATTACGACTTCATATTTTGTTGATTCCTGCAAACTTTTGATTTAACACAGGTGAAGCATACCAAGTACACGATCCAGGAGTCTGAAATTGCGCTTACTCCCAGATTAGATCAGGGAGAGATTGGAGCAGTGATGGCCTGTCATTTCATTCTTGTCATAAGAATTAGGACTAAGGAGCAGCTGTCTATTTTTGTCCGCAATTTCACTGCTCTGAAGCTGCCACCTCAGATGCCTGCTGTATGGTGAATGATTATCACTGCTAGGCCTGAGGTGAAACCAGTTCCACAGAAAACAGATTGATGAGTATATTTTTGTTATAGAATAATTTTGAAATGAAAGTAATCCTTCTGTTTCTTGAACTATAATTTTATCTGCTGGTGAATAAGGAATCACATATTGTCGTAGCTGTTATTTCAATCAAATCTGTGTAAGCTGGGATAAAGACTTCAAGCCAACAGGATTGGGGTTTTAACATTATTATTAGATGATTATATTTACCAGTATGATGAGTTTCTGGACTGTGTTATTCCAGTTGAATACAATCCTCTGAAAGTTAAGGGTTTGAGTATGAGCTGCTAGAAGCCACTGGAATGCAGCTTTCAGCCAATGTATTTGTAATATGGTTATTTGTAAAGAGAAAATACTATTGTACATTTTAATCTTCTGTACTGCCAGTACCGAAGGAAGCCTCCCTCATCTTTTTTGCTCAGTGAGATAATGTGGCTGATAACCTTTGTATAGTTCAGGGACTTACTTCATTGCTTTCTAATGGAGTTTCTGGAGAGTATAGATTTAGATTACGTTGTGGAATGGCCATAGGGCCTCAGGGAAATCTGCTCTCATTAATGGACTTGTTAATGATTATCATTGGAGAGGCTCTAATAGTATCAGATGTAAATGTTGTCACAGCCGTCCATCTTTATCATGCAGATATGGAGATGCACCATTAATTCTCTGAGATTCTCAGATCCTCAGAGTTGTGCACATTGATGTCTGAAGGAAATTAAAAGCTGTGCTTTATCAATTTCATATTTCAGATTGCTATTTCCAATTAATATGGTCTAAGAGATAAGAGGAATTGAACCACAGCAGAACTATGGGTTATTCAGAAGAGATCAGATGCAGATTATGCCTCTGTCAGTTCCAGCTTCATTCTGCTCATTTCATTCTCTCTGAAAGGGAGGAGACAATGCAAACTTATATCAGTGAAGTCTCCCAGCTGAAAAGTTAAAAACACATATCTATGCAGGTACCAAAAAAAAAAAAGCCAATACAAAATTTACAGAATCTAGAAAGAATTTTAAACAATTTTTTGGCCTTTTTTCCTTTATCAAAGTACAGTAGTGCCTTTTTCCTTTATCATGACTTTGATGGGTACATAAATGATGCATTGAGTACAACAAATTATAATATGTCTCAAATTTGTAACTTTAGACCCTCTACATTAATAACCTGTTTGATAATTAATTGCTGAAATGTGAGAATTTGATTAAAAATATTTGGAGTTTTGGGGTGGACTCAGGGTTTTTGTATTAGCAAACACACCAGATTATTTCTTTGCAACCATCATAAATATCAGTGTTTTCAGAAAAAATAAGAAATGCAATTTTTCTGTACGCAAATCCAAATGTAAGCTTCTAAAAACAGTAGTGGATTTATAACCTTATTGTCACTTGTTCTGGAAATAAGATAGGATCAAAAAGTTTTAATTGTCTGTTCTGATACCAGACGGTGTCCTGCTGGATGAGCCCCTAAATGTGAGGGAGAGAGGAGTAAAAGAGCAGGTATTATAAATGATGGTGATGATAAGTTCTCCCAAAAGGAGGACAAAGTAGGAGTAGGTAAGTGTTACTTGTGTTGAATTTTAATCAGATGTGAAGTTGTGGATGAAAGAATTCAGTTCCTAACCTGTCAAGGACAAATGAACAAAGTGTAAAAGAGGTAAATGGGATATCCCTAATGAGGAATAAACAAAGTTAACAAAGGATGGAGACATTATTTTAGCTCAGTGAAGAATCACACAAACTGTGGATGAAGCACGTGCATCAGACTGGGGGTAGCTCTGGCAGGAGCACGTGGAATGGTGCAAACATGAACAGCACACTGCTGGAATTGGGAGCTCCAGACATTCTCTTGGGTCTGCCCAATGATGTTCCCACGTGGGGGAAAATTTTAAAAATACTTTTTGCACCCATCTCTGAAGTGTAGAGCAGCTACAGCATTAATCTGCTGCAAACTATGAAACTGAGAGAATGTTAGTGAAGTGAATGAGAGGAATTTTTGAAAGGAATAAATGGTAAGGTCCAGGTCTGAGGATGCTATCCATATCCAACTGCCTTGTGCTGTCATGGGTACAGATGAAAGATTGTGGAAAGATGTAAAAATTAGTATTAACAAAGGAAATTCACCTCAGACACTTCTTGTAATGCAGGACAGCAGTTAGGGAAATCATCTGTGAAATCAGATCTTAGTGCAGCTGTGGTGCAGAATTCGCTCTCAGTGCTCCCAGCAGTCAGGGTGGAGACACCTTGGCTGGGACTGTCCAGGCTGGGGTCAGGGGGAGGTGCCACAGTTCCACTGCCTGCTGCTGACACAGGGAGCCAGCAGAAGCTGAAACACAAAGCTCTTAAGTAAGACTTCAGTGCTTTTAGCTTCGTAAGAGGAAGAAATCCTGTAAAAATCTTTATTTCTAGTATTTCCTGCCCACACTGATGTTCACTTGAGTCTCACATAGATTTTAAATTATTGATAGATCTATGAAATGAAGGTTTATAATTACTTGTGTCCAAAGAACAAGTGTGAACATCTGCTATTGGTCCAGTGCTGCTATAAAATGCAATTTTATTACATTTCTGCTATGATTCAAGAGAGGAATTGGTGCACTTTTTCCAAAATCTTACATATTTCTCTGGCATTGTTCTTGCTGCAGCACACTTTGCTTGTTTTTGAATCCCCAGACTGAAAAATAATGCTCACTTTCTTCTTCCCAGCTGTTTGGGCATTATCTTTTGTAGGAGGCTGCCAAGCCTTGCAGGTGTTTGACAATGTGTATTGTAAGGTCTGTAACAATTACCTGGCTGTGAAATTTTGGAGGAGTGAAACATTAGCATTATTTGTGCCATTTTACCTCTGCTTTTCACAAAGTAGAAGTACTCATCTCAGAGAATGTCTCTCTTATCCAGACTTGTTTGTTATGGTTTTTGTGTTGCAGTCAGCACAAAATACAGAATTTGCCATCTATTCATCTCAGTCTCTTTGTCACACTTGTCACCTGCTTTTAATTTCCCCCTAGGAAGTCCCTTCCTATCCCCATTGTATGGCTCTAATTTTAATAATCCCAGTCCTTCCAGAGCTCTTTCCCCAAAGAAATATTTCACTGTACACACCACTTAGTGTGTTGATATTTCTTGTTAGTATGCAGCATTGGGTTAGCTCCTCTAGATAACCTTGATAAATTAAAAATTGGGCTTATCAATATTCAATCAACCTAGCTCATTTATCCAAATGTCTGATTTCCTTTCTGTCAGAGCTGAGCTAAAAAGGCACTGCAAAAATTAATGGAATTAAAATTGCATATTTTTCTTTGAAACAGAAATTAAAAATCAGTCTTCTACTGATGTCACCTTAAATGCATTAGTTTATCAACAGTGAAATAACATACAGTAGCAGATATGACATAAAAATAATTAATTTTTCAGCAGACAGTTGTTCTTTGAATACAGTGAACATCTAATCAAGATTTTATTAGGAAAATTTGGGAAAGCTGGGCTTGGTCTGTCCTGTTCTTTGTACAACTATTGACTCTTATTAATTCTTCTACATATTTTTAAAAAGTACAGAGGTTTATGTATTCCAGAGGGCTGGGAGGTAGGTGGGAGGAGCATCCCACAGACTTATCTTGTGGCATAATGACAGCAGCATAATTTTCCAAATCAGACCTCCCTTCACCTTGTGTTTCATTGCCTTTGCAGTTCAGAAATCCTCGAATGCCCTTTTGTGTTTGCACCACTCCTATTCAGCAGTTCTCTGTGATTGTCCCACTCAGCTGCTGTCACTGCCTGGGACCAGTCCTTGTGTCTTTTGCTCATGATCTAGGTTTTGCAATTTGGAGTCTATATAAATATATAATATTTAGTTATTTGAGTGAAATGGCAATGTGGTTCCAACTTTGTATCACAAATCTGGCAACACGTCGTGTGAAAGGACAGGCTTAGGAATTCAGCAAGCCAAGCTTTCCAAAAGCCCCAGTGGTTTGGGAGCCTGCACAGCCATGCAGTAACCACGATTGTCAGTGGGCACATGGGCAGCAACATTGTCACTGAGGGGACCTCACATTCCTCTCTGCTCGCTTTGATGTCCTGGCAGGGACCCTGAAGCTCCAGGATGTCCTATGACAAGTTCCTAAAAGCCTTGATGTGCTCATTTCTCCATGGCTCCTGAAAGCAGTCAGTACTGTCAGTCAATAGAAGGCAAACAGAGACCTATCTTTCATCACAATGTATAGACCTCATTAATTTATATACAGTGTGAACCCTGAAGGCTCTAATTCATCCAGTCAAAGCTACCTGGGAGTTGATCAGCTGGTTTCATTCCCTGTTGGGGCAGCTGTGCTGGCAACAGAGGTCTTCAGCAATTCTTTGATTTGCTTCTGTATTCAATAAACTCTAATTGTGTGGTGAAAATATATTCCTTTTTTGGGGAGCTTCTTTTGGGGTTATTTTGTTTTGGTTTGTGTTTTTTGTGGGTGGGAGGGAGGGCTTATCCATGTTCCAAAGTCAGAAATGCATTTTGCTGAGCTCTGAATATTGTACTTGAGTTAATCTACATGGGTTTTGCATTAAGGCAGTTAAAATTATTTCATCTCTGCCAAATTAAAAAACCTAAGGTCAAGTAATTTCCCTTTGAATTAATTTATGCAAAATATTTAAACAAAATCCTGTGGGTTTAAAACCTTAAATTTAAAGTACTGCCGTAAAAGGAAAATTAAAAACCAGTATTAAGTATTTTAAAATTAAGTAAAATGACTTTTGATTAAACCCTGACAAGATTCAAGAGTTAGCTTTGCTTTAAAGGCTCTGGATAGTTGTTGCTAATCTTAAAGGAACAAAAGAAAGTGCTTCAGACAGTGTATATGCCCTACAGAGAAAAAAATACAAGGGGGAATGCAGGCAAGGAACTTCTATTCAAACATTGTATGTCTTCCAGTTGTTGCAATTTTATATTAGATGAATATTTGTGTGTGTGTTTCCTAGTGGAACTGGCAGTGCTTTTGTCAAAAGTGAGCAATTGCAAAGCACATAGAGTATCAAAGATGCTGTTTGATAGCATCAAAATCTTGTTCTACTGGTTTTGCTGTCATCTGTAGAGAAATGGAACCTAGGGATGACCTCATGATATGGTTTTGCATCAATAACTTCTTTGTACCTCGGTCCAACCACACATTCACCCTGGATTAAAGCTGCCAATTTGAATTCTATAGAACAATGTCCAGTTTTGTTATTGGAGTGCAGAGGAGCAGTGCCATGCTGCTGGAGTTGGTGCTCTCCAAAAGGATTTTTAGAAGGAGGAAGGAAAATTGTGCCCATTTCAGAGCGAATTATCTATATTTAGAATGTCTGGTGCTTCTTTAAAGCACAAGCCCTATAAGTTTTGCACAATTAATATGTACATGCTCAGTTTATCAGATTTCTCTGCTGTGTTGTTCCTGCAAGGGTGCACAGTTTACATTTTTGGAGATGTGTGGTTGTAAGATGTTCCATGTCCTCTGCTTGGTGCAATTCCTTTCCTTCTACTGCAAGGTTTGGTTTTGGTTTTTTTTTCTGTAGGGTTTGGAATTATGAAGGCAGATGCAATCATGGAAACACCTGAAATGAATAACAGGTGAGAAACAGGCACAGCCTGGGACACTACACAGAGGATGGAAGTCAAAGAGCGCTTTAAAGGTAAACAATACTTTGTTGTTTGCAGTACAGCAGATAGAGAAGAAAAAAAAGCATTTATCAGTAACAGAAGCTTGAAGTATGCAGCCTGGAACAGAAGTGATATGCAGATTCAGTGGGTAGGAAACTCTGGTAACCACAGTAACAGTGGGCAGCTTCAGCCTGTTGAGTTATTCATCCTTGCAACAGGAATTCACTAGAGCAGTGGTGGAATTTTTGCTTGTCCTTTAGAAAAGTCAAGACAGACCCCAAGGATGATAATGTGGAAGAGAAAACTCTGAGTTTGAATTTTAATAGAAAACCAGATTTTAATAGAGAGCCCTAAGTTTCCACACAGTTGCTGTCTTGTATGTACCTGGGCAAATGGCTTCCCAAGGAGGAGCTGAGAGAGTAATCTTTCCTTTCATTCTGCAGATTGCTAGCTTAGCTCTGTGAAATGCAGATACTATACTGGAAGCTGTGCTATTTATGTGTTTCCTTTTAAGCAATGTTTGGATTTCATAGTAATTCACATTTTGAAGTCAGCCTTAAAATCAACTTATGTTGCTGGTTAAGGAATGGTTTTCTGAGCCATAGAGAAGTGCATAGCCTGTCAAACCCACGGGGCTGTCAGTGGCAAAATCCACAGTGAGAGAATACTCTCCTCTTTTTCCTTGGCACAGAATTCCTTTGGGCAGCATTAGGCTGGTGGAAGAAGAGAAAAATCATGAAAAATTTTTAGCCCTCTATGCACTGGACCTCAGTCCTGGAACTAGACTACAATAATATCTTGAAAAACAAGCTTGACCATGGGGAGGCTTACTAATGAATAAAAAGGCCAAGCACAATTTTGGAATAAAATAAGGAAAAGTTAAGTTTTGTTTAGACATCTCTGTTCTCAGAAGTTTTCTTTTTATGGGCACAAAGATGCTGTTGCTTGAAAAAGCCATTTCTGGCTATTGATCCAAAATGCATTCCCAGGCACATCTGGGGAAGCACTGGGTCTGCTGGAAATTACCTGGTCACCTCTGGAGTGGGATGGCTCCTGGCCTTCTCTGTATCTCACATTTCACACTGTGTCTCTCCTTGCAAAGTCCCACTCTCCCTCAGCAGAGGCTTGCCCAGCAGGAGTGGATTTCTTGGGGCAGATTGGCAGGATCTCTGCAGCCCTGCCAGCTGAGGTTGGAGAGCCCCAGTGTGTATCTTGGAACCCCTGGGGCAAGCACTGGGCTATCTCTGTGTGCACAGTCCAAGTAAACCCTCAAAAATATAAACTTCTAAAATACTAACATGTAAGTAATGAAAATCCTCTTTATACAATTAAAATGCTATGCAGATGATGGTGGCCAGCCAGTGCTAGAAAGGATTGCTGGTGACTTCTATTTTAAAATAAGAAATCTAATAACTGAAAATTCTTGCTAGGATGAGAAAAAACACTTCTTTGCCTTAATGTTGTATTGTACATATTTTTCCACTTCAATGGTAAGGGTAGCCAAAAACCATTTAAAAAAATCTATAATTAGCTCCAGACTTACAAGTATAAATACATATGCTAGTTAGCCTTTAGAAAATAGCCATTTGTGTTAAATTCATCAAGAATTTCTCATTAAAACTGAGCACACACGAATTAGTTTGACAGGGAAGAACTGCTGGAGCGTTTGCTTGGATTTGGCTCTGTGTCTTCCCAGCCTTTGTCTTCACTGCAAGTGTTGCTGGCAGCTATTTCACTCAGCCCAGCCACAGCCTTGGAGCCCTGAGTGATTTGATTAACAGCTGATGAATTATGAGAACTTGAACTGGGGCTGGTGGTTGAGGTCCCACTGTATTAGTACTTTGATTCTCAGCTGAGTTTGAATATTATCCACAGACCCCATTAGGTTGGCTTGGTTGGGCTTGAAGCCTATATTAAAATTATGTCTGAGGTATCTGTGATTGGATGGGAGTTCATTTATAGAAAATATAGATGTGTACAGCTTTTGCTATGCTGCAATGAAAGAAGGCTGAAGAAAGATGTGAGTAAGCAGCTCATCAAAAATGTTCACAAAGTTGATGACAGATTCAGCTTGTGAGGCTGAAGCATTTTCATTATGGGGTGTCAGAGTTACCCTGAAACAAGATGCTGCTTTACTTTTTTCTGTTGACACTAGAAAAATCTCCCCAAAAATCTACAAGTGCTTTTTCTTCTCAAGGCACACACTGAAAGGAGAGGTGAAGGTGATAGAGGAGAATGCTAAAATATGAATAGAAGTTATAATTATAGCAGCCACTATTCTGCTAAGGCAGAGTTCTCTGTATTGCCGTGAATTTCTGAGCTCTCTTCAGGAGCTGAAATGCTGAGACTAATTTATTGTTAGCTTTGTTGAAAAATGCTTTAGATCATGAGTGCAATTATTTGATTAACTGAGTTGTCTTTGTGTTGAGTCATCCAAAATTTGGGTAGTAAACTGCCTACTATATGTTTGTCTTCATGAGAAATTCAGGTCTTTTTTTAGGTAAATGTGCAAAGTGTTTACAAAAATTTATAACATGGAACAAATACTCTATTCTGTTTATCTTTCACCTGGTTAAATTTCCTTAGCATTGGCTAACACACATTATTCTCCACATTTTCCTCTAAAGCTTAAATAAATTGAATGAGGCTTTATTATTGCTCCCTGGTTCATTATCACCCAGGCTCAGCTTGATCAAGTCACAAGTGACGGGCAGGATAAGCTAGAAAAGAAAATATGCACAAAAAAACCAATGCTGCCTTAAAAATGCTCGTTGGAACACATAGAAATAATTTGTATTACAGAGGATATTTTGCTTCCCAACCTGTGGATATTGCATTCAGCTCCTACTTTGTTTCCAAGTCTATTTATAGTTCCTAGATTATGTGAAATCCTTATGAAATTGTTTAGTACCCATGGTTACCAAACACGTTTCACAAACTAACACAATTCTAATGCTGTGATATATCAGCAGGATTTTTCTCTTTTCCTAGCAGTAGGTTTCTGGTAGAAATCCTCAGAGGTATAGATCATAAAATCCAAAAACGTTTCCTGCATTTGCAGTAAGTTGTATTTAACATTACTGTTTCTGCATGGCTTTACTTCAGCATGGAATTGTGGCACTTTGGAAGAATAAATAGTCTTGACCTGCCTTGTATTCCAATGAAAAGTGTCAGTCTTTAGTACATGCCATTTCTAAAGAGATGACAGCTGAAAAACCTTCTTGCCTAAATCTAAACAGCACCTAAACCACATAAAACTTCCTTTTTATTGTCTTTTCTGTTGCAAATGTAAACAGACAGCAGCAAGTGTTGCAGCTGTAATAACTCTAGTGTTAGAGGTCCTGTGATATTTTCTTATTGTGGTAGGATTCACACATTTTAAATGTTTTTTTCTTTCCATCTGATGATTCAGGAAATGTGTGAAATCGAGGCAGGGCTGCTGTGTCTTACGGGTTCTGTGGGATATAAATGCATGACTATTCACCAAAGACTTTTACAGCCATGAATGATACCCTGTGAAGGGAGGAAACTGGCACAATCAACATAATACAGTGAAAATGAAGCTATTGCTCACTCCTGTTATTTTTTCCCCTCCTTTTTAATGCATTAATCCATTTATTTTGTCCCTCTCCCATTCTGACACCTCTGATATGTATCTCACATACAAGAATTGCATTATGCCAATGAGCTATAAAAGAAAAAATATAATATTTATAAACTGTCTTATTTACTCCTTTGCTGTTTTCCTCTAACAATCCCTTCACAGCCCTGTGCTACATATCTAACTCAGTCAAGGAGAAGAAGCCAGCAGGACACCCACATGTGGCAGCAATTAGCAGGTGCAGGCTGATTGCCATCAGAAGGGGTAATGTTTCAGCACTAATGGGCCATTACAATGAGAGGGCATCACAGCCTCAGCACTTCATTCCTGCAACAATGTCATCCTGGGCATCTTCTGCTTTCCTCACTGACAGCAGCTTGAAATATTAGCTCAGCTAAAACAGGTAATCCACCTGATTGGAATCTGCTCACTAAGGGAAAACAGCTGGGAAAGGAAGCATTTGGAGTAGCCTTAGTATTTCAGAATTGTGTGAAATCATTTAAGGCTTGTATAGTTTTTCAATCTGCTCATGCTACTTGTTTGTTAAACAAAAGCTTACAGGAATCCATTCAATTCACAGGAGAGCTACAAAACTGATGTTTGCATCCATTCCTGTGAACTGTTTATTATATTCTTGCAATTCATCTCCTCCTTCAGATCTGTCTGTTAGCTAGTCAACACAATAGTTGGAAACATATGTGAACTGCTGATTGCACAAACCAGATTTTTGAAGAGGGGAAAGTAAATAGTTCTCATGGAACTTTATTTCTAGAACATAGATCACAGTTCCATTTTACCATTCTCTCATAAGCAGTACACAGGGATTGGTAGGTGCAGTGGGTTTATTTTTCAGTGGATAAAAAAAAATTGTGTTCTGTTCTGTGCTGCCATTAGTGACTGGAAGACTGAAGTGAGCAGAGAGAGGATCGTTGCTGCTTCTTACCCTGGCTGCTTTCACAGCCTGCCAGATGCTGACCCTCACCTGCAGCAGCAGCTCCTCCTCCACCTTGCAGCCTAGGCTTGGACCCAGGAGAAATATTTTGCAAGGGCTTGTGTAGAATGCCTTCCCATCAGGGGATGACTAAACAAAGACCACTACGTGAGCTGCTTAGGAAGGCAGATACTGTTTGTTTATATCCTGCAAAACACATTATACCTGGGATAAAGAGAATTTTCCCTACTCTTTTTAGCCTGCCTCTGAAGCTTGAACAAACTTGGCATAGCTAGAGCATGGAAAGTCTGCCTGTGGGAGGAAGATATCAGATATCTTGAGATCCAGGATGCCAACAGCTGTGAGCCTCGCTCTGTATTTAATTCCTGCCTTGGGAACAGGCTATGCAAGCAGCCCAGAAGTTGGCAGTGCAGAATGACTAAGCAGAAAACAGGCAGCTGCTCAGAAAATCAAGGTGGGAATGTCCAAATTTTTCTGTGGTTGCCCTGCATTCCTCACTGGCCATGGAGGAGCTCTAGGTGAGAACCGTGAAGCCACAATTGAGGAATTAATGCCATTAAGGCTGGCAAAAGATCTGTGGTCAGGGTGTGATGGGCTGGTGGGGGCAGCAGGGGCTGGCTCCCTCCCTTCTTGCCCAGCTGCAGATGCTCTTTGCTATGTCTTTCTTAAGGCCTGTTTCCTTTTGGAAATTTCTGAGTTTTTCCTGCTCTTTCAGAACTCCGAGTTATCCAAAACTGGAATGTGTTTGCACAAACACTTAGGATCTGTAAATCCAGGGCCACACTAAGGTGACAGTATTTGTGATCTGAGCCTCAGAATGCTGTAGACAATCTGATCTCAGCATCTGCTGTGTGAGATAATTGGTGTGTCTTGGCTGTGTGTCTGGTGTTAGGCTGAGCAGAAAGATGGGCACACTGTGCAGATTCAGGTTAAGCCAAGAGCAACATTTCCGTGAATGTCGCTGGAAGTGAGTTTGTCCACAGCATGATCTTGCAAATGTGATGTTCTTCCCATGAATCATTTACTCTTTTTCTTCCAGATACTCTAGAGTTCCACATAGTTTTGTTTCTTTTGTGATTTATGAGGAAAAATATCTATAATTGTGTTTACAGCCTCTAGACACTATTCTAAGTGTCACCATCATCTGAGCCATGTGAGATCACCCTCATTGTGCACTTGCATGGCCAGACTCTCTTAACTAGCATTATTGGATCTGTTTGCCTAAAATTTGGCTCTACATCAAGTGTGAATAAACCTATACCTACAGTCACAGAGCAGTTGAAAGAACAGCAGGAGAAACGGATACTCAAGAAAATAGATAATCCATTGGAAGAGAAGTGAGTGATGCCCACATGAGGTATTTGTTTTACATGATTTGTGGTTTAATATCCATGTGCTTTCAATGCTATTTGCAAGTGAAAATAATAGTGGTTGATATGGAAGGCCTTGTGGGCTCTCAGCTGTTAGAACAGCAGGAGTGTCTATGTTCATGTGCAAAAGTGATCATATGAAATATTTCTTTAATTGTAAGTTTTAATTGTAAGAGGTTTTTTTTAATGTCCCTTCCTCTTTTGTGAATTGTGGCTGACTGTGTTCAGACATTTATGAAGACCAGTACACTTTTAAGTAATTTACCACAATTTTGAAGCCAAGCATGCTGGAGTCTCAGTTAACTTCCTTTTGCCTTGGCACAAACACTGAGATAACTGTGATTGAAACTGAATAGTTTAGCTTGAAATTTCCCTGTTCTACAAAAGGAAGAACACCTCTCTTACTGTGATCCTAGCAATTCTTAAAATCATTTAGAGATGCTTGTGCTCAGATGTAATTTCTACAGTGGTAACTGAGTTTTTGTGATTACTTGCAAACATCTCTGAAACTTGTGAATCTCTTTTCTTATTTTCTGTAGTGATTATTCCAACTCCCCTCTCCCTCTCCCCCTTTTTTCCTTCCCCTGCCAAAGAGAAGTTTATTTTACAGTCACATTTTCCAGCCATGTACTGAAGAGGAATACTAGTTTAAATTCACTCTCTACATTTTTTACAGGGCTCACTGCAGAGCCTGTGTACAACAAAGGAGACTTTGCATCATCTCTAACAGATTTCAGCTTGAGAAGACATATTGTATTTTCCAGTAAAATGCTGTGTCTCCAACCTCTTTTTTTTCCCCTCACTCTTCAGTCTCTCAATTATTTTTTTTTTAATTTTCTTTTTTTTTTTTTTTTAAATCTGGATGCTCTTTGCTTCACCTTTTTCCCTATTTTATTTTTTCCGAAGTGGGATTGGATCCCAGTAGAGCTGGGGTTCAAGCTGATATTTTAGGAGCAGAATATGACTGAACTGCTCATTAACTACAGTAAGTATTTAGTGAGCAGTTAATGACGAGCATCTCTTAACTATTCTGATATTCAAAGTGAAAATGTTAGGTTCACTTTAGAAGATGCTATTCACACGTATGTGACTTCATTGTTTAATAAAGAAAAAAATACCTAGAAACTTCCTTTTTTTGACAGTATGAACAGCAGTTTCACACTGTAAATCATACTGCATAAGACTGCAATTCTGCACAATAAATCTCTAAACCATAAATTATAAATAAGGCCTATAGCTACTTGTCTGTGTGCTATGATTACATTCTTCTAAGCTTTTCCCTGCAGTAGTTTAAGTCTTCTTTTAGGGTTTCTCCTGGTGGTACAGCAGGTTGGTGCTTGGTAGAAGGCTCTCACCCTTCTGGTGTGAAGCAGTGAGGTGCCCCAGCTCAGGGGCCAAAGGCAGAGCTGTGCAGGTGGGCTGTGCTCACAGGAGCTATAGCAGTGGTCTGGGGATGCTGATCCTGGCCTGGCCCACTGCCCTTGCAGGGTTCACTCAGTTGTTTCATTTCTGCCTTTTGCAGGATTTTCAGCCCAAGGACAGTGCAGGCCATTCCACTGCACGGGTCTGGTGCTGAGCACATCAGTGAAGTCTCGCAGCCTCCACGTGTGGCTGAGCATGATCTTCAACATCATCAGCAAACTATGTGAGCTCCTCCCAGAGCAGAAGGGATTTGCTTCCCAGCTATGAAAATGCAAGGCTGGTGGCAGAACAGGAGAACTGTGAAGAAGTACCAACAATGCAGGTGCGCTGCAATGAAACCTGAGCAAACAGACAGAGTTTTATTTCAGTTCCTATGCCACTGTTCATTTCTCTTCATCTGGCAGAATACACTAAGGACACATCTTATATCTCTTACTAGTTTTTCACCCCTTTAAATTAAGATTAGATTGGATCATCATTGATATAAATAAATCAAGCTCGCCATCACAGTAAATATAGTGAAGATGCCAAAACTTCTATGGACTAGAATTCATACTGGGACAGTTGTGCAAAGTAATAGTAATGGATTATGACTAAGGGCGTAATTAACAGTGAGACAATTGCCTACATTGTTTGTGTCTTAATTGAAATCACTCAGTGAAATTAAGCTTACTTTGAAATAAGCAGGAGGTATTCTTTTGGCTTTAATGGCAGTGCCTTTCACCCCTTACATTCTTAACTTTTGACATCAAAAGGGAAGACAAAGAATAAGAAGTTGGGGGTTTTTTTGGGGTTTTTTGGCTTTTTTTTTTTTTTTTTTTTACCAAAGCTGTCCCTCAGACATCATTGACCAGCAGGTATCTCTTGGAAGGATGGTGGATGCAGGTGCACTGCAGGTTTGTGCCTCAGTCTTTAGTGCTCTCTGCAAATAGTAGTTTCATCTTCATTTTCTCCAAGATCATTTCTTTTTCTGCAAATGTCCTCTTTTCTCTTTGAAGCTATTGCAGCAAGAAGGCTTCAATTAGAGTAAGGCTATGATATAGTTCCTAATGAGTCTGAAAGGCATCAACATATCTGACAGAGAAAAAGCTGGGCAAGTGTCAAACAGGTCCCTCTTGAAGGCTTCAGGAGATTATATGCTGCTGTAGAAGCCCACTGTGCAATTACTTCACTTTGTCACAGATGGCTACTGAAATCATTCTGTCTGATAGTGTTTGATGAAGCATTTAACATTTTGAGTCACAGTGGACTAATACAATTCAGAATTAATCCTGAATATTTTAACTGGATTAAATGTCTGAGAATTTTTTTCGTCTCAATGTGCCACGTTTTTCTACTTTAAGAAAACCTCAGGTACCTTAAAGCTGTAGTATTAAAAATGCTATTTGCTGCTGAAGATGCTATAGAATGATGAAAAGAATCCCACCTTTCCTTGGTGGCTCTGGCTGTTCCTTTCTCATCATAAAGTATGTATTTAGCTCTTTCAGACAGCTGCACAGTCCCATTGTCCTGGACACAGAAAAGCATAAAATCACTGGCAATCACTTTGCCATTGTGTTTGGAGATTAAAGGACAGGACTTGACAAATGAGGCAGACTTTGAATCAGAAGGAGAGGTAGCATCAGATAGTGCAGCTAAACAGTATGTCTAGCACAGATTAGCTCTGAAATGAATTCTTGGCCAGTCATTCCTCTGGCAACCTGTTTGCCGAAGAAGGGTTTTGATTTAACTTTCAGGTAGTATTGATCTTTATTTCTAATTCTGTATATTATTTTGTATTCAGTTTTAATTAAGATTTGTGATGGTCTTGTAAGCTTCCTAGAATGCTCATAATACAGAAAATTATCAGGATGCTTATTTCTGTGGTTGTTCTTACTCCCATCCTGCCACCTGAATAACCTCCTGACAGCACATATTTGTATCAGTATCGGTTTTCTAATGCAAAAAGCAGTGTAGAAGGATTTATGGGAAGGTCTTGGGATGACTCAACTCTTGGCTGCTGTCTCGGCAGCAGAAGGCTGTGGTTTCCATTTCCACCTCATGTACCAGGCTCGCACCCAACGCTTGGCACTGTCTCTTGGTGACAGGGGGTGTTTCACTGAGGAAGATGTCATCCTCAACATGACATGAGGAACTCAGAGCTATTGTTTCTCCATCTGAAAATGAAAACCCCAAGGAATACTTCAGACAGTGCCGAAGCTTAGCTTAGGGCACGGCCAAACATAACCAAAATCATTGCTGTGGCAATTCATATGTGAGATGTTCAGTACATGACAACCACATTTCTGCCTGAAGAGTTTTTGCAGCATCACTGTCTATATTGTTTTCATCAGTGCACAGCATCTGTTGTGCCATTTGTAAAACACCCAGATTTCTAGAAGCACAGCAGACATTTCTCTGCTGTGCAAGTGGCAGGAGCTGTAACAAGTCAGCTTTGCTACTGCCTCTTCTTCCCACCTCTGGAGAGGTGCATCCTTCCTGTTGCTGCAGGAGGAAAGTCAGTTGTGGAAGTCACTATGTGGCACCACTGGACCACCTAAATGTGTCTGGCAGGTGAAATACTGCAGCTGATTCCATATTTTTCGGTAATATAGAAACAGAAATTCATTAATTATGGTTGGTGATGGAGGCTGGAACAAGGAGCCAGTATTGACAGCTTATCATTGTCTTTAGCAAAGGAGATGGATTTGCCTAGGGAATATAGAATATTTTGGCTCATTATGGTATTTTTTTCCAATCTGAATTAACAGAAATGTAATTTTTTTTTAATGAGTCTGACTCCATATTACCCCAGCTCTTCTGCATGACTCTATAATCTTACTACAGATTTCTGCTTGTTTTCTTCCTCACCCCATCAGAGAAAGAAAGAAGGAAAAAAAGAAATCTTTCAAGTACTTTCTCCTTTTTCCTTTGTTTTGAAAACCACGGAAAATGCTTGTATGAGAACAGTGATAAAAGCCAAGGACCAGACTCCAGCCCTGTGTTTTCATGCTCTTCCAGGGAACATGGTGATGATTATGAGCTGATCCAGTCACAGCCCACTAACGAGCTTGTTCTCATACAGAGAGCTGATAGCAGATTTCAGCTAGATTTGGGGTTAGACCCACACAAAGAAAATGCTTCTGTTTGTTCTCTTCTCTTTAGGCTGAATGCCACACTGTGAAGCACCAGCGTTGCTGCTATCAGTGGTGAACTTGCCTCGCTTCACCACAAATCTAATCTTAAAGAGCATTTTAAAATGCTCTGTAAAAGCATCTTAGGATGTCCTGTTATCCCTAGGATGGGGATACCAGGATCCTGCCAAGGAAACCATCATGTTCTGAAGCCCCTGATACTCACAACTTCTCTGTGGTCACTTTGGAGAGCTGAATCTTCCTCTCTGTCTGAGCTCAGAAATAACTTTTGATGGAATTTGGTGGAAAAACAGTTCTGAACAGTATTTCAAAGTGAGAATAAATATATTGCTTGGTACTGTGACAAATACCGAGCATCTTTTAGGTGCTATGAATGCACAAGTAAATTGGTTTGCAATTCTCATGACACAAAACTAAGTTGAAAATGGTAAATAAAACTTGTCATGCAGATCACAGAAATAAGAGGTGCTCAGATGATATGTGAGCAAAGTTGCCTATAAAATACAGCCCTCAGGGAATTTGTTTTCTCCTTTAACAAAAATATGGCAGTTAGATTCTCTGCCAAACTTTTAGTGGCTTAAAACTCCAAGATCTCTACAGAAATCTGGAAAGGAGCCATTTTGGAACATGATTTTTATCAACAGGGATTAGAAGGAATGATCAAAACAAATCTGAAGTTTTAATAAACAATCAAGTTTCCATCTTCACTGCTTAGATTCCTGTTTCCCTCCTATGCAGGTAGTACTAAATTGCAGGTAGCAGGTGGGATGCTTGTTCTTCATTAGACTTTAATATCACTTCATATATATTTAAAATTTATAACAGGTCTCATGAATTCAAATGAGACATCACAGTCCACAGATAAAACTGCAATAACAGTTATACAGATTTTAAAAAATAGCCAACCCCAGGTGTTGACTCATGAATATTTATACACATCAGTCATCAAGGAAGCGAAATACAATTTGGACCTGATCCTATTCCCAATGAAATGGGTAAAAAACCACCCAATACTAGAAACACTCCTTTAAAAGACACCTGAGGAAAAAATAATTCCCCATCTCCATGTGTATCCCCAAAAATAAGTTGGGGCAGAGGGACCATAAAATGAAAATATGTTTTTGCTTTTCTTACTTCTTGAGATGATTCTTATTTTTCCTCAATGTGGAATATATTCTTGTCTAAATGCATGAAAGTAAAGTTATTTTTTACCCACAATTTTTTAAAATTGTGTCACAATGTTTGGGTTTAAGCATATATTCTTTGCATGATAAATTTCATGAATAAAAGCAATCTCTGTGACACCTGTGAAAGGAAACACATAAAAACAATTTTGAGTCAGTAAAGATTTTATTTATATAGCTGGAATACAGCCAAATGGATTTTTCTCATTTAAAAAAATAACATTCATTCAAACTGGGGAAGTTTCTATTCCAAAAAAAATGGAGTGTTGTAGGCAAGGGAAGAAAACAAAAAGAAACCCAAAAACCGCCCCCCAAAAAACCAAAAAAAAACCCAACAAAAACTTGGTAAAGTATGTGCTCTAGGTCAGATTCTGACTTTACTTGCACCTTTGTACATAGTTGGATATTTCCATTAAGTTACATTATTAAAGATTTATTTCATGTTACTGAGACCAGGATAATGCACATGAATGCCTGACAAAACAGAAGTTTGACAGATTAGGAAAATAGGACCAAACCTAGACTTTATAAAGAACTTAGATTTTCACTCTCCCCTCAATTCAACATTTTGCTTCTGAAAACAAAACTCCATGAACCAGGGAGACAGTCAAAAGAGAGGAGAAAATACTTGTGGCAATAGAATTAATGTAAAGAAAGGTTCAGGAAACATGATCAATTGTTTAGAAAGACCCAAATCTGTTTTTATTCTAGTGACCATGGATGATGGGGGAAGTGGTGTGGTCTCTTCCATTTCCCAGGAGTCTACCATTGTCCTGCACTGGCAGGCAAGGTTTTATTTTGTGGTAATCAGTCTGGGAAGTCTCCTCTGTCCTCCAGCCCAAATAATTGTACTGGGTTGCAGGAT
This sequence comes from Turdus rufiventris, assembly GCA_013186435.1. Classification (NCBI taxonomy): domain Eukaryota; kingdom Metazoa; phylum Chordata; class Aves; order Passeriformes; family Turdidae; genus Turdus; species Turdus rufiventris. The sequence continues at coordinate 4,111,470 of PYHW01010784.1, read as the reverse complement.
AATGTGTGCAAGTGCAGTAGCCAGCAAGAATAAAAAGTAGTAGCTGCTCATCTGCTTATTTCAACGTGACATTCTCCAGCACTGGAGAGCAAAAAAAGTTGATTTCATGAGGTGAGAGGAGCAGAGCCATGCACTCAGAACTTTTTATGTGTTCAATAGCCCTTAGCTTTCTAATTTGTGTCAACTTCCAAAACTGGCTACAGTTCCAGGAACAATATTGCTTGATTAAAACACCTAAAGAATTTTTTTTTTCAAATATGGCAGAAGTGATACATTAGTTCACAGTGGCTTGCCTTGAGCACTTAATATATGTGGGAGTTTTTTAATAACCTTTACGTATTTGTGATGAAGACTATGAATCCCAGAAGATTTACAGAAAAAACTTAAGGTGTTATTCCATTAGTGTCTCATTCCAAATATTTCACACTTTATTAGGTAACACAAACAATATCTGACTTTGGTGTTTAAGTGTTAAGCTGGGTATAGTCACTGTGACAAATTAATGCTTTGATGGAAAAAGAATTATCTTGGGAATTGTTTGTCATACACAATAGTGCCAAAAATAATTGTTTAAGGTCTGGCTTAAAGGGAATACCAGAGGACGTAAATAAAAGTTCTTTCATATGCAGAATCAAATGAGAACATTGAGTAGGCCACCCGTCTCACTACCTTGTAGGCAATTTTGCATTTTCTTTCATTTATTTTCATTACCTATGTTTTTAACACAGAATAAAGTTCTGTTGTGAGCATAGTGTTGTGCGGGGAGGGGAAATGTCCAGGTGACACATGACAAATGTCATTACTTTATTCACAGCAAGCGTGTAAGGAAGGGCAGCCAGTTCTCCTCACGTGGTGTCCAGGCTGAAAATCAGGTACAGGCAGCTTGACATTGATCCCACACTTAGAAGAGATTGATACCAGTGGGAACAAGTGGCACAGAGGAGTTAGATGGCTGCTTGCATCCTAAAACCATGAGGGAGCCTCATCTGTCTGTGGATATCGAGGTAAGAACAGTGGAAACACCAAGGGGTGCCTTTACACCACCGGGGAATGTACTTTTTATCTGCTTAGTCACTGTAGCTGCTAACACAAGTCTGCAATATCTAGGGAAACAGCTTAGTGCATATTAATTTCTTGGAATCACCCGAATTAAAGCAGAAAGTACAGTCAGCTTTCTATGGACTCAAACAATTAAGGCAAATTTAAACAGATTAAACACATCTGTCTGTACTTAAGCAGAAAAGGGATTAGAACTTAAATGTAACAACATAACCCTTGTTCAGCTGTATGTCAGGCACAGTTTGGAGCTCTGTGCTGCATAATGATTTAAATTCATACAGAAGTATTGCTGAGAGAGGGAAGACATTTTAATTCATATCTTCTAATTAATTAACAACAAAATATGACATAAAGACAGTATAAGAGAAGAAAAGGCTCTGAATCATCTGATACCCTGGTGCTTCTTTGCCATAAGGAACTCCATCTTCAGCTACAGTTCCATGACTCTGCACTGCTCCAGTTGAAAATTCACAGTGCACAAGGCTTGCAGGCAGTGAAATTTGGTTCCCAACATGAAATGGGGATGGCAGAATGTGTGCCACGTTCAGATGAGGGACTCGGATGTAAAACAGTCCTTCAGAGAGACCACACTGTTCTGTGTGAAAATCCCTTTGGAATGTCTCAGCAGCACATTCAATCAAAGCAGTGACTGCCCTGGCCACAGAGCAGAGATGTGTTGATGGACCCAAGCTCTGCACTTTAACTCTGACACACGTGAATCTGGAGTAAATCCCTTAGCAGCAGCAGCACAGCTGTGTTGGAGGGAACATGGGTGAGGACAGGGTGGCAGTGTGGGTGTCTCACAAGTTCACTCTGTATTGCTGAGGTTAGAAAGCACAGTGCAGTTTGGAGCTGAGAAATTAAAGCTGGGAAGAGAAATCACAATTTATTCTGACCATCACCAAACCTGGCAGTACCTAAGCAGCCGGCAGGGATGACATTAAATAAAACACGTATATAACCACTGGTGGCAGGGATGCAGGTCAC
>PYHW01010784.1:4069287-4109374 GCA_013186435.1 Turdus rufiventris | reverse complement strand
GATTTTACCCAAAGAAACAAAGTACCAGCAAATATCCTCACAAGGATTTAAAGCTGCTGATTCATTACATCCACCTAAGCATGAATATCGTATAGCATGCTGTGTCTGGAATACACCTCGTTTAAGGTGTAATGTTTAATTCATCTCTGCGATTTTTCTATGGCAATAGAAGTACCAGCTCAATCTGTTCTTCCAGCACCTGAAAGGGCACACAGGAACAATTTCAAAGCATCACCACACTGGATTTTGGAAGTGTGTAGGAAGTGCAGCAAATCCAGGAGTATTGTGATAAATGTGGTCAAAAAAGTTTGCTGTCGAAATTTTAATTGATCAAGTAATTGTTACTTTGTACATTATTTTAATATGTGTTTTAATTCAAAGGGCAATTAGATATTTTTGGGGAAAACAAAACAAAAGCAGCTCATAAGCTAGTGTATCAGAAATTCCTGTTGATTTAGTATGCATTCTGTCTGTACTTTTGGTCCTCAAGAGGAAACTCTGAGATAATTTGATTTAAAGGGGGAAAAGTGGGAGATACATAATTTTTTATTTAATGTTAAAGGCCAGGCATTACAGGCATCCCAGGTGAGCATGGCATCCTGCAAAAACCTATGGGAAGGTAGAGGGGAGGGGAAAATTACAGAACAATATGGGCAATACCCCAAGAGTGTATATATAAAGAAACCATGGAAAATAAGTCAAAGAAAAACACAAAAAAATTTAGGTGTTCTAAGTTGCCATCAGGAACTGGTGGTTTGGATACTCTATATGTAGAAATTTTAAGTTTTCTATATTTTTCTGGTCATTTATCCAATTTTGACATGAACCTTAGTTATAACTTGTGACTTTTATATCAATATAACGACTTATATTTGTTTTATGAATTTACTTTTCTCCTTCTCTTTCCACAGTGACCTGGAGCTATACTTTAAATACTCTTGCCTCCAAGATACAAAACTCTATCCTGTTATTTCTTCTGCCTGTGATCATCTCTGCACACCAGGTAGAAACTGCAGAAGCATCACAAAGACAAGTTTTATAGCAAAATAGTGTATTAGGTATGGAGGAAGCCACGAAAGCACTGCCAGGCTGGGAATGTCTCCCTCTAGAGCTGTTCAGGAGCTCTGATAAACTGATGGAGGTGATTCCAGTGAGCAGAGGAGATTCCTTCTGAGCTACAGCAGATCCTCTCTCGCTTTCACCACAGCTCTGATTTTCTGTCTACACCACGTGAATGTGTGTTTGTACACACGTTGTACTGAGCACAAATGAAGGGAGAAATAGTTTCCTTGCTTCTGGACAAATACCTAAAATTCTCTGGACACTAAGTTATTGTGGATGAATGTCATACTGTACTACTACTCTGTTGTTTTAAACAGAATATTTTTATTCCTTAGTTGTCTTTTGAAACTATACAAAGTGTTCTTGGTGAAAAATCAAGGATGATTAAGAGAACAGATCAAAGCAAGCATTTTTTTCCCAGAGTGGAGTCATGCACAGTCCTTTGATAGAGTTTGTTAGTACATGTGCATACCCAATTTTGTATGCCGTGGCATTCAGATATTCTTCCCTTCAGTTTTATGAGTGTTCAGTTTGTGAGCTTTTTACTTTAACTGATGGCTTTTATTAAATACAATGCACTAAGTAATAGATTATGTCTTTTGTTATCTAGATGGCTAGAATAATGCCTAAAATTTAGCAGTAGTATCCTTTCTCTCCCTACCTATCTCAAATTCAATTCAAATTCTACATGATACATAACAATCTATGATAATTGCATTATAGTAATTTAAACTACAATTGCTTTAACCTCATGTAATCCAGATGCATCTAAGGAAGACAGTTTGAGTTACATGTTTTGGTTTTTGATGTTGGAAGTAATAGAAACTAAATTGTAAAAGTTTTTTTCATATTGCTTATATGGCAATGCAATGCTCTCTGTTAGATTGGTATTATTTGAACATTGCTTAGAATTCTATAAATTAATATATGATTACCTATTTTTTTGAGTCTTCATAGTAACTGAAACTTGTGTTTAGGTTTTTATTTTGTCTGATAACGAAAAAATAAGAGTGCAAATGTTAGGGTAAAACCTGAATTTATGATGAGAGAGAGAGCTAATATTTTCATCACCTTCATTTTCTACTCCCTAATTTTGGGTAAAAGACAGGTCTAAAAGCCTCAAAAATTTGTGGCTTTAGAAATGCTCAGGAATCAGGGAAAATTATATGCTTTGATTTTGGAGACTACAATTTTCAAACATCTATCTCATTCCAAATGGAGGCTGGGAGGAGAATGAAGAAAACAAAGAACCATTTAAAAACTGAACGTGTTATTTTTGTGTTTTCTTTCAACAAACACAGAATATTAAGAAGTAATTAAGGGAATTCCTAAGAGAAGGGTAAGTAATTTGGCCTTTCTGGCTTCTGCTAACGTGCAGGCCCCCTGGCAGGACTTGACATAGAACATGAAAAGTACACGAGAGACCTCCAGAGACAGTTCAGTCTCCAACATGTGTGGACACTGGCTGCCTTTTAGTGAACATAATTATTTATTCAGCCAGAAAATTCTGCATAACAATAATGTCAGGGCAGATCTGTTTGGTTAGGGTTCCACTAGACATATGGCCAAAGAGCCACTTATTTTAGATAATACTCCATATATTTTATGCTAATTATTTGCACAGATATTAATTCCATCAGAGACTAATTAACCAGTATCTTCAGATAACTTATGCTCAGTGTTTCTGATATCACTAGACTAGACTTCTTGTCAAGAGATTGATTGTTACGGTTTCTTATGAAGAAAAAAACACCATAAAAAAAGAATCCTACATAATGTAATCACAGGTCCTGAGGTCAAACATCTGCATTATGACAAACAAAGGAAGAGATCTGATGTCTTTATTAGAAAGAAATAATTGTCTTGTTTCCTTACAAGGTAGATAATTTATAAATGACATGAAATTTAGGGAGTCCAGTAGTGGCTTGTTTCTTTTCTTAGTGGTTCAAGTACAAAATCAGTTGATTTTAAATATATTATTCTCATGCAAAATGGCAACAGATATTATAACAAATATCCCAGCATCACATGGTTTTGTACCAAGACCCAAGCCATTTTAAACTATTTTTGACATTAGCTTGTAATTTCTTCCACTGGAGGAGTCAGAGGATTCAGGATGACCTAGTGCCAAAAAGTGGAGGAAAATTATAAGATTTTTAACTTCATAGTCTGAAATAATTGTTGGATCCACTACAGTAAATCAGTTCCTGCCTTCTGATTCTATTGAAAAAGTGCTGTACTCGAGAAGGTTTGTAACACATCACAGCTCCCTACTGAGGATGACCCCACCCAGCTGATGCATGGCATGCAGTTTTGGGAAAAAGCTGATTGTAAAATGTTCCACTAGCTTTGAGCAGCTGCCACAACAGGCTTTGCCTGTGTAAAGGGACAAAAGCATCACGGTTCCTTCATTCATGTGCCTTGTAATCTTAGTGTATAAATATAGCTGTAGCATATGTGGATCTTTTCATTATCACCAATTCACTTATACCATTGCTACCTTGTGCTCTGCGAGGTTTTTATCCTCTATAAGCCTTTTATTCTCTCTGTGACTTTGCAAATGCACTTCACAATGCTTTGAAGATTAATCCTATAATTAAAGACCATAGTTAAATAATAAAATTCTGGCTTGCTTATACTGAAGAGACATGTAAAATCTTCAACCATTAAATTGCATCTAAAAGCATATTTCACTCAAAGAAACAAAGTACCAGCAAATATCTTCAAAAGGAGGATTTAAAGCTGCTGATTCATGACGTAGCACCTAAGCATGAATATTGTATAGCATGCTTTGTCTGGAATCCACTTCATTTGAGGTGTAATGTTTCATTCATCTCTACTATTTTTATATGGCAATAGAAATACCTTTCTTTCTTATCTAACAGAAAAAGCTTCATTTTCCCAGTACATTAGGGTAAGAAACCACAACTGATTCATGAGGCAGTGATATGTGCTGAATCAAAATCTAAATATCCTACAGCACAAATTACTCCAATCCCTGTTTGATGCATTGTCTGCCTATAGTCAAGCAGGTCATAAACTCTTTCAAGTCCTGCTTCTTCAGTTCCCAGTTTGGTCTGATATCTGTCTTTATTTGAGGAAGCTGTCCCACATGCCCTGCCATAACAAAGTCATCCTGCTGGCTGAGCAATAATAAACTGAGCAACCCAGCCCACTGCCAGAATTCAGCAAGGCACAGAAGTTACAGTCATCAGGTATTTGAGCAGCAGAATACACCGCTTCTCATTTGTATTGAAGTGTTTCACCTGGGGGATGATTTTATCCCCGTGATCTTTCAGTTTTGGCTTGAAATGGAACCCTGGTGATGACTTTTTATAGTTAATGGTCTGTCCAAGTCCACTAGGACTTTCCTTAACTTGCAGCCATGGGAAAAAGAAATGACATGTTAAGCTCAAAATACTAATTCTATCTTTTATTTTCTTTTTTTTTTTTAGATAAAAGGATTCATCTGATAGAGTATTATAGAAGTACTGAGTGAAATACTGTCTATCCTGTGAGTAAAACCCTGAGGGTAGAATGGACTGAATCATAACAAATGTTTCGCTGACTACCAAAATGCCTGTAGGAAGCACGATCTCATTGAGTAACTGAGCAGTACATGTAATTTTGATTAAACTCAGCAATATCACATGCATTACTTAAAAAACCAGAGTACTATAATGTTCCAACTCTCTACAGGCTGTATAGGGTAAGGGGAAATTTTGGGCAAATGCAGGGGAGGGAAAAGAAACAGTGGAAAAGGTTTGATGGAAAGGGCTTTACTGAGTCTGAGGCCTTGATCAGAGAGGGGGGATGAAGAGAGAATTTATAAGCTGTGGGAGGCAAAACTGGTCAGTGACCCAAGGATTATGGGCCCAGCCCAAAAGGTATTGGCCTCAACACAGGTCAGAGAGCCAACCTTGCTGAGGTATTTCAGTCATATAAACTGTCCTGCACAGATACCTCTCTCCTTTTTCATTTTCTGCCTGGAAGAAAAAGCACTATTTTAGTTGCCCTATGTGATCTTTTGCTGGAAGGGAAAATAAAGAATTGAAAAGCAGTGCCCTTTCTATGGAACAGGTGGCAACAATCCTGTAATCTCTATTTGCAATCTATTGGAAACTGGAAATAGAAATTGGGTGTTTTTTCCCTTTGGGGAAAGGTGTTGGGCTGACAAGATTAACTCTGAGTATTGGTGTTTGTTGTCCTGGGTTTCTCCTAAAAATGTTCCTGTTACCATATACTCAGCTTTCTCACTTCTAAATTACTAGTCTTAGTAAGGTCAGGTTGTAGCCTGGTTTGCTATCTGGAAAGCTATAGAATTAAGATTTCTTAAAGGCTGTCAGAGGCTGAAAAATATAGAAAGAGTTCCAGTGGGAAATATTTGACAAGAACAGTGTTAAAGTCTTTTCTTGAGGGTCAGCCCTTGTGATATCCCAGGGTAATGAGATTCTGTCAAAGCATAAGGCTTCTAGCAATTTACTTTAATGTCTACATGCATTTCTATATATTAATATATATACACATATATACACAATTTTTCTTTTTCTAATCTTTGTGCATCTTTAGAATGGAGTGTGAGGGAAAGGTGGGGGGGACAGGCAAGGGATGGCCCTATTCAATCCCAGCCTAGTCTGTGTTTTGTAAAGAAAGTTCTATGTTTATAAAGAGTTATGTTATGTTCTATGTTTCATGAAGAGTATTTTTGTTCTATAACAAAAGAACTAATTTAAATGAGAGAGGCAAGCCCACACCAACTGAGGTACATTGTATGTTGAGGGGAATTTTTAGAACATTCTGTGACCTTTGTAAATAATTGCTCCTCATTGTTGAAAAGCCAGGTGACATAGAGAACAACACATGAAGTAGCAGTCAGTGCAGGGAGCTTTTTCCTTCCTTCCTGTGTCAACATTTTACATAATTTACATTATTTACATTTTACATTATTTTTGGTCTCTCTTGTCATACCTTCCAGTATGGCAGGTGCCATTCCTGCTTACTGTAAACTGGCAAAGCTAAGACACCAAAGCTCCTGGTAATTCATCCATAGTGTACACGTGCACAAATGAAGAGCCTGATTCTAAGAGAAGGGGTTATTTTGAGGATCTTTTAATACAAAATTTAAAAATTACTTGTCTTTTATCTCTTAGATTTTTAAAGATCAAGCAGTGCATAATTTGCCAAAGTTTTGTTTCTTAAAACAATTGTGTTTTAGATATTAATCATGGAACTCTTTTTAAGCAGCCATTGCAGTATGTGCAGTATACCTTGTTTTGAGCACTGGTTTTTAATACTTCTCCTTTCCTGTATTTGTGTTATTAAAACAGAAAACTTGAGACTAAATGACTGTTAGAGCTGATACAATATTATTAATTGGACAAGTATACAGTTATGATGTCAAGCACAAATATTGCAAAAATCTTGGTTTTGAAGTGTGTAGCATGAGGCTACAAATACAGCAACACATTTTCTTAAAATTAACTGCCTACCTAAAGATTGTGGTTATACAAATAGCTCTGTACCATGGAAATGGCAGGACAGGAGAAGGATGTTCCAGTGTTAAAAATGTGCCCCCATTTTAGTACAAATTATAAATGATTTAGAGGGCAAGTTCAACAAAGTGGCTCTTTGTACAGACATGAGGTGACAATGTTCAGATCTGAGGAAGTGTTCAAACATTTAGAATTTAACAGGACCTGTCTGAAAGACCAAAGAATAAGCTGTATGAGGGGTGAAAATTCTGCTGGTATGTATGCATGCAGATAATTCCTAGTGTAGATGCTTGGCTTGCCCCTGGGTGTTTTGAAACATGTATGTGCCTTATGTTGCATCCAGGTACCCGACTGCAAGCAGCTGAATGATGCTGCTGCCACCAGTTCCTCATCCTCCTGCCCTGCTGCAGTCCCCAAAGGAAAACTGCCAGCCCTAATCCTGCTCAGACTTTCAAGCAGCCCAATGTCTGTGTACTAATAAAGACGTGGGATGGATTGCTTTAAAGGAGAAAAGATATATTTGGATATGCAATTATTTGTTTTATGTTTATTCATGGCTCTAACTTCTTAAGTGGATCCAAACGATTGCTGTTTAAATTATGTAGTGCTATAAATCTGTTTAAATCTTTTGCTCAAGAATACATAAATAGAAAAATACGTTGCTGGCATGTTTCTGATCTCATCATCTTAAGAACTCTTCTCTTTTATTTGAGAACCATTTCTCACTAATGTAAAGCTGGCTACCCAAGTTTAGTGTCTTCTAACCTGCTAAAAAATTCAAGTAAGTACTAGAATTCAACCTTGGCATCGTGGTGGTGTTGTAGCTGCTTAGAGGCTGAAGTAGATTTCTTTAAACAAGAGTCTCCATAGTGCTTCTGTAAAGGCAGTGACTGTATAAGTGGTGGTAAATCTAGAGCCATTTTTATGAGAATGCTAACCTACTCTTGCAAGGTCTTTGAACATATTAAAGCAGAATTAGAAACTCTTCAGGTGTCCCTGAAAATACAATCCCTGAAGAGAAGATGATTTTAAACCTAAATCAGATACGAGGCTAATACGAGGAAGAAATAGAAGGAGGTTAAGATATAATCTACACCTGATACTAACAAACATGTTAAAAATAAATTCAGGCTGTCATTTCTGTCAGATTTTAGAAGGTAGAAACTCTCGTGTTTAGATTCTCTATAACCAGATATATGAGGGCAGCCTCTAAAGGATCCTCCCCCTGAGGCCACGGGAATGACTTGGGGTCAATATTCTCCTCTGATAAACTGTATAAGGCTGATTTTTCTGTGCTTTGAGTAGTTCTGGCTTCATATGCTGCCAAGATTTTTATTCCTTTTAAACTGGGTTAAGAAAAATCAGCTTATCTGTCGTTATTCAAAACCTTTCTCTTAGGCCTCATGATTACTAAAACCCAGTTAGTAGCTTGGCACACCCTGCTTTTTGTTAATCAGGGCTCAAGGACTAAATGATTGCAGTTTAGATGTATGTGGAAATAGCAGACACAGCTGAACTCCTCTAATGACTACCTGAGGTAGACAGCCTTATAAAGCCCTAATAATATTTTGATTATTCAGCACTGATGGCTCTGATATTTCTGAGTACTGGGCTATCAATTAGTGAAATCATAAAACCTGATATTTTGATCAGGGAAAAATGGTGTATGAAACTGAAAAGAAGCATCATTAGTTCTTTCACTGCTCTGCTGTAGGTAGGGATATCTCTGTTGAATGTCTTCCACAGCAGCCCATAATTAAATATCTGCATTATACAACAGATGATAAAATGACAGCTGGGGGTGGATACAAAATGCTGGGAAATCCAGATGGGATCTGAAGACCATGAGCTTGAGGAGAATATATAGCAGAAGAAAAATCTTTTCTGTTTGTATTTCAGATTTTGTATTTATTGCTAAGTTCAGCATCATGCAAATTGACTCAGACAGAGGCATGAGCCAGGGTTCTTACATTCCACAGAAATATTTTCCTTGCTTTCATTATACGTTTGATCCCTCCTAAATGTAGAATGTGAGTGAGTAGAATTTTCACAAGCATTGTTGTTGGTATTATCAAATACTCCAGAAGCCTGATTACGATATACTTTTGGTCTCCATTATGCCATGAATTTGACATATCAGTTAATTAATTAGTTATCAACTGCTGTTCCTTTGTTTGTACAATATGTTTACTTACCATGAAAAAAGAAATTAGATTATTTGTTTAGATTAATTAGTTAAATGTACTCAGAATAAAGTGGCATGGGGGAGGAATTTGAGATCATTCTATTAATTGCTTAAAGGCTAATAGGAGGTTGAACTCCAAAACTATTTCTGCTTGAAACTTCTCAAAGCAATAAAAATCATGGAGGAAATAACTGAGTGCACTCTCTGCCTCTGATTTTCATTTTGTCTTCTTTCTATGGAGCTGCATTCAAAAAATATTTGGTTCTTTTAAAATTCAGAATCTGTATTTATATAGATGAAATTCTGATGATAGTGTAATAGTTAAATTTAGTTAAATTTAACAGAATAGGTGGCATCCATTAAGCATGTCAGAAGTAATATTTCATATTTTTGGTCTCCTGATTTACAGAGGATATGTTAATGTTCACCACCTTATTACTGAAATTTTAAAATTCTGTTCTTGGCATACATTGGAGTCATTCACACAGAGCAGCTTGCCTGTGCACGTCTACCTCTTTTCACAGTCAGGAAAATTAATCTATATTTGAGAGATCCAGTCTGTATGGGTTTTAGCTGCTAATTGCAAAATCATAAACTTAGAAATAGTATTTCAGTGCAGTTCTGTTTGAGCAAACTCAGTGAATCCAGAGCAACTGTGAGCTCAGATGCAATTGAGCATTGCCTGGAGATGCAATTGGGCTTTACCTATAGCTAAAGAGTAAAACTGTAAAAAGAGTTGTTGAGACGGGATTATAAGGGCTGGATTTTGCTTTCACAGGAATTTCAACGGCTGAGCAGAAATACCCCCAAGATTATCAGTTAAAGCCCTCATTGAAAGCTCATCACTCAGTGAATTAAGGCTCCCAAGCATGTTGGACATCTGCCCCATCTCTGAAGCTGTCCTGTGTCCAGGGGACGTGACAAACCCTTAACTCTGAGCAAGGGGCAAAGAAGCTGGGAGTTACTTTCATACCAGTGTCAGGTGATGGAGTCTTAGCTTACTACCTTGGGTTCCTGCATTTGAGTCAATTTTTACAATTAATGTCTGTTTCAAAGGCCCCTTTTTAAAGTTGTTATGTAAGAGCTGCCCAGGAGCACTCATGAGAGCAGCATATACAACAAGGGTGGTATATTCCACAGGTAATCATTCTATGGTTCTTTCAGTTCTAGATTACCATGTTTAAATGCACTCTGGTCTGGTGGTGAATTAAATCTGTTACTGGTGTTGTTGTTTCAGAAGGTCTTTCATGAATCCTTCATACCTTTTCTGAATTGAAACACAGTGCTGTAATATATATAGCCCTGTTCAATATTTTACACTAAAATGGAAAAACTCTATAAGCATTTCAATATTTTATTTTTTTTTTACTAGAATACAAGCCAGACAGAAATGAAAGGCCAAAATAAGGGAAATTATATAGACTTAAGAATGTTTTTAAGTCTAAATTGTAACTAACAATTCATTATCTGGCAATGCTCAGGCAACATTCTTACCAAGCATGCTCAAAATGAATTACAGTTAAAAGATTTCTGCTCATGATTAAGGCTATCAAAAATGCTTGTTTTAAAACTAAAAGAAGCTAATCAATCTACATCTTTCTGGATCCGCAAAAAAACATTATTCTGACTCCTGTTAAATTCTGTTGTTTCTAGAGGGCTAGAAGAAAGAAACAGCTTCAGAGAAGGTCTGAAAATTTCCCATTACCATTTTGAGGAAAAAATAGAACTCTGATGCAAATGTATGTGTCTTAAGAGATGGAGTACCCACAAAATGAAGCTGCTTGCAAGAAAATACTATTGAGGCATTAAACCAGTGGAAAAAATGTGATGGAGGATAACTAAGGGTTGTGAAAAGTCACATAATCCACCTCTCTGCCTGAAGGAAGGCTAGAAGAGTGCCTTTAAAGCAAATCTTGAGTCACTGCGCTCACCAGCTCCACTGAAGCTAGTTAGGCAGAAAAATTTAAACCTTTCTTATTCAAGCAAGCAAGACTTGCAACCCCTGCCTTAGGTTTTTGACACTGATGGTGGTATATCTGTTCATCCGTGCTGGCAGGCTGCTCCAGAGGGCCAGGGGAAAGATGAGGGAGCCCCAATACCTGGTCACAGACAAGTGCTCTCAGGCAGCACCACTGTAGCTTCAGAGGCAGAGGAGGAGGCAAATTTGCATTTCTGCCTTGCAAATCAGTCAATGTATTAGCCCTTCCTAAAAGCCTTTCATAAATTTGTATTCTACCTCAGCTATGCCTTCCCATAGCTCAGTATGGCTTTGCATCAGTACTTGTGGTTTCCTTGTCAGCAGCCTGGGGAGGATGGAAGAAAAGAAATGCCTCTCAAATATTCCACATTTGCACCCAATTCTTAATCTTGCCATTATCCTTCTCATGACAGGTATTTCAGCACATCTTTTTCCTTGCCTTGCTTTCCTATTTTCCTCTTTAGAAATGTCACTGGCAAAAACCATCTAATGACTTTCTGTGCAAATATAAGAAGGGAAATAAATGTTTGCACTTTGCAGAATTCTTGCGAACAGCAGAAATGGTGAGGAGGATAATAAAGATAGGCAGACCAAGATAAAAGAGCAGCTATTTTCCAGTCAGAGGAGCCTCCAAGCTTAGCTAGTAATAGGGAATAAAGTCAAGACATGTTTCTAATAAGGCCGATATTAACTCACTATAATTATACCTTACAATAATGCTACTTCTTCATCATGGCACAGCTATAAATAGAATATCATCACTTCACATTTTCCAATAAACTCAATACATTCTGAAATAAGGTAATAAAAATCTGTGATTCCAAATAGTGACATATATCAACTGCAATTTACCACAGAAACCCCCTTAATAAATGCAGTGTTAGGGGTTGATTTTATTTCAGAGGAGAGACTGAATTTTCTTGAATTTTCTTCTTTTCTGAAATGATAATTTATTTCTGGTATATCTAGGTCAGTATAGTTGTTTGGTGCATATGGAAAATTGACTTCTGTGTACGTTATAACTGCATAGCACTGAAGTCTTTTCACTGTTTTTACCTCTTTCCATCAGGTAGCTGTCCAAAATCTGCCTGTGAAAACTGCGCAGAAAGCAGTGCCTCATTTGCACTTAAATAATTTTACTAAGGCCAAAAGGAAGACTTAAAGGGCCACTCAGCAATCATAGGAATTTATTCAAGCAGGATCTAAATGCAAATGTCTGACCTTCTTGAATATATTCAGTTCTGGAATTCCAGTTAAGATCCATAGGTATCAAATATTATACTTTGCATTTGTAGCAAAAGACCAGGGTTTCCTTTTATTAGTTACAATCTGCATCCAGTAGTTTAAGAGGAAGCAGCAAATGTTTGCAAAATTGTGAAATTAATTGTTTGCCTTATTTGCACTGTTTCTCTTCAGCTTCTCTGATTCAGCTCATTGGGTCATGAGGTGCTGAGGTTCTTAGAAAGCCTGGACTGTGTGGGGCAGAAAGGACAGCAGGCACAGACATGAGAAGAGCTGGGTGGCAGGGATCAACCTTTTCTTAGAGGAAGCAAAAGGCCCATAAAAGTGTAGGTAGAGAAAGGAAATTGAACAAACATGATATAAAGGGAAGAAAGACTCACTTCCTCTTTCCAGGTCCTTGTTTAGGCAGGAGGAGCTGATGAAGCTTAGATACAGCAGCTTCTGTTGGATGCTTCCCTCATGCTTCATGATTCAGCCTTTTAAAGCGGAGTCACATTGAGCTTGGGTTTGCAGGAGATTTGCACAGGTTTTGTTTTGCCCTCCGCTGATGGAAGCAGCCAAGCTGTGCATGCCTGGCGGTGATTTCTGATGGTGCATTATTGTGTACAAGAAATGCAATAATCTTCCTAGAAAATAATAACATTTCCCAGAGTTACTGCAGCTTTCTCAGAGATCTGACAGAAGTAATTCTTCAGGACCTTACTAATAGAAGTATTGATGCAAAAGCCATCTGAGGGGGTGTCTGGTTCCAGGACCCATTTGATCCTGAACCCACTGCATCTTCCAGAGAGCTTTAGAGCTGGAAACCCATTTATAAACTCTTCATCTGGAATAGCAATGCTCAGCTGCATTGCCATCAAAGCAAGCAGGCAAATTATCCATGCATTTGTATGCAGCACTCTCACATGTGGGTCACTTAGGGAAATAAGGTGGCCTTGCTCAGCAGGCTCCCAGAAGCTGCCACTCTGCTCTCTGTGCTGAAAGTAATTTATATGTATTGTGTTCCTGGGTCCTCTTCCTCCTCCTGCTCCCAAAAGGCAGGAGTGCTAGTGGAAAATTATTAAAACCTAATACTTTTGAAGGTGACTTGAGACATCAAAAGCCAAGCTGCATTCGTCGCCAAGCTGCTGGGCTGCTTGCTTCTCCAAGGAAGTCAGTAGAGAGTTGTGCTATGGAATAAGCAGCAGCTCAGCATAACCATCACCTTAAAAGATGATAAACAGGCAGAAGAAATGCTTAAGCATGTAGGTCAGTCATAAAATCCTAATATTCAAACCGAGATCAATAGAAACAGAGTGGTAATGTGAGAACAGTGGACAAAGGTGTAAGTGAAAAGATGGATCCTGCTGATAATTTCTGGCTCTTATCTACCTGTCCCTGGGTTGTCACTTGGTAAAAATGTGCACATATTGATATATTATATATATAGATAGCTATAAATTTAAATGTACACAATATAATATATTGCCAATATATCATATGTAATGTATTTTATTGTATTGCATAAATGGTGTCCCCATTAAGGCTGTACTGCATCTCAGTAACAAATTCACTACTTTAGCATTCCTGCTTGGATTTCACATTGAAGTTTGTCAGCTACATGAGTGTCCCTTCATTCACCTTGTCATCATGAAAATTACCTTTCTTGTATGCTGCTCTTATCACTTTTAGACAAACAGAAACTGTGTTTGGTGACTCACTAACAGGAAGCGAACTTTCCTTCTTACTGTGAGGTGATATTAATGACAGTCAGTCTTCCCGTGACCTTAGTTAGCTGTCATTTGCTGGGCAATTCCCATATGTCTGAAGAGCTGGGATGTAGCCTATGGTTATCTAAAATAAGCTTAGAAAAGCTTGTGTGAAATTGATTATTGTTCTTTTGTCTTGTATGCATGAAAGCTGTTGGAGATCTATTTAATATTTTTCAGAATTCTGTCTATTTTAACTAGCATATTGAAATTAGGTTTCATTTAAAAAAAAAAAAAAAAAAAAGTGGTAGGCTTTCAAAAATTCTGAAAACTCACAGCCTTCATTAAAGCCATTGAAACCTTAGGGGCACCAAACTTTACACAAAGATGAGAACTGTGTTTGAGCTGTAGCAGAAAGGCTCTCCAGAAACTGAGTTATTGCCCAGCTACTGGAGCAATTCCTAGCAGAAGCAGTCTGTGCCTGAAGATCCTGCTCTGTTGTACACTTCTGCTGGTGCTGTAGATTGTATTTATACCAGTGGCCATTTAAAGACTGTTCAGACTATCCAAAAGAGGTGACTCAGAGTCAGAGCCATTCTTGGTGCACTGGAGCTGCAATGCACCTGTCAGACTCAGGACGTGACTGAGAGGTACTGGAGACTCCAGGAGTGCTGTCAGAACACGTTAGCAAACCCATTTTTGCATTTCTGTCATCATAGCAAGATATCTTTGGCTCACTCTCTTTGGAAAGATCTAGTGTTTAAAAGTCCTGGGTCTGAAAAATCTTCATGACTTTCATATTTTTGGCAGCTAGCTTTTAAGAGCAGTTAGGATTCATTCCCTAGTATTTTTCAGATATCAAGACACATTTTGTGGAAAGCTACTGTAGAAATGCAACAGCTTTGATATTCTAATGAGAAGCAATGCTATCAAGGTTAATGGCAACATCTAGCTGTCTGACTGGTTCTACAAATTAGCCAAACCAGAGGGGAGGGGGTTAAAATCAAACAAATTTTTAAGAGTCCATTTTGGTTAAGTCCATAATGTGAGGAAATTGCGCGTGACAATTGCAAAAGGTAAAATTGAATCTCTGATATCCTTGTATTCCAAAGAGTCAGATCCAGAGAAGCACTGGAGAGAAAGATCTTGTTGGGCATTCCTGTCCATCCACTGTGTGACAGCCCATGGATGCATTGCAGGGAAGCAACAAAGCCTTGGAGCATTTTTGTAAGGGAGGTCAGTCTGCACAGCAACCTCTGCCCCATGACTAAGCTGGGAAACCACTCCAAAACTATTCAGAACTTTAAAAGTGGTTTTGAAACAAAGAGGATGAGTAAGTGAAGACAGAATAGGAAGTTATTTGTACAACTCATGTTTCTGGCTGAAGTGAGTACAAGAGGACTGGTAGATATTACTGGAAAGTAGGTGGTAGGAGCTACTCTGCTGAGTAATTTTACTTGTATTTAATGTTTGTAAATATTAGCTGTTCAATTATTTTTTTCTAGTTCAGCATTATCCCTGTCAGAGGAAAGTTCTGCAGTGTCTCAACTGTTGGTCAAGCAGCCTGAATACTTTTATTAAATTCACATTTAAGAGATAACTATTTGTGGAAGCTGGATTAGTTCTTTCATCTATTTGGGTAATAATTTTTGAGAGTAATAATTGGAGGAGGTGTTAGTTTATAAACCTTCCCTGTTATCTCCAACTGTGTAAAAGCATCTGGTTTATTAAGGCTTCTATATAATATGATAATTTACAGAATAATAATAATAATATTACTTCAGCACAATGCACTTGTTTAGTTCAGAGCTAGTACAGAGAAGTGTGGAGTTACTGCAGATGATGTAAGTCAAGCTACCCCTCATGCTGTTCTATAGCCAGCACTGATACAGCAATTCACACTGTGCCAGGCTGTACTGCAGTGCCTCTTAGCCTGAAATGCTCACTGACAAATTCAGCATCCAAAGGAGTGCAGCAATGGACAGTGGAAGTGTTCTAGTAGAAGTGAAAAGTTACATTCCCCCTTGTCTTTATTTGTTTACTGAAAATTCAGAAATGCTGATCCTAGAGAAAAATTATAGCTGTTTAGCACAAGAATTCTGTTGGCTTTGTTGCTGCTGAACCCTTAATACTTTAAGAACATTTTAAATGTTCCTAATTTCAAATTAAGAACATATCGAAAGCAGTTTCCTCTTGTTTACCTCACGCCAGTCGTGCTTAGTAAGAGCTCAGTCAGATCTAAGCTCTCTATCTCTATCACAGCATTCCAGGCCCCAGCTCTTAATAGATATGCTTATTAATGTATATGCTAAAGGAAGCATATGGCTTTGCAAATCAGGCAAGATTTTATTTAGTAATAGAATTTTATTTAGAGATTGCTCATTAATTCTTTAAATCAGCTTTTGGTTACAAGTATTTGCTTAAGTTTATGCAACATAAATTGCATACAACTACAACTCAAATTATTTCTTATGAATAATGTATTTGAACAAATACAGGCCTTCAATGTATTTGCAGATCATTTGTAGTCAGCTCACAATTTTTATGTCTGAGCCCATTTTTTTCAAGTTGTTTACTTGTTTAGGTTAGAAGAGGGATTTTATATGTCTCCAAGTGTTTAATATGCAATTTTCAAGATGTATGTTTTACTGCTTGAGGTGCTTTTTTTCATTTCCTTGAAAATCTCTGGGAGTCCACCTGCCTAATAGCATCCTGAAACATTTATTGTGTTTGAGTTTACTGTGCAGGTAATGGAAAGAGAAGCATAAACTGATGAAAAACATTTCTCTGCTTCTTGTGCAAATATTGAATTCATGCAATGGTTGTGCTATCATCTAATAAACTCTTTTGCATTCCTCTTATATGAAAATGTATGTGTCCAAATATTCATGGCTAAATAAAATCATGGTATGCATGGATTAGCATAATTCAGATTAAAGCAGTAGAATAAACCTTGAGAAATATTTCAAGAGGAAAAAAATTTGTTGCCTGAAATGTTTTCAAGTAGTGTTTTCTGAAACAGGAATATTTCTTTCAGATGAGTTTCCTTCCTGGTAGGGAGTTAAGACAGCTCCTAACATGACTAGATAAAAAAAAAAAAAAAAAGAAAAAAAGAAAAAACAATGGTGTTTGAAATTATGCTGTCCATTAATATGCCATGTAATTAGTATATCCTGTATCTGTGTTCAAGAGTCAGAATTCCATAACCATTCAGATAATCTCTTTGGTGAGAGTTTCCTGTCAATGCAAGGGGAAGGGGGAAACCAAATGGTGGGGGCTTTCCTGTTCTATTCCCTCTGAGGAAAAATGACTCAGGGCTGCCTTCCACAGATCAGTGCCATCACCCTCTGCCAGGAGACTTAGTTGCCAGGACAACTGTTGCCAAGACATGCTGGTTTTCCCCGGGAACAATTTCAGTGTGTACAGCAAACCATGTCCCATGTCTATTGTTACACCCACACGAGAAGCTACCAGACTTTTAGCTCCATGTGGAGTTTGAGAAAGGGTAGCAAGGGAAGACAAGTCCAGTTACCAAAGGGGAATTTGCAGACTTTATGGTCTGTCAGACTGTACATTCACTCTAAATACCAAGATCTCAAAGCCCAGAGCTGGGAGCCTCTTCAAGCCATGACATCAAAATGAATTCCCGAGCTTGTGATACTTGAAAAAAAATTTTTAGTTAGGAATAGGATAAGGTCCTTGGGGATATTCTGCAAATAGGATAAGGTCCTTGGGGATATTCTGCACTGTAATAAATAACTATACAAGTATTGAGCTATATAAGATTGAGTACAGTGGCCATGATCAACCGCTGCATGTGCTGGAAGCAACAGGTTCCACCACCTCACCCAACCTGGGAAATATTTTTTTTAAGTGACTGATGTGTCCTCCAAAGATCAGTCTTTTCTTGGAAACAGCCTGTGAGTTTTACAACACCTGAAAGATTGTCTTAGCTTCATTTTGTTAGTGGTATAATGTTAATGGTATATACACAGCCACAAAGAATTCCCATTGTTGCAGATGGTTTTTAGAGTTTATGAGTAAACTGTATTAGTTTCCATCTCTTTTTGTATCAAATTCTTTTTGTTCAAGTGGAAAATGGTTTTGATTATTGTATAATATGAATCATTCAACTGAATGGCTGTAAGCTAGTTAAATGGATAAACTCCTCTGCTGAGAAATACAAAGAAATTTAGCACTGTTCTTGTCCACCAGAGGTCACTTACAGGCCACTTTATTCATTGGTGGCTGAGTTTTCACTTGCCTAGTTAGCATCTGTTGTTTCCCCTAGGGAGTACTTTTGGATCAGCTGTTGAAATGCAGGTCCTGAAGACCCTACTAATGACTTTGAATATTTTCTAGAATCATTAACTTTAAGAAGCAGAGAGGAAAAATCCTGCAGAGACATAATAAAAGTCATGAAGACCCGTAGGGACTTTATTGCTCCCATAACCTGGGCAGGTAATCCCAGTTTCTACACAGTGATTCACAAGTTTTGCTGTGCATATTAAAGGATCTTGAGTGTGAGCCAGCTCTACCCTGTATTACTAAATCTATACGAGATTCTTATCTGGATTCTTACCTGCTCAGTCTTCACAAAACCCTTCTTAATGTGCACTTAAAGAAGTAAAATCTGTTAACAGTTTCTGATACTTCAACTCTATGTGAATGTCAGCTCTTGCATGCTACTGTAGGCTTTTGCTTCATAAATTTTTGCTGCAAAATGATGAAAACCCCTGTGAAATCTTTATTTGACAGATCATGTATCAAATATGAACAACTCACTCGGCTTTGGCAAAAGCTGCCACTCTGCATCTTCTGCTGCAGCCAGAGTGAGGAGCTGGAAATCTGCCATGGTGTTTTATGAGCCCTTAACCATCGAGATTGCCTCTTCATGGCCTGTGTTTGAAGAAGCCTCTACAGAAAAGAACATCCTTCCCCTTACATTTCATTTACAGTAGATGAAGGAAAAGCAAAGGAACAGAGTGAGACTATTCCTGTTCCTCCAAGTTCAGTGAAGGACAGAAATTTCCCAATAGTGTATAGACCCCTTTAGCCCAATAATGAGATAGTGTGTTCTGAGCTTTGTATGAATGGCATTTATTTTTCTTTTGTTACTGTTTGATGGCAAGAATTAACCACTTCTTGCTCAGAGCAATATAGTGCTGAGCAGTTCAGTATCACACAGGTGTGTCAACAAAATTATTTTAGATTCTTTTGAGCAAATATCAAGGTGTAAACTCAGGTTTAATCACGAAGCACTGTTATCTTTGTATGCAGGTGTACTGGAGTAGACAAAAAGCTGCAATATTCAGTCACCCTAGCTCCCTGATACTTTTAATACTGAGGTAAAACCATCATTATTCTCAAGTATAAAGGTATAAACATGCAAAGATGCACACTGTGCTTAGTTTTCCAGTTCTGCTAAGCAATGCATTCTTTGCAGGAGTCAAACAGAAAGTTGGTGCAAAGCCTGGTGCTGGAAAAAATAGTGGTCTGGAGTGATGGATGTCCCACATGCATTCCAAATGTGTAAGGTAAGATTTCTTAAAGCTCTGTGAAGCTGAAGAGAGAAGTTTTCTGACTATATAGTCAAACTTTTACAACATAAGTAAAGTAGAAGAGCTGGCTGTGGATGGTAAGAACAACATCCTGATGTTATTTATCTTTGTTCAGACTCTCATGCTTTTAAAGCTCACATGTCTTTTACCTCAGATGACAGGAAACTCAGCAGATCTTCAGAAGAGGAGGAGAAGCTCAAGTGTTCTTAATAGTCAGTATCCAAGGTGAGGGATCCTGCATGAATTGTCAGCTTTGAATCTCAAACAGAACTTCATCTCAATTAACCAGGTTGTTTGGGTTTTTTGGGTCTGATCTGCCTCAGAACTGTCTCACTCTCTGAACAGTTTCTGTCAAGATTATGCTCAGCCTTGCAAGCTGTGTTGTTCCTGTGGTATTGCTCCTAGTGTGTCCTACTGTAGAAATTCCCTACTCCCTCACAAGCAATTGGTACTTTTACCTTACTCTTAATCTACCAAGCAGTCACAGGACACTGGAAGATTTTATCATTAATGAGAGCTGACTATGTCAGAATAGAAAACAAAACAGAAAGCAGCTGGTCATGTGCACAGTCCCTTTGGCAGGCTGACAAGTCAAAAGAAATAGATGAAGAACTTCAGCTGTGCTCCATCCTTCTGATTGTGCAGAAGCATGGATTCATGGTAGGATACACAGGCAGGGAATAAATCACCACTAATTCACAAGAAAATGATCTAGATAGGACAGCTTCCATTTTCATATTTCCAAGAGCTCTAATTACACTCACTGTATGAGCACCTATTAAGAATCGTGCTCCATAATGCCTGCTCTGAGTTTTTTCTGAAGTAAGGTTATTCCTAGAGTTTTGTTCTTCAAAAGTCTTTTAATCATGTCTCTAATTGTCTCAATGAAAAGTTTGAAACACTTTGTGCACTCCTGGTTTCAGAACAGAAGCACTCTGATGGTCTGACATCAAAGTGAACCAGCGAGGTAGCTGAGCATTTTTACCCAGTGCTTTAGCCATTTATTCTTTTGCAAGTGTCTGGGAGCTGTCACCCTGCTATGTTGTGATGAAAATAATTGGGTATAGCTCCCATTTCTGCTATTCCCATATGATATTGCTGCAGGTGAAGAACACTCAAAACTGATGGCTCCAAAGGCATGTTTGAAACTTCAAAAGCCAAGTGTTCTCCTGTGCTGAGCTGCTTCCTTCTCCAAGGAAATCTGCAGAGTTTCACTACATATTCAAGAATATGCTGACATAAGACCACTCCCCCAAAAGAATGGTATGCAGAAAGAAGGTACACTCAGTAGTGAGGAAGTCTGAATGCAAAATTGGAATCAGAACCAAGTAATTCTGGAGGAAGAGAAGATATAGAGATAAGAATACAGAGATATAAATTCATTACAAACCCAGTTAAGAAAAACATTCAATAGTTTGTGAATACAAAGCCACCTGCCCTTATTATTTTGATTCGTCACTTAATACAGATATTTACAGTAGACCTGTAGATTTTGTACTTCGTATAAACTTGCTGGGTTTGACAGAGTTTAGTGACATTTCTGCTGTGTGGAAGAACTATGTTTCAGCAAAATGGTGTCTTGACCTGGTGAGAACCTAGGGGTGAGGAAATTGCTGACAATCCTGTTTGCTTCATACTTCTGCTTTGGCAGGCAAGCAACCTCCAGGGAAGTTCAGCAGTTGTACAACAAGCCAGACATTTTTTGTGGGTTACAAGGTTACAAGTTGAGCCCTGAATGCAGTGTGTTGACAGCATATAGATGGCACTTCTGCTTTGTGGCCAAAACAAAGGTCAGTGTGGAAATTTCAGCTTCTTATTTAAAATAAGGAAAAAAAAAAAAAAACAAACCAAAAAACAAACAAACAAAACCCCAACATATCTCTAATTCCAAATCTCTTTTTTAATGATGTTGGCTCTACAGTGTTTTTATCAAATCATGTCTGACAAGCAGCACTGCTCTGAACTGATGTGTTCATTATATTTTTGCAGACATTAAATTTATCCTAGATCTTGAATAGGAAAGATGCAAGGCAACCTGACAGCCTATAACTTCTCTCTCTGATGCCACCAGAACAGAGAACAATAGCCCCAAAAATGGGATCCTGGGAACAAAACCCCTTCTGACACTGCTGCAGGGATGGAGAGCTTTAATTTTTGCAGTTGGAAACATCCAATAGACCTTGCTCTTGTTAAGGAAATTTTCTGCTAACAAAATTGCTGAAAAGTCTCTTCCTTTAGCATTAAATTTTGTGTTATTAATTTTGCAGGTCTAACTACAGTGTTCCTGCTGCTGAACTTTCCATGTCCACACAATGGTGCTGTGGCTGGCTGGACAGTGCCAGCTCTGCAGCAGGAAAGGCAATCACAGCAGTACAGCAGGTCTCAACCTTCCCTCTACCAGGCTACTAAAAATGTGTTCACTGACTGTAGAAAGGGGAAATACCTTACAGTCAGATCTCATTGCCTGCAGTTGTGCTGATTCTGGAGGTGTCATTTGTGCTGTACCACAGCCAACATCTGCCCAAGGCCAGGCAAAGAGCAAAGGGCTCACCCCACAATGTCATATGCAGCCCCATATGCAGTAAATAGGGGTGGGAAGACTGAGGCAGGCAATCATCAGGGTTGTGCAAGACAGAGATAAGCCAGTGAGCAACCTCTTCCCAAAACAAAGCACAGACTAGCAGCTTTTAGTAGAAATGTAGAGGATATACCTTTTTCTTTCGACAGGCTAAAAATTCAGCTGGTTTCTGTCTCACGACTTCTCTCCAGCATTCTGTTCTGCTGGCTCCCAGGCAAGCTGGTGGTGCAGCAAAGCTTCACTGTGCACTGCTGTGGTGAAGGAGCTGGGAAATGAAGATTTCCTCTGCTGGGATAAGGATTTGCCTGTGCTGAGGCCAGGCTGCTCTGCAGGCTGATGCAGAGGTGATGGTTGGGGGGGATTTGTGCAGGCTTCCCCCCAGCCAGCTGGCAAGGAGGGCTGGCAGCAGGGTAAAATCTCAGTCTGACAGCATTCTGCCCTGAGTAACCTGCGTGTAAATACAGGTTTCCTGGGCTTTAATGCAACAACTCTGCTGTCAGGTTTTGGGCTTTTGGGCTGATGACCAAGAGCTGTCACCTCCAAGACTAGGTCAGAAAAAGGAATTCCTGCTGCCTCGCCAGGTTCCCCTCTCTGTTACCTGCACTGGGTCAATCATGGCTTACTGCACATTTTACAGAGGGAAAATGAATTACCTGAGACATCTGTCTTTGAAAAGAACCTTCCAAACTAGCTACCTCCTAAATATAAGTTTCAGGGCATTTTTCAAAGCCTAATTCTGATCTCTGCTGAGAAATCTCAAACTGTGCAAGCCTTGGGATGTGAAGACTGTCATTAAATCCACACAATGTGATTCTCCACATGGAATTCTCTACCCTTATAGTCTATAAATATAGGTATGAATTTCAAAACCTGTTTTTTGGTTTCTTTTTTGCAGCTCCCTAAGATTTATTCAATTTTTGTGAGAAATTGGGTGCATTTTGCTTTTTCTAAAATCTAAAAAGCACCATTGTTGGTGCTTATTGTCATCAGCTGCTTTGGAAAGTGGTTTCATGGCTAGGAAAGTCTGCCACCCTTTTGTCAAAATGTAAACAGGCACTTGAGCTCTTCTAGAATAAAGGATTGGAGCACCTTGGAAAACTATGGAGGGAAATAAATTTTAGCTCTTGGCTGGTGAAACTAACAGAGATTTGTGTGAGGTTGAATCTCTAACTTATCTCTAACTTATCTGAAGGCCAACCCGATCTTTTTCTTTTTTTTTTTTTTTCTTTTTTTTTTTCCCCCAAGTTTTCTTTTATTGTCTTGTTATCTTCAAGGGAGACACCAGCAATGTCAACTTCCCCACTATTGGATAATTAACATAGTATAGGAAATCAGCAGAAGGAAATCCTTGAAGAGTATTAAGAACTATCTAGAGTCCATGAAATGTAAACCAGGATTCAAGTTTCTTATACTAGTTATCTAAATACTTTCCTTATTTAATTGTAGCATGTGCCATTGCTCTAGACTTTACTCCTAATGGAGGAAGCACAAAGAAGAATATAGAAAAATGGTGCTCCTTAACCTCTGCTTTCTACCCTAATTATAATGTTCTTACAGTAATATTCTAATGATTACACTCTATATGGTACTTTATCTGATGAAACCTGACAGGGGAAGCTGCTCTCTGTGGGAAATCTTTTCTGAAGCTTAAAATAAAGAGAAATAATTGAGGTGAGTAGCAGAATTCATGCTACTACATGGATTTGATTTTTCTCTTGTTACCCAAATCTGTCAACCAAATGGGGTTTCCTGAGGCTTCTTTGTTTTGACTGGTAGAACTGGGACAAATTAAGAGAAACTGGGGCCACTTATTTACTATAAAAGTTTGTCAGCTCACATGTGTGGTGGTTTAATTTTGGGTTTTTTTCCAGTTAAAGAGAACACATGGGGTATGACTGCCTCACATTTGACACTGATACTGAAACAAGGGCAATCTCTGTGGTGCAGCTTGTCAGAGCTTTACCTTATAGTGCTGCCGTCTGTTACTGCTGTGCTGCTCAGAGAGGGCAGCAAAGGATTGCAGATCTTTTGGAATCCAAAAGGAGTTCAGATCTGAGATGTAATACTGAGGAGAAATGTATCTTTTTAATAGGCAAGGTCTGAAAGGAGAAATAGGGGAGGCATTCAGATCATTGCTGCTCAAACATGCTTGAGCTCTTTGTCCTTTAAGGTGTGGGTGTATGCAATTAGTGGAGATTTAATAAGAGAAGCACTTAATCCCTTTGAGCTTAGGCACTACCTGATAGGTGTGAAGAGTCCCAGCAGAGACACAATGAGTTGATGAGAATTCATCATCAACTGGAATATCATATGACTCATCTGGCATGAAGGTAAATACCGTGAATTTAGACATATAAAGAAAAAAAACATTGAAATTATTTTGTAGCACTGTGAGATCAATGATTGTTGTGATATTAGGTATTTTCATTAGACCTCAAGACTTTCAGACTGTTAGAAGCTTGGTTGTCTCTTTTCAAGTTTCATTATGTAAAGATATAATCAAGGCTATATGAAATGGTTCAGACACTATTCTTTTTGCCTGAAGACAGGACTGTATTTCCCAGGAAACCCCTCAAAATCATGCAGATGGAGAAATTTTTAAAATTACTCTGATTTGTCACCAGTCTATGGACTTAGCAATTATTCTTTTTCATCCTTTCAGTGCCTTGGCCTTCACTGCTAACAGTAAGGAGTTCAATTAGCACAGAAAAAGCTGGAAAGAAAATTTTCTCCTGCCCAGAAGTTCAGTGCAGTGCTCTTGCACTGTCTCTTCCAATGACATTTTAGCAATATTGTAATTTTGAAATTCCTTATCATCCCTTTACTGTTGTTTCGTGTCTCCTTCAGTTTTTCATTTTGTTTTTTTACTTCTATCCTTTTCTTCTTCCCCATTTGCTTTTTGTAGACTCTGCACAATTTCAGGAAGCTGAACATGCTTTCTGCATTTATAATGCTACCCTAGATACTTGTCTTTTAATAAATTAAAAAAAAAAAAAAAGATTTTCAGAGCAGCCCATAAAATAGAGATGTAATGAGATTTTAATCTGATCGTACCACTTGTGCTCTGAATCACTTCCTATTCTATCCTACTTAAATTATTACTGCTCTTTCTTTCCAGGGGCCAGCTCTCAAAACCAGAAATCATGTTTTTTAGAGTTGCCTCCTAATCTGATGGTCATAACTTGATTGCTTCATCCTCTCTGTGCCCCAACAGCACAATTCCCCCAAGGCATGATTTGTCAGGTAACTTCTTCATGCTCTCAAACAGCAAATGGATCCACAGCCCAAACTCTTAATAATTACATATGAAATTATGTATTTTCTCACCATATCTCATCTGTGTTATCATGTATACCACGCACCGTGGAATTAGATGCTTGCTTTCCATCCACAAAGAAAGTCTCAACATTATCACTTTATATGAACTATGACATAAAATGTCAGAGGAAGGCACTGATATTCTGCATAGACATTTTCTGGTCCACATTCTCCTCAGTGTGCCCTCTGCAATTCTTTGGTTGAAATAAGTAAAGCTAGCATTATCTTTCAACACACTGCTCCAGAGAGGAATCCTTAATGATGTTGCAATTTAGCTCATTTTCTAGATCATATACTGTGATGTGTGATTGGATTACAGCTGAACTAGATTGGCTTTCTGGTTTAAGAGAATGTGTACCTCTGCAACCACATGTCATTTATTTCACTGGATTTTCACTGCCATAGGTAGGGGTAGTAAAGGGTTTTTCATCAAATTAATATATTTCCAAGCAAATGAAGATTTCCATTAGAGTAATTCACTTTTCTTGAGATATTTTTGTTTTCCTGGGAGTGGAAGAGCAAGGGGGAAGGAGTCAGTGTTTGGTGCTCTCTCAAAACACTAAGAAAACATAGTGGGAGAAAAATTTAGGTAACATTTGAACAATTTTTAAAGTTAAATTCTAGGAGAAGAATCAAGAGGCCTACAGACTTTCCCTAGAAAAGTGAGACCTTCAGGAATAAAAGAAACTTTAGAACCACAAGGAGAAAGAGGAATAAAAGTAGAATGTGGAAGTAAGAAATATATTTGTCATGATTCTATGAGTCTGGTTTCAACCTTTCAGCATATTGTCCCAGAAATATTTGTATTAGTTTCTGGTATTCCTACAGCACCATTTCTGGAAAGGTGTGATTTCCAGAAGCATGAGGAGCAGAAAAATAAACCATCTGCTGGATAGGAGATGAGTTGCCCAACAGAACTGGAGGGAAAAAGTGTCTGGAATGAGTCACTAGCTTGTTGTTTTCTGGGAGTGAAATATCAAGCCCTCTATCTCATGCTATAAACAGAGTTTTTTCCTCTCTCATTCTTTGCCTGTTCATGTGTTTTTTAGTCCAACTTTAATTAATTTTTAAATGTTCACATGTGTGTTTTGCCTCTGAGAACTGGGCTTTTCCCTCTGGACAGAAGATGACTTAGGAAGCCCTGAGAATTCAAAGCCTATCCAAGTGTTCACTTTGGTCAGGGATAAGGCACTCCCAGTTGGACAAATTCCCTGAACAAATCTGGCCAGTGATTTCTGCTCTGGAAAACAAATATCTCTTTCACGTAGCATCAGATTATAGGAGAGCTGCCCATCTTGGAGACAGGTGTTGTGCAGTCATTTTAATATAAATTATTTAATAACAACCTTAAGTCCCACTTATAGTAATTATGACTTGCAGAGACAAGTAACTGCTTTGGAAACAAAAGCAGAGGTTTTGGAGGCTGAATTAAATCGACACAAAAAGGTGAGAAAAGGAATTTTAATTTTCAGCCTGGTAAAATGATAGATATGTTTGTGCTGTACCCCTAAAAGGAATACTCAGAAACAGGGTGCATTTATAATTGTTCTCTCTTTGACATTCAGTTTTGAATCTCCTAGTAAAATACAGATTTCATCTTTTCAATCATTATGTATTAAAGTGTTTATGCCAGTGGTATTAGGGTAATAGGTTATGGCAGGCTCAGCAGGCTGGTGGTTCCTTCTGCCCGAGTTCCTCATAAATGCAATGTGAGGGAAGCTTTTTTTAATAATCTTGAAACTAATGAAAAATTTCATCTTTCAGCTGAGCTGTAAACTTGGAGAGATTATTTTCTAACAGCTGCTTCTGATACATTCTTTTATGATGTAAATAATGGGCAGCACATACAGTCCTATGTTTCTTCAGTATTTAGTGATGCCTGTGCTCCTGGGGCACTTTTATTCTAGCTCTAAAATTGACTGATAATGATCGCTTGGAGCCTGGAGTGGTATTTATCCTCTGAGTACAGAAGTCCATTGCAGTAGCTACTGACATGGAAATAATTTCTTTTTTGAAGTTTCAGCTATTTTCATGATGCTCTTCCCATGTGATTGGAAAATGAATTGTGCTGTAACTACAAAGGGGAATAAAACAGTAAACCAGTCAGCCAGGTTGTTTTATGTGCAGTAGAAAATCATGAGAAGAGAACAAGATGATGTTTTCTGGCAATCTATAGGCATCAACTGAGGTACAGGAAATATAAATCAAGATTTAGATGCAGTGGAAAGCAGAAATTTTTTTGTCTTAAATTAAGTACAAAAACCGGCTACTGAAATGTTCTCCAAGTGGAATTTATCTCATGAGGAAAAAAAAGTAAAAGTCCCTGTTTATGTGATAAGTCCTTAATGTGAAAGAAGTGATCCTATAGGCTTTTATGATTTTCTTGATGGGAGCTTCGTTCACCTCAAGTGAACTACAAAAACACAATTACAGCCCAGTGGTACAAGTCTGACAATTAAGAAAAATGTTTCCATTGAAAGCTCTAAGTGTTTAACAATGGAGGAACAGATTTTCAATTTGTCTTTCACTTAGTTTAAGAATAAACTCAGTGCCTCTACAGAGAGAAGGATTGTGGCTACACTGGCAAGTTATGGACCCATGGGAACATAGGAATGTGTCTGTACAGAGGAGCATTCGATGTCCAGCTCATCTGTTTTATAGCTGCTATTTTCATTGCGCCTTTTTCCCTGTCTACATTTATAAGCAATGACATTTATTTTCTCTGCACTAGGTTATACAGGTAGAGCAGAAAAGCAATTACTGAAATTGGTAAAGGATATGAATTTTCCAGAGTATGATTTATCTGCTGAGCTGCTTCATACCCTCCTTGTCATTATTGGCAAAGTAACTTTGCAGTTCTCAAGTGAGCTTCATTCCTTTCCTGGATTAACTGGTGTTCTGCAGCTATGAAGAACATAAGGTTTAAAATTTTACCTGGAAGTTATTAATCAATATTTATTACCTAAAAACACAGGAAATGGTGCAATAGTTAAAAGATACATTTGGGTTTAGGGGTCAGAGAATTCAGTCTCCAAGGCATTCATTTGGAATGATTATGTAAGTCTATTTTCAGACAATCTCCAAAAAACCATGAAATGTTTTGAGGTCATTTCATCTGGAGCTAGACTAAGAGCAGTGATGTGTTTTCCCCCAGTGCATCAACCAGTAGGATGCAATTACTAAAGTACTGATTTGAGTAGCATTTTGGAGACATGAATGGTTGTTACATCTGTTTTGTTTTTGGTTTTTTTTTAGAGATACTATTCCTGATTGCCATATCAGCCACTTTCTCAAGAGTTCAGCTCTGAAGTGTAATTTAGACTGATTTGTACATCATTTTTCCCAGCACACCTCACAGACAGTTGAGAAATTTATGAAGCTTCTTGAAAATTATGAAGCACTGTGCTTCATTCAAATGGGATCTATACAAACCACAAAATGGTTTGCAGGTAAGTGCAAAAGTATTCTTATGCTAAACACATTGGAAGTTTGCAAAAGCAGAATGAAAAAACATTCCTATTGTATGCTCAGTTTCCTAGGACCCAAATTTATCAGATAATTAACTTTTTCACCAGGCTGTGTACAGGAAAGGCATTTTTGGCCCCAGCAAGGGTCTACAGAAAATCTGAGCTCACTGTAAATGGGTAAATTGCACCACCTAATTAGTGGCTGTCTTCATTTTCTTCTGCCTTCACTCAGAGTCAGGATTAAAAAGCACGAAGGAGATTAATTTTCTCATTTGGACTTGGTTGTTTATTAAATCTAATCTAAAGTACAGAGTTCTGTAACACTTCTAGCTACCAGCTAAAAGTGAGCAAAATAGAGAGTTAATCTAGCTGGTTACAAGTCTTCTAAAGCTAAACAGTCCAATAAAGAGCTAACACCTATATTATTTATACTTTTGACCCAATAATCAAACCCCTGTGACCCACAGTGCAGTACTAACTATCCAACCAAAACTACCTGAAAGCATGAAGAAGACATAAGGAGATAACACCCCTAATCCTCCATTCTATCTTTTCCCACACCTGTTACTATATTCTAAAACTCTAAGATTCCAAACCCTTCACCCTGTGAAATTGCACACTTCTGTTCCAACTCCACACCAGTGATTTTAACTCCATCACTCAAATTTGGAAGCCTTCTCCAACGTCTCAAGTCAAAGGCAGTGTTCACCTGGGGGTCAGTGTCAGAAAGCACAGACAGCTCAAAATTCCCAGACTTCAGAGTTCCAACACTGCACTTCCTTAAGCTTTTAGGTTCCATTCTGGTGTCACTCCTCGTTTCCAGCATTTCCTGTCCTGTAGGTTTCCCCTGGTGTAAACCATCTCAAGGGAAATGATTCCCCAGCTGTAACACCTCCTGTGCAGAAGGGGAGCTGCCAACTTCCCTTTCTTTTGAGAAAACCAAACTGCTCTTCAGTACCCTGGTGGAAATCCATCTCTGCTGGAGTTGCCCTGGAAAAGCAGCTGTGCGTAGCTCTGTTAGTCTGGGCTTACCTGGTAAGCTCTCCTGAGCCAGTGCTCAGAGGAGCAGAATAGTGATGCTGGAATCTGGCAGCTTGGAAGGTCATTGTGGGGGAGCAGGCTTATCTCAGGCTGGACTAAAATCCGCAGGGCAGGAAACACACCTAGAAATAGAAAATGAGCTCTTACTAAGTCATAGTACTTGGAACTTTTGAATTCAGCAAAGTGTTACCAGATGTGCCCTAAGTTCTGACCTTTTTCATCATTTATGTTAGGAACACCTTTACTTCCTTGAGGAACACCTTTCTTCAGTAGGTGCTAAAAAGAAGGAGTTTGAAATTGTGGTCTGTTGTCTTCCAGGAGGCTTAAATCAGCATCACTGATGACCACTTAATTTTGCACTAATTATGAACTAATCTGTTATATCCCTGATTAGAACCAACTCATACTGTGCTAATATGACCTCCACAGAGCTTCTAGAGTAATTCAGGATGAAAGCAGCATTTATTAACCAGCTGCTGGGTTTATCTTTCTAAAACAGAATTTCAGGTTAAGTACAGGCTCAGGAAGAGCTATGCTGTCACATGTGAAAAAAGCACGATCACTGAAAAGCTCTTTTCATTCTCTTTAGTTTTCAAGTGGCAGTTTTCAGTGGAAACTACAAGGTGCAAACAGGAAGCCAATCAGTAGCAACTCATACTTACTGCTTTATTTTTTAACTTATAAATGTGGGGGAACAGGTGGTTAACATATAGTTAGAGCAGAGGACAAGTGTGTTCTTCATTGTGGCTTGTTTTCTGTTGTGGAGGCATCAAACTCCTCAGCTTAAACATGCAGAGGAGAAGCTTTATTCAGGGGTCTGTGTCTTTAGCACTACCAGATGGCTTTACTCTGTTCTTAGCACCTGGAGACCTAAGGAGTGAAAAATGATTCCTGGGCTGCAGTTTGGCCAAAACTGCTCAGGGGAATAAATAATGCAAGATTGCCTGGAAACTTTGGCACAGTTTTGTGTCTCTTTTAAGCTTTTAAGCTCTGCTAAACTTCTCAGCACTAGCAGCATGACTGGATACTCTGTGCTCTCTCCAGCACAAATGACTTCTTCCTGAGGCACCTGCAGTTAAAAACAGCCTGTGACCCCAGTGAAGATTCAGACATCAGTAGCTTGAGCTGTTTAGATCAGTGCTTCAGGGTGGACAGCTTTAAGAGCTTTTTCCTGGCTTGCTGTGAACTCTGCTTTGTTTATGACTTCAGCTTTGGCACAGTTTGTCCCTCAGAGCTGAGCTTGTGTGTTAATCCTGAAAGAAACTTCTGGCATATTTGCAGTGGGAGGAAGACTCTGCAGTGTCCAACTGGTTGTCATCCTCCTCCAGGGTGTTCAAATTCAGGTAAAATTTCAAGCAGCTGGACTAAATACACAGAGTGTAAGAACAGCTGTCGACCCACATTTAGGTGTCTGATTTCAGAGGATGGGGTTGCTATGCTGGGCTTCATGCAAACAGACCTGCACAGCTCAACAGTGTCTGCATTTCAGTGTTTCATTGTACCTGCCCTCATCAGGCTTACTTGGGAGAATTCCAAACAGAATCTTTTCCCCTTCTTCCTGCCTGCATGGTTGTGCTGCAACACTTGGCCACCTTTGCCTTGTGCTTCAGCTATGTAGAAAAAAAAGTTCTATGCAGATTTCCACCCTGCCCCAAGAATTATACTCAAGCACATTTATAATTCAAAGTTTTCTTTTGGTGTAAAAGAAGCTAAACCATACAAGCTTCTTTAGCTGAGCTGGACACAGTGTTTCAGCAAATTTAGTTGGAAATCCTGAAACCTCTTCAGCAAATTCATAATGTCTACATTAGTCACTCTCTTGATTATCTCCCATCTTGCACTTTACCTCTGTAAAGATGTCCCATTCAGAAGTGGTTTGATCAGTACTACATTGCCTACAGATCACAAGCTTTTCACTTTTCTATCCCCTTACACCCTCTCCACCCTGCCTAACCAACCACACATATTCACAGATGCATGGTAAGGACAGGAGGAAGTGATGTACTTTTTAAATCCTTTTACCTCTTTACCTTTTCATTCTAGGGCTGCAGCTAAAATGGAAAAAGGGAGGTATTTATGGTGCTTCCTAAGCCTGCTAAGTAGATCTTTTATTTATGCATCAAAAACCAGTGGAGCAAAGATTATCTTGAAGCCTCTGATTGTCCTCCATGGGCTGTTATTTTCTACTACATGGTATTTAGCTTCAAGCTGCAATTGCTACCCTCTGGAGAGCCTCATTTTCCATTTTCATAAGTGAAGTGCATTTCTAGCTTTCATGACTAATGGTGAAAAAAAGTTAAAAGCCTTTAATGGAAAAGTTCTACAAGCAAAATTACAATGTCAGTTTCTTTATAACATCACGTTTTAAATTCTATCTTAAAGCAAAACCTGTATTTTTAATTAAATGGGGATTAAGTGCTGGCAAAAATATGGCAGGACTGGATGACAAGAAAAGTTTTCAGCTCCTTACCCAGTAGCAGTTATAAAAGCTATTTAAGAAATATTTCAAATGTGTCTACAGTGCTTAGTGTGCATTATATATCTCTTCACTCAAAATTTTATATTACTCTTTGTCTTGAGTTGCTGGGAGCTCTCCAGTGGTTTTGAATGTGGCAGTCCTAAAACTTATTTATGTCAAATACTCTCAAAATAGTTCTGAATTTGTTTTTATTCTGGCAAACTGTGTGAGTTGATGAAAATATAGTAGTTTACATCATTTATCTCTGTAACAGTCATAAAGTATGTTCCTCAGGAAAGGTAAAAAAGCCATCAAATATGGCAGTTATTAAACAGTTGGGCCCCATTTGTGTGGGAAAATAGATGCTTGGGAAATGCAACGTACTACTGGCTTGGTGACATTGATACCAAAACATTTAGGAGGAGAGTTGTTCTCCAGGTTTTGAAAAAACCTTATTTAAAAAACTTACAAATTTGGGTCCCTGAGATGGTCTGGTAAGGTACACAAACAATGAGGCTGCTTGAAAAAGAAGCATATTTGAAGAGTTCTTGTGTAGATTCCCACTGCTGGGAAACAAGAATGTTCCTCTCTGCCTAGAATGACTCCTCAAATCCAAGTAGAGTGGCAAAACTAATTTATAAATAAATACAATTAATACTTTCATTATACTATAAAATGTATATTGTATACTAGAATAGGTAGCTGAAATTATTATTAATAATTGTGTCGAGTTTGTTTTGTCTTACAAAAATAGTGTTTAATCTTCAAAACTACACATAAAGCTACTGTAAAGGCTGTAAGGGGCTGACCCCTATGGAATAACAAAATGATATTTTATTAGTTAAGTAGTTGACATTCATGGTTATTACATTTCTCAGAGTTATTAAACATTCTCTTTGATTTGTCATTCAAGTTAAATCTGCTGTGGTTTAATAACCTACTAAACAATTTCAGTTTGAATCATTTTGGCCTCAAGCAACATTCAAGATCTTCATATCTCTTGAGAGAGAATCTAAGGGTGTAGAACTCCTTTCATTCCCTTTGTTTTCTTTCTATTTCTTTGAGTCTTCATCTATTCTTGTTTTAATCTATTTAGATTGAATTCAAGGGGCTTTAAACAGAGCTTTTGTCATTTACCCTTGCAGGAACCTTCCAAGAATATTTCTGCACCGAAGCCTCT
Source organism: Turdus rufiventris (assembly GCA_013186435.1). Classification (NCBI taxonomy): domain Eukaryota; kingdom Metazoa; phylum Chordata; class Aves; order Passeriformes; family Turdidae; genus Turdus; species Turdus rufiventris. The sequence goes on along the minus strand of PYHW01010784.1, from coordinate 4,076,124 downwards.
GCAGTATCTGCAGTCCCATGTCAGCTGAGATGTATCAATAAAAGGTGAGGAGATTAATCTGCTTCCTGGGGCCCTGAGAGCCTTTCCTTTGCATGTCAACACTGAGCTCAGCAGGGTCAGTGCAGCCCTGCTGGCTCCTGCTGAGCCCCCAGCCCCAGGCACTGAGAGCACAGAGCAGCCAGGTGGGATTGCAGGAGTGGGGGATGCAGGGCTGGACCTCACCAACCATCAGGAGATCTGCTTTGCAGGGGAGCTGAAATGATGAGCCACTTCACCAGCTGTCTGCTGTGAGATGCTCCTCTGCTTTTGCACAAATTAGAAAAGAAGCAGATTTGGTGTGTTCAGCTCCATGTGCTTCCTACAACATGGTCAGCTAAAACACAGAGAATTTTGTGTTCACTCCCCTGAAAAAATCTGTGAAAAATGGAATTCTGTAATACCTGTTATCTTATTTTTTAGCTCTTAACAGCAATAAAAACCACAATAGGTGGAGTTTGCTGGGAATTCATTAATGGTTGTGTCCCTTCAGTAAAACACAAAGCATTGATTTCACTGTGATCATCAGACCTTAACAGCAGCTCGGTTTATTATTATTTATTTGCTTTATTTTACTATTTAGTTTATTTCATTTATTTTAGTTGATTATTTTTCTTTGCCACTCTGTATTTTCTGCCATGTGTTTTCAACAAGTTTCTCCCAAGGAGTTTGAATTTCAATTGCAAATAAAAATTGACAATGCTTTGGATACATATGCTCTAACACTTATCAGTGAGACATTACACAGCCATTTCCCAGCAATAACAACATAATAAGAGCTTGCCAGGACTTTTTTCCTATCAGCAGGCTAGATTATTTTAAATTGATAACAAGAGCCAGGTGGCTATTTATAAGGGCAAGATATGAATTGCAAGCACATGTTTCCAAGGCAATGTTGGACAGTGGCTGCTCAAGCATAAATTGCTTCCTATTAGCGCTTTGGATGGGAGGTGAATGGTCCAGTTCCTCTCCAGGGGAGCACAAAGTGGCAGGACACCTCCAGCATTACTCCTTGCACTGTTTCCAGTAGAAGAAGGCAATATTTGCTCCACTGTGACACACCTACTTGGCATTGCAGTGAGTAATTTCACTGTGCTGTTGAACAAAGGCTGGGAATCATGTCCCACGCTGTTATGCATTATTCTTGTAAGAGGCTTCTTGGTGCAGAAGATGCAGAGAGAAATTAGAGTTGGCAATGTGCCCTACAGGACACAAAAAGAAATTGATGATCTGAGGAAAAAAACAGTGATCCTAGGAATTTCATCTCTGTAAACTTTAGTTATTCTAGCTCTGAAACAAGCAAGAAAAAGACTTGAAAATGTTACAAGGTTGTGAATTTAGAGTGAAATATTTCTGGTTTCTGTTTGATTATGAAAGGACAAGAGAGAAGCTGATTACAGTATGGTCAAAATTTTTACTACACTTGGATAAAGCATATGGGAAGGGAGAAGGGGAGAGCACTTGTCCTACCCAAAGGAAGGAAGAAGGCTATGTCTAAAAATCTGCTATTGTCAAAGCAAGAGCTGCTTGATGCTTTTGTTTTAATGTGCTCTGGTTGATTTTCTCCTTTTTTAAATTCAAGGCATAGAAACAATAGTTCAGCAAAATTACTTGACTCTAACAATTTGCCTACCATTTTCATAAAACCAAAGGGACCACTTTGATATCTGTAGTTTAAATCAACTATTTCAAGTGTGTGAAAGAGAAGGAATCTAATATAATCTGAAAGCAAAGGCCAAGTTGTTTCGTTAACATAGGTTTAACTTGCAAGTTCCTTGGCAGGAGATAACCACGACTTTAAAAAAATACCTGAAAACCTGGTCACCTCTTTTCTTGGTAGCAAAGTTTGAATTGTTTTTCCTAAAATAGAAAATTGATAGTTTGAAAGGGCTTTGGGGTGTGGTTGAAGTTTTTTGTTTTTTTGTTTTTTTGTTTTTTTTTAGTTTTTTTTAGTTTTTATTTTATTTTTGTCTTAAACTTATGCTTTCTGTACTTTGGAAGAACAAGGTTATGTAAGGCCTGTTCAGTTCAGTCTGGCGAAGACAGCTCTTTAAAATCCAATGCTCCAAGCTCTGTTCCCCATCTCTGCTGTCCTCTTTTTGGAAACTCATGATCTGTATTCAGTATTCTTTCTTTTTCTCTATCTACCTGTGTACACTTAAGCCTAGAAATCTGCCTGTGATCCACTCCCCAAAATAACAGTGCATTATTGAGCTGACAGCATTTCTCTGATTCCATGCTTTTTCATAAATATAAACGTGTCTCATCAGCAATTACACTCTTCCTGTAAGATGTTTGTCATCAACTTAAGGTCTAGTGCACACACAGCAGAATTTTTTTTCACTATTAGCAGTGAACTACATTTTTTTTCCTCCCATTCCTGCATCAGTGCACTGTAAATTAGTATACAAACTATTTTATCAGTGTTTCTTATTTTCAAAGGCGAGGGACTGTTGAACTTCCCATATTTTTGATTGGTTTTGTGTCAATAAAATTAAGTTGCAGGTGGGGAGGAGGTAACACTTCACCTACTGGATTGTTTCATGACCTAAGAGGTGACTTATGTTTAGTGCTCTGTATTTCTGATGAAGTCTTAAGCCAATGAGCACTCTTAAAACTAACTACAGAAGCTTAACTTTATGACTGAAAGCTCAGCAAAGACATTCCAGTGGAAATACGAGGCAAACAAAAAATAACTGTTGTTTGGAAGGAGATAAATATGGAGAGTTGGCCACACCTGCTCACCACACAGATGCTGTGCCAAGGACTCGCTCAGAGAGTCGATATCGGGAATCTCAGCACACTGACACACTGTAAATTATTTTCTCACTAATTGCTGGTATCAACTGGCAAGGCTGTACTATTTTATGTAGTATTTTATGTACACTATTTCATGTACACTATTTTATGTGAAATACACAGGTCAGAATATGATAAATTATCATATTCATTTAGTAATCAGCTTGCTACAAAACCAAAATGAGTTTACTTTGTGATCTGAACATGACAGGCTTGAAAGCTGTCTAAAATTAGTTCTGGCTCTGAAACCTCCTTGGCAGTTAGTTTTTTGAAAGAAGCGGTTTTTTGGCTACATGATATCTTGAAAATCAGATTCTTTTTTTCCCCCAAGTCCACCTTTACTGGTAGTTGAGCAGGGTTTAGGTTGAATTCACTGGCAGCACAGCATATTTAATATTCCTAGGGTTCTTACTAATGATAGAAAGAGCTATGCAGTACCTGGGGTCCACTGAAACCAATAAAGTTCCCTGGCTGTGGGGATTTCCCAGCTAAAGGCCTTCAGCCATTACCACACAGGTTTACCTGCAAATTTCAGAATTCCCATCCTTGGAGCTACTCTACAGGGATGCTGGGTTGCAGAAAAAATATTTACTTTCTTTCTTTCTTCCTTGTTTGAGTATGTTTGTTTTCCCTCATTTTCTGCTGCATAACTAAGGAAAGTAAATCTAATGACTAAGTAATCTCTCACACTGGATTATGTTTTACATTTCTTATCAGATTCCATTGTGTAAGTATAATCTGACTCATGGGAGAACAACTGTTATCAAATGTATCTTTCTTCAAAAGTTTTGGTAAAAGATAATGATTGATAAATTTTTCCTAGATGATAAGCCAGGTTTGGCTCATGCCACACCTTCATAAACGGACAGAGATAATAGCTAGTGGAGCTTTACTGACATCCCTGTTAAATGTTTTCAATTATTTAATTGTTTTATAATATAAACTGTGTTAAGTGGGAGAAACAGTACAAATCTCCAGAGACTTTTCATGTTCATGTATCAGAGCTGCATGATATGCAATGATGCAGCAGGAAAAGGAGCCCTTACAACTACTGAAGTGTTGCCTAGAAACTGGATCTGTATGAGTTTTTGTTCTGATAACATTCCCAAGAACTTGGGCACCTAGTCACTTAAAATATTGCTTCTCAAAATCTGGATCCATTAAGTTCTATCTTTTTCTGAAATTGAAGGAATTTCCTATGTACTCCAGAGGTCTGCTGCCATCCAGAAACAGAATTACCTGTGTCTGACTGTGCTCTACTGTCTGGTATCTGTGCTATTTCCAAACTGCAACAGGAATTGTAAAAAACCTATTTTATCTGTTGTCTAATCTACATCGTATGCACTCAACACCACTTTTTTATATCTGTCTCACCTGGACTACAGAGAGAAATAGTTTCCATGGTGGGGTGAGACGTTTTTTAAAAGGACTAATCTGCATTTAGAGCTCTGCTCCCATCTGAAGACAGATTTTCTGTAAGATTCATTTGTGGGTGTTAACTGGTCATTTGCCAAGAAGGACATCTGATATGTCCTCATTTTGTTGTTTATGGGGGTTTTTGAGATGGAGAACAGGCCATGCTGGGCACTTTTAACTGCAGAACAAGGCTCACAGTTGTGAATGGAATTGGATTTAAGTGCCTGCACTAAGTCCAAGGGGAATCCTAAATGTTCCTTCTGCTTTGGCATTTGATCTTGGCTAGGTCAGCCAGTTGATATTAAACATCTCTAATTGCTGAACAGGGAGCCTAAAGATGTTATCTTGCAGCTGTGAATCCTGCTGTAATTATTCAGAAAGAACAACACTATTATTAGGGATGGTGACAAAATTTAAATAGTTTTATTAAAATTCAAATGAAAGAAAACATGTTATCCTTAAGAGACCACAATATAAACTGATGAAAACACAGAAAAGCTGTGGAGCTGAAGTATTTCTATCTCTCACTGATGTGTTGGCTTGCTGAGGTTAATAAAACAAACCCCATCCAGGACCAAACACTCTAGAGTAGAAGGCATCAGAGCCAGAAGTTAGAAAATCCCAATATTTATTTCTGGGAAACAAAAGGAGCAAAACCTCTGGTTTCTTTTTTCCTTGAAAATGATGTCCATTTGAGAATTTCCTGCATGTGTACAGATTTTTTCCAAGATCCATCTCTGACCAAGAGAACATCAGCTGTCTTGTATGTGCAAGAGAGAGCAGAAGCTCGTGGAAGCGCTGAGCATTCTAGCACATAGCTAGGAAGTTATATTAAGGTAAGATAAGTACACCAGATGCAGGGAGGGGAGACAAAGTTTAGAATTCTGATTACTGGGTCAGATTATGTGGAAGGTACCCGGCTTCTCTAAGATTAACCACAAGAGTGTCTTTCCTTTTACAAGAGCCACTGGTGATCATCTGCCATAGTTTGCTTTTATAAAACAACAAACAATTTTTAAATATTACCTATTTTAAGTTTTTTATATATTTTGTGTCTTCAGATCTGGGGTTATCTGTTAGTTCTGGATTGTATTTTCTACAACTTTGGTTTTATTGTTAAAAAAAAAGAAACCCTTATAACTGACCTCATTATTTACATAACAAGTATGTGAGCAAATCTGAAAAAGCTCATTCGTGGCCTCAGTATCCACTCTCCACTTCAGCCATATTTAACAAACACAACACTATATAAAGGGGATTTGTGTGAGCTCCTTTTTCATTTCATTTTGGAGCAGAAGGGTAAGTTGAATTTCCTTTTAATAAATCACAAGAAATTTCAGCTAGAAGGCAAACCCATTCTTTTTTATTTCTTTTGTGGTCATATTTACGTTCTAAAATTAAGTTTCCCTTTATTAGTAATTTTTTTACTTTGCTTATACTAGCAATTTTGGTAGATAAGGAGGTGCCTGAAGGGCAGTAGGTAGTAATGACTGATGAAAGTCATTAAAACTGGATTAAAACTGAAGAGCTGTGTTTTTTCAATTTTGCTATATAACTGATCAGGAGCCTGACTCTGCATCATAATCCAATTATGAGCTGGATGCAGTAGTCCATTCAAATGTAATTCCCTGAATGATCATCCCCAAGCAAAGCGTACATGCTGTAATTGCATTTCCTTATCTCGAGGATGTAAGTATTCCGAGGCACCTAAGGTGGGTTTCTGTTAGGGTCTTTAATAATCTGCTCTCTCTGAGTCACTGGCCAGTGTTTCCAGAGGTGTCTGCTGGCCCTCAATAAACAGCTTGAGATGCTTCAGATGCAACAAACAAAACTCAGCAGCACCTTTAATGCTGCACATGTGTTCTCAGGTGGATTTCATTTTATATTCTTTCAAGTGCAAATTCCTGACCATACTGCTGTTAGTTAAACAGGTCTTCAAATTTATGACATAATTGAATATATTCAAGGGTATGTCACATCAACTTGACTTTGATAAGACATTCCTCTAGAAAAACAAGTTTCTGTTGATGCAGGTTAAAAATAATCTCAAAATCTTCCATAACAGAGCAAATATGGAAGATACATTTTAATGCTTTTCTTTTAAAAGCTCATCCCATTTAATAAATGACACTAGACTGATATTTTGATTCTGCTTGGCATATATACTTTGAAATGCAATAACAAGTACCTCATTATAGCTAATGAACCTAGACATTAATAATCTTACAGCATTCAAGCAGCCAAGTTTTTGTTTTTAATTTTAAGTGGAGCTTAGATTTAGAACCCAGTATGTGTAAATGCTGATTTTTAACATTTTTTTTTTAAAGACTGAAATTTTTAAGAGAAAGCAGGTATGGAATCCCTGAGTTGTGCCAATAGAAAAGTGAAGTAATGGATATTGAATTGTGGGCATCACCCCACTGGAAATGGATACCCATTCTGGCATCTTGAACTTTTCTTTATATCTCCTGCTAGTTTAACTGAATGATACTAATAACCGGATATTTCTATGTCATAGCATCTTATAGTCCTTCAGGTTTCACAGCTGCACAGCACACCCACTCACTCTGCTGTAAACCCACCATG
>PYHW01010784.1:3988948-4069129 GCA_013186435.1 Turdus rufiventris | reverse complement strand
TATCTTCAGTACTCCAAGTTTATCAGTCTAGAAAGAGTTTTGTGTATAAACTACGCAGTGGTCGCAAAAGGAATCTGGGAAATCTCTTACACCTGAACTATAAACTTTATTTAACCAAGGAAATAATGTAAATCTCAAGAAGGGAGGATGGGGGAAGGAGTGTGCAGCTCTGTAAAGCAGTATAAAACAATTTCTTACAGAATCATTACCTGACAAATGTGTGGCTTTTTTTACAGCTGGCCTGAGAAATCATGTTGTCTTACTCATCCTCCATTCTCATAGCACTGGCTGCTTTGTTAGTGACTTGCCATGCACTGAGTAAATGTCCAGGAATTTCTGGGATACCTGGTATCCCTGGAAGAGATGGTCTTAAAGGTAAGCAAACTTGCCTCTTCTGCAAGAGACCCATGTCACAAAGGCTGCATGACAGGAAATAGATAAAACAGAAGGACACTGCTCTCAAGGAAGCAGATGTGTTAAGCACAGGAAGGAAAAGAGAATGGAGGAAATGGGCAATTTAATTTTTTCCTAAAAAACAGATCTCCTCTCTCTTCTGGGGAATTGAACAGATTATCAACACTTTAGAATATAAATATTATGTTTATATGTGTATAAATGCCTTCTCCACATCTGCTGACAAGGCTAAAGCACTATCAGAATTATTCCCAGACTCCCTGCATTAGGTCAAGTATGGTTTTTTTAAATGGATTGTGAAGTAAGAGTTGCAATGCTGCAGCTCAGGGATGCAGCAATCCTTTGTGCTTCTACCTAGCTGCTTGTTTCAGTTGTGAACAGTGGGTTGTGATCATGGGAGCATATTTTGACTTTATTCTACATGTAGGACCTCTGCGTCCTGTGGAAGGTGGTATGAAAAAAAGAATCTACCTTTACAGTGGGCTCCCATCTTTAGCAAGCAGTGCTGGATGTATTTCACACTATCCAGAAACCTTCCACTACCCCTGTTTATGGCTCCCATTAATGAAAGATAAACACAAAGCATACACCCTGCACTTCAAAAAGAAAATCGCATGGCACCATAAAACTGTTTCCTCCTCAGAGTATCCCTCATGCCTGTTCACTACCAATTACTAGAATTAAACCAACGCTTTTTGGCAAAGCCAAAAAGATACAACTAACAAAAGGCTTCAACCTGTAAAGCTTCTTTTCTGCAGAGGGGAATTATCAGCATTTCAGAGGATTGAATGTTTTTGTTAGTTTCCTTTAATACAAACCAACAGCAATGTGAAAAAAATAGTGGGAAAATATTTATTTTACACTTGCTGATGTTAAATACATTTGCCAGCTAGTTCTGAAAAAGAACTGGTTTTCTCCAGGGCACTGTTCCTAGCAGCACAGCTGGTTTTGCTTGATTGTGTGACTTTTTTTTTTACCTGCCTAGGTCTGCCTGACTCTCTGTCCACCCAACACCACAATGCTTTAGAGAATTTGAAACACCGACTGCTCCGACTTGAGGCTGGTAATGCTTCCCCTGGTCACTTCTGCAGCTCTCAACCAATTTTGGGTGCAATAGGCAAAGTCAGTTACAGAATCACAACTTGCAGGAAATAACCTGCATTTGGAAAGGGTACTACATCCCAAAACTCCATTTTCTCAGTCAAAGCAGATGTCAGGATTCTTGTTTCCCTGGAGAGAAGCAGATTCCTCTTGGCAATGCACATTTATTCAAATTGGATTTATTTTTAAAAATATTCCAACCGCCTGATGTTGCACTTTCCACATGGATTCATGGAAACTCAGTATTGTACCACTTTTATCTATCAGCAACCAGATTTGTTAAAGGTGGCAAATTGTTTTGTACTGAAAAGGGATTCACAAAACAGATATCACAGCTCTGTTTCCCTTGCTCAAATCTGAAGCACATTCTTCTGTAGAAAGTACACAAAATATAACAGGGCTTGTATTTAGCAGATAATGTTGGGACATCCTTGTCGTGGAGACAAGGACTGGTGGTTGGTCACAAGCAGCTAAATATATTTAGCGAACTGTTAGTGAATGGATAAAATTAAACATTTTTCTTCCTCTTCATCCTTTGGTCCCATTTTTTCCCTCTGTTCCTCTTAACACTTTTAGTTTTCTCTTCATCTCTTGATTTCTCTTTATTTGCTTTCACATCAGTATGCCATAGAAAATTTACAAAGCTTTTCATGTTTCAGTGCTCGCTTTGAATGGGAAAATAAGAAAAGTAGGAAAGAAAATGCTTGCCAGCAATGGGAAGAACGTCGACTTTGCATCTGCACTGCAATCCTGTGAGGAGGTTGGAGGAACTCTTGCAGCTCCTAAGAATGAGGAGGAGAATAAAGCTATTATGGACATTGTGAAACAGTACAACCAATATGCTTACTTGGGCATTAGAGAGGGGGAGACTTCAGGGCAGTTTAAGTATATAAATGGCATGCCTCTGAATTACAGCAACTGGTACCAGCATGAGCCTGCTGGCAAAGGGAAAGAGAAATGTGTGGAGATGTATACTGATGGCACCTGGAATGACAAAAAGTGCAACATGCGTCGTCTCACAATCTGCGAATTCTAGAACGGCCTTTCAGCCTCCTCAGAGCATGGAGAGAGTGAAGTGCCTGTGTTCCAGGCTGATTTAGTTTCTGCAGTTTCTCTATATCCTAAAATATAAAATGAATCATATTGTGATATTTTTTAGCCTTGGGAAAATGCCAAATGTGCTCAGTGATTAACGTGATTAAAATGTGCCTGAACTGATGTGCCTGATGTGTTTCCCTCTTTTGGGGATAGCTCAGAATTCATTCCTCATGGCAGACTGTCTCCATACCTTTGTGAAGATTAGAGGGAAATTCCAAGGTTTGACCTAAGATATTGGAAATGCTGAAGATAAAATTACCCATGGTGTCGTAGTTGGAAGTATTTTGAAGTACTTAACAGTTTCTGCCTCAAAAGAGATGCACAGAGGTTGACTTCACTGAGCAATAACGGTTGCAGGTTTTGGGCATCACTTTCAATCACAGAGCCTGTGTTGTGTCACATTGAACCACTCACTGATTCATTAGCACCCACTTTTGTTTCATGAAAATATCAGTAACTACCATTAATTTTCCTAGTTTCAGAAGCTACTCTCTATAAAACACAAAGATAAATATCACACTCGATTCAAGTAGACAGAGTGTGTAAAATGCTAAAGATTGCATTTTGTTGCTACAACAGCTCACTCCCTCAGAAAACCATGAGATTACAGCATTGGAAGGCTACATGTCTTTTCCCAAAACACTGAGCAAAGCAGATAATATGTTGGGAAGGCAGCTAAGAGAGCAAGTTCACACACAAATATCTCTGCTGATGTTACACCAAGCAACAGCACGACAGACTTCAACTCAAATCTGGTAGGACCAAGAAGCCTTTTCACAAAATATTTTCACTGCTGCCCCTTTTGGGCAGCTGGTGAGCAGGGGCAGCTGAGCAGAGTACCAGGACATTCTGACATTCCCGCCTTGCAGTGAGGAAGTCCTGAGCTCATCCATTGTCATTACACACTACCTGAGGGGGGAAAGAAAAGAAAGCACTAGGTTTAAAATTCATGCATTAAACACAACCTCCTCTCCCACATTTGGAAGCCCCTGGGAAGCTGGATTGACTTTGGGCAGAGATGTTCCCAAACCTCCCATGAGGAGCAGAGGTAGGATCTATTCCCATTCATTGCAAGCCCTGCCAAATTTTTGGCAAGGGGATGATTCATCTCCAAGCTGCATTCAGCACTCAAATGGATGAGAGCAGACCAGGATTCTGAAATGATAAAAATACACCCAGGACCATGCTGGATGGATTTCCAAAGCAGTTTTGAGACCTGTGACCATGGTACCCTCTCAGCCCAAAGTTTCAAATGGGAACTGCTCAAACTCTATGGTTACATTGAGAAAAAAGTAAGGCTGAAATTATACCCGTTAATTTTCCTGGCTTTAGATCTGACCAGCTACACTAAATCTGCTAGAAAGAAAGGGTTTAAGGCTTACTTAAAGCTACCTCTCAAATATTAGTATTTTAGCAAGCAAACCTCATTAGCAATTTTGGAGTCTAACTATGCAGTTTCTTTGTTAGAGCGAAGTGTTTACCTGTCACAAAAAGTCACCAAAGCCTCCACTCAAAAAATCCCTACCAAGATAATCTTTTACTCAAATAAATTATTTCCGTGTTCTGCTATGGCAATATAAATAATTTTGATAAAATCTGTCCTTAAAATTGCAAGGAGCAACAATAATTCTTAGTATACAATGACCAGATCAGGAAAAAAGTTAATAATTTTTTCTTCTTTTATAATAATTTGCTACAGAAGTACAATGTAAAGGTAAGATGTTTAAAGCAGAAAATTAGTTACTGCCTAAATGCTATAGAAGCTGTTTTCAAGAATTAAGATCCTAGTACAAGTAAAAAGATGGCAAAATTTCCAACCCTTTTGAGGCAAGTGGATCCTGTCTCACATAAGACAAATTGAATGCAGTTATTATGGTATGTTTAACAGTGAGACTTTGCCATAAAAATTATGGATATTTATTTCAGAGAGAATGATCTCTGGTCTAGAGTGATATGCTCTTTCAGAGTGGTGTAATTTAATTAGTTGTTTCAGCTTTGAAGTACTATCAATTTTGGGCACTCAAAAATCTCTCACCAGCCCCCACCAATCCCTACCACACGTGAAGAAACACAAATTTTTCTGTGGCTCCCTGATTTTTATAGAAACTTGATTAAAAAACCTTGTGGCCCATGGTTTTTGAGAAAACTGAGTTTAAAATCAGACTGTTGTGACCATAACTGGCAGGATGTGACACAGGCTGGCAGGGCTACCTTATCTTGTATAAACTGTGAGCTGCACCTCAGAGTATCAGGTTGCAAGGGATATTTCATTATGGGAAGTTGAAGCATATTTTATAAAATCCTATTAGCCAACAGTTACACAAACACAACTGATTTCAAAACACAATCGATACAGTACTCTTGGAAATTAGAGTAGCATCTTAAAAAAATGGTAAGAGGACTTGGACATGTTTTTGAAGTTAGGAAACCAGGGTTTGGCAGAATTTGCCTGAAGGGTTACAACCCAGGTGTGATGCCAAGTGAAACCTGGAAGGAAGCTTTCACCCATCCCTGCCCTTGTGGCTCAGGAGCTGAACAAAATTCCAGAGCAAGGGCACCTTAACCCTTGAGGAGGCTGTGGCAGTGGGAACTATTAAACTGTGAAAGAGAGGAGACATTGTCTTGCTTCCTATTTGCTATACAGCTTCTGAGTTTTTTCTCAGCTGAGCTGCACCAAGTGACAATCAGAAACATCCAGAGACCTCCTCTTAGATCCTGCACTTAAGTCCTCGGGCAAGGTGGCAGCAGCATTCATGTGCACTGATCACAGGCCAAATGAAGGCTTTCTGCTCTAAAATGCTGCTCATAATTTAGTTTTTAAAAATTCCAAATAAAGTCTGCTATCCCCAAGTGTCTACATCTTGCTGAATTGGTTTCAGTGCTCAGCAAAAATAGCCTTAACCCTCCTCTGAGAAATGGGACCTCGTATCTTCCCATGCTCTGTGCTCTTGCTGCTATTCCCAGGCATAAAAGAGTTGCTGGGGAGACAGTCTGATAATTATTTGGAAGAGAAAAGGAAATGCAAAAAGCACAGGATGAGGTTGAAACAAGGTAGGGTGGAAACAACAGCGGAACAGAACAAAATCAACTTAAACAGAATATTGGTGGGGTTGGGGGGCGTTTAAACACAGAGAATAAGAAAAAAGAATTAAGGTGATCTGTGAATAGCTCTATGGGAGAAAAAAAACCCTAACTTTCAGGAGACTAAGTATACCAAGGAAAGGCTAAGAGACAGGCCCATGGAAGGAGCACACAGCCATTCCACTGCTCAACTCTGTATTTCTCAGAGCAGCTGAAAAAGCAGCAATGACCAACCTTTGTCCTCAGCAGATTTTGCCTTTGCCTGCCTACACTGCCCAACACAGCCTGCTCAGAGTATCTGACATTTGCTTCAGTGCCACTGAAACTGTGAAACCTCTTGATGTGGAGGCTGAAGAAAAGTTACCTCAATACTCAAAAATAGTTTGTTCTTTATCAGATCTGTGTCCTTGAATCTTGCTAGACCTCTGTGATATGTGGTTCAAGGAAAAATTACAAGCTATGGTAATTATATAAAATATTACATTAGGCAATCATAAACAAGCATTTTAGAAATTCCGGTGTATTTAAATATCTATTTAACTTGCATCTTATTATTAATAAGCTGATGAAAATCAAGACAAGAAAAAATTATAGTTTATCAAACCTACATCAGTTTTTCCTCAGGAGTCTATCTGAAACCCACAGCTGCAAGCCCAATCTCCTTTTCTTTTGCACTTGCCTAACTTGTGCTTTCTTCCAGGTGCATTAAATGTTCAAGGTGTTCTCACCATGGATGCAAAGGGCCAGGGGCTGCCAGTGACCTTTTCCAGGGCTCACCTAGAACCCCGGCACGGGCTTGGCTCACGTTCTCCGTTTGATTTTGGTGGGGGTTTATTTCCCGAAAATAACAATTAAAAAAAAACTCTGCCAGAAGAATGTTGAAAGCATTACACCAAACACTCAAAAACTAAGAATCTTGAAATTTGACAAGAAGCTTGAAACAAAGGTTACTCGTGCAAATTTAAAACAGCACACTTCTGTCAAAGTGCACACAACGGGGTACTGCCTGTTTATTTTTCACAGGACTGGGGCACTCAAGGGCACTCAATAAACAATGCAGCAGGTCACTATCACTGGTGAGTTCCCAATCTGTAACAAAAATGATGGTGCTGCTCCTGGTGCATATTGTATTTCAGGTGAACTCATTATGCCTTATCTTGTATGACATTTGCACAGCCACTCTATGGAAGCATTAGGTATTTCAAATATGAATTGAGAAATTTGTTCTGTTCCAGGGTTGGTGTTTCAAAACTTGTGAAAGTGTTTCTGCAAGTAAAAAAGTACCTTCAAATACTTTCTCATGTTTTAAGTACATTTCCCTCTTGAAGAAAACAATCCCCTTGTCATTCAAGGTGGAGCTCATTAGATTTCCATTTATATACAAATTCTTATCACATGACATGTTCTTTGTGCTTTCTATCAGTAAGAAGATGAATCTCAAGTTACATGCCCTATAAATTGGACCTCCTAATGAGTCTTTCTTAGTTCACACTGGAGCTGCTAGGTAAGTTGAACATCTTTACATAGGTTGCTGCTTAAACTATGTTGAATCTATTAAACTGTACCACAATACCTTCCAATTTCAATGTGTTTTATTTTCATTAACAATTTTACCTCTTTCTATAGACCATGTCACCTGAAGTGATGTTAAAAAATGCAATAGAAAAAAAACATTAGCAGTTGTTTTGCTCTTAAACGAATTGACAAAGACAGCACTGTCTTAAACATTCTCTTGCTAAAGCATCCATGTGTCTATTGTTCTCCTGTAAAATGAAGCTATAACTTTTTCCATGGGGATAAATGGCATATAATGATATGTGATGTACAGAAAAGAGCTTTGAAGGGATGTTTTGGGTTTTTGCTCTGTTGACTTTTGTTAACTTAGCAGACTGTCTTTGGAAAAGTATTTTCATTGTCTGAAATAAGATAACTTTGCAACTACATGAATAACATTCATGTCACTGTCAGCAAAAGCATAACATATGTAAGACTTTACACCTAGAAAAATTCTAAAACATATTCTTTTTTTTTTTAAATGCAGGACTTTACAGTGGACAGTAAACCAGTCTGGTTTACCTTTAGCTTTAAATGATGCTGCCTCCCCAGCTGCACAAAATCTTAGCAGTAGCTTTTTTCCTGCTCCCATTCTGTGCTCCAGCTAAACTTGGAGGATTTTTTCCTCTTTTTGGAGGTAGGAGCGATGACCAACAAATACCAGGTACACCAAGTTATCTCTATTTTTACTTGTTGTGTTCTATGCTTTGTAAACTCTGTGCTATCTACCATAATCTGATATGTGATCTACTTGAAGTAAAATAATCAGGACTTTACTAATTACTTATATGAAGTAAGAAGCTTAGATCTCAGTTTAATGATGAGTGGTTCAATTCACAGAGAAAAGTTTAGAATTTTCCATAGCACAAGAAACTTGTTGCTGAGTCCTAGGTCGGAGTTGTAAGCAAGTGTTTGAAAAGCCTGAAGGATTCTGTTGAGGATTCAGTCCCTAGACACAGTTAAAAATCAACTAAACCTACTGCACTAGTGTCAGTGTTTTGCCTGTGAAGATATGTTTAAAACAGAGCTGTAAACTAAAGCTTGTCAAGCAAACACTTTAACAGTTTGTATTCATTTCATGTGATGAGCTCTGCTTTATTTGAAATCCAAGATGAAGCTGTAATGTAAAGTGTATAATAGCTGGTTTTGTTCACAGATCCCACACCACCGGTTGGCATTGAGAATGGGGATGTTATCCATCAACTGGAACATCGGATTTCCAGACTGGAAGGAGGTATTTTATCTGCCTTTACTTTCTGCTGCTGCTGGGTTAGTGGGGATAGACCAGGTGGGCAAAAACTGCTTTTTAAGAAAAAGGCATGATTTTCTGCAGTTCTATCGAAATCCTTTTATATCTCCTTCACTGTTATATCACAGAATGAAAACTTTCAAATGGGCAGGAGAGTGGGAATTAGAATTTCATAACTAGTGGGAGACACCTGGGTGACAGCTCTGAAGTATCAGTGTAAGGAAGGCAGGAATGTGCCAGATTAAAATCCCTGCCTGCACAGAGCTGCTCCATGCACACCTTGTGCCCCCAACAGACACACAGAACACTAAAAACATACTAAGACAATCACAACCACATTGAAGCTAAGATCCCACTCACTCAGGAACATTGGTATGCTGCAAACCACCTCAGAGTCTCAAAGAAAATCATACGCTTTTTTAAAAAACAGAATTCCTCATTTCCTTTCCTTCTACTGCAATCTATGTAATTCTCCTGTTTCATCTCCTGTGTATGTATTTCTTCCCTTTCCCCCCCTCCTCATTTTCAAATGTCTTTGAAATTTTGATTTCAAGTTCTCCTTTCCTTTACCTTTTCCTGGGTTTAATCTAAAGTTATGGAGCAAAATAGTAGGAGTTAAAATTGACAGCAAAGTGACCACAAAACAAACGTTTAACAGCTCTTCCCTCCTCTTGCAGTCCTTCGCTTGAACAAGATGATAACAGAGTCTGGAGGAAAAATATTTGCTTCCAATGGGAAAAGTGCTGATTTTAAGGCTACAGTGGAAAAATGCAGAGAGGCTGGAGGCTCTATTGCCACTCCAAGGAGTCCTGGCGAGAATGATGCCATTCTGTACTTTGTGAAGCATTTTAACAGCTATGCCTACTTGGGGATAAAGCAATCCCTTATTCCAGGCAAATTCCAGCTCCTGAATGGTGCTCAGCCCAGCTACACTAACTGGTATTCAAACGAACCTTCTGGCAAAGGGGAGGAGGAATGTGTGGAGATGTACACTGATGGCACTTGGAATGACAAAAAGTGTAACAAGAATC
The DNA here is from genome assembly GCA_013186435.1 of Turdus rufiventris. Lineage (NCBI taxonomy): Eukaryota > Metazoa > Chordata > Aves > Passeriformes > Turdidae > Turdus > Turdus rufiventris. The sequence goes on along the minus strand of PYHW01010784.1, from coordinate 4,059,601 downwards.
ACCTTATTGTCTGCCAGTTCTAGTGCTTCCCTCGCTGCTCTCTGGAATGTGCTTCCCTGTCACTTGTCTCTTCATTTGTAGCTAGTGAACTTAGACAATGCAGCATGAAAAAAAACAGAATTTATTCTTTCCCAATCTGATTTGTCTTTTAATCAAATACCAGCCATAAAGAGGAAACTATAATAAAAGCAGTGGCCATATTGTCTGTTTGTTAATCATTTCCCACTGAGTGTCTTAATGCTCCTGCCTATGGGTTCCTATTGCTGCTAGCCTGGTGATTTATTACAAGACCGAAAATCAGAGTTCTTGGCCACATATCTGAAGTGACTTGCAGCCACAAGACCATCCAGTACTCCTTTACCCATGAACCTCTAATTTGTGTGTATTGTGATCCCTTTCTGTAAGTTTTCCTCATCAAAACTCCCTGTCCAGACACTCTGCTCAGCCCCTGCTGCTTTGGCCACCCTCACCCCAACAAGTGCCCTGAAAGAAGACGAGAGCAGTGCTCTGGGGTGGCACAGAGCCACCCCCCTTACACTTCCCACTGGAAAATTTCAGTCAGCAGGTCTTTAACCTTCCTGCACCTCCAAAGTGGTGATCAGAGGCCACCTGTTTAGCAATTCCTAACCCCTTCCCTGACTCAAAGATGTAGGAGCACAAGAAGACCAAGGTGCCCTGGCACATGGGACGTGTGTGGAAAAAAACACACAGGAGCCAACAGGAGAATTACTGGGCCTATGTGGTATAGGGAATATCAGCAGAATCATGACAAGACGACAAGACCAATTTTTTTTAGGCTATATTGTCACAAGATTCAGGTACAACTAATTTTGGGCACCACAAAGGTGCTTGTCAGACCCTCACTGGGATTCCCACAGGGCCAAGGTTGGCAGATGCCAGGTGACTCAACACTCATTGCTGCTCAGAATCCACTATCCAGCTTAAGATAAAGGGTTAAGAGAAATCTCTCAGCTTTCCTGCTTGTCTGTTCATCTACTGAAGGTGAGAATTCCCCAAGTTTAGACTCACAGTTGTGCAGTGCAGCTACACACTCAAAAAAGTCTGATTTGGGTTTTTCCTTTCTCCAGGGCAGTTGAATTCAACACAGCTTAGGCAATGAAGGCTCTGCATCAGCTCCATGGTGCAAAGGCTGGCTGAGCATCTGGGGATGCCTCCACAAAGCCAAAAGCTGACTGTCAGTCACACTCATTCACACTGTGCTAGTCCCAGCTTGGCCACAGAAGCCTGAGCAAGGACAGGCAGATCAGCTCCCCTTACCTTCCGTGTGTCAGGGAGACAGAACAGCCACAGTGTGGAAGGCAACAGGGGAGGGAGGGTGTGCTCACAGCTCCTGTGAACCTGGGGGCCAGCAGAGAGGCTGCTTGGAGCCTTGTACCTCTGCAAATCACTGCAATTACAGAGCAGCAACTTGCCACGCACAACATTCCTGCTCTGGCTTAAATTCAATTACAGGATTATTTTTGGGCTCATGGTCTCGCCACCTGCTCTGCGTCAAGGAGCAGGTCTTGCTGGCCTTCTTTCACCCCTCTGCTTGATGTCAGGGCCTGTGAACCATTCTTGCTGTTATTCTCTGCAAACTAAGCTGCTTGTCTCTTAGGTATTAGGAAAATTAATGCAACAAGGTTGGTGTCAAACCAAGACACCTTTCTGCTTGAACAGCCCGGTGCCTGCAGGTGGTCTCACAGGTACACTCAATTATTCACTCCAGCAGTATTCAAACCCTGCATCACAACGCATACTAAATAGGACCGTGTTTCCAAGAGCTATGAAGTTATCTCAACATATGCAAAGGTAAAACTTCTGTGAGCAAAGTCCTGTTTATCCATGCATCTGTTTGGCTTGTAAGGAGATCTACAAGCTGTTAAAGAATGCCTTATTTCTGGACAGCACAGCCAAAATATAAACTATTGAATCCTATATCATGTAGATCCAGACAGACTGCTCTGTTGATCCAGGTGAAACAGGTACACGGAGGGAAAATGAGGACTCAGGAGTACATATGGCACTGTTTCACACTCTATTCTTACTCAGAAACATTTTACAGCTCATCAGTATGTACCTTCCTGCACCCATCAGCTCCCCTGCCCAGCCTTCAGCCTTGAGTGACTCCTGTTGTGAAATTAACTCTGCCACGAGCACAAGGAAATGGGATCAAAGCATCATCTCATACAGTAATTTTCCACTCATCATATTCCAATAAAGTTTAAGACATTTACATTAAACTGCCTGAGAATGAAGTTGAACACACAGTCCACCACCACCAAGCTTTTAAAGCCATAGTAAAGTTTTTATTTTATCCTGCTAATCTCCAGGGGGTCACAGAGTTATCACAAAATTAAAGCTATAAAGGTGTGTGAAAAAAGCAGCTACCTTCAGTGTTAGTCTAATGAATATGTGCCACGAAAGTTCCACCACTGCCTCAGCTTTGGGCTTTTCCCCTGTGGGCTGCCAGGGAAGAGAGCAAAGAATTTTGTTCCTCCACAGCTGCAAATGCCCTGGTGAGGCACTGTAGCTACTCATGGTGTTGGGATGAGGACACAAAACCTCAAAGCAAATGTTTGCCACCCTGACTGAAGCTACCACCTTCAACAACCCTGCTGACAGCAGGCAGGTCTGGAAACAGCAGTTCTTGGCCTGAAAGACTAATTCAGCCTTTGGGGACTGAATTTATTTCCTAAATCTGAATGAGAGGGCTGTACAGCATCCTCTGGTTTGTAGAAAGACAGGATTTCCCAAGGCTAGCAAGCATTTACTTCAAAAGCTGTTTTCTGAAACATTTGTGAACTTCTTTTAAAAAGCTCAATCCACCCTATCCTAACTTTAAATACTAGTTGTGCTTTTAAAAACTGCCACTATTTGGCAGGTATTCACTAGTACTTGTGGATATTCTGGGGCACCCAGCATGCTGGCAGGGAACTCTGTGATGTTCAATTTTCAGTCAATGGCATGCACTTTCCCACTTTCAGTTGTAGGACTAATAGTACCACCAGTAGGATTAAGTAAAGTTAAAATTGTATTAATCTGAAGAGTTAGTAAGAGAACAGGATAAACAGGTTTCTTGGAAAGCAACTAAGTGAGGAATTTGATTTTAGCAAGAAGAAATATTAGTGTCAAATACCAGGAGAGGTGGAAGTCACTTGCCAAGTTCTGTAGGGAAAAGTGTTATTGATTCCACCTTGTATAGTGGAAAACAATTATTCCTTCCACCCACCCACCAAGAATTGATCAGAAAACTGTTTTGAACTCTATAAAAATATCCATCATGAAAAACTATTCTTAACAGCTGTTATTTTTCTGTGAAAATGCCCTAGTTAGTATTTTTTTCTGCTTTGTAGGAAACTGAAAAACCTATTGATGGCTGTGTGGCTTTGAGTTCTAAAGGGGCATCCTTGCAACCCTGAAGCTCTGTAGAGCCCTTTGGATGTACCCATTCCAGCACAGATTCATTGCTCAGTTTTGAAGGCAGGCTGCAGTTTGACATCTTCCCCTGTCAATTGGCAAGAGCCAGGTGCAGCAGGGCCACTTCTCAGGGGCTGTGTGGAGCCACCTCCAGCAGCATGGACAGGAGCCAGAGCTGGCTTTGCAAAGCCTCTGAGGAGGTTTTTACATGCACTTCATGTAGCAAACACTGCAGCAGCCTGGGCAGAGCTGTGATTTTTTTCAAATATTTAAATAGAGCCAAGCTGTTAAGTAGTAAGTAGGTTGTTGGATATACTTAGGTGGAAGAGAGAACACCTTGGCTCTGCAATAAACGTAGGGGCATCAGCCTCACACTCTGAAGGCTGCAAGTGCTGTTCATAATAATCAGAATGAGTTACTCAATCAGGTTGCTCTCTCCTGAGTAAAGAAGATGATTGACAAGGAAAGGTTTTCTGCTGAACACTGGGCGCTCATTTTTCACTGCAGGTGGCTGTGTCCCAAACAGGCTGTGCCTGTGTGAAGAGCCAGGGATTGTGTGGCTGATCCCTCCCTTCCTCGGGAAGGCTGGTGCCACTTTAAGAGCAGGAGTGGGAGGTGATAGAGGTTTGTACCACTGCACAAACAAGTGCTGAGCGCTCTGCTGCGCTCACCTGAGCCCTGCTGCACCAGGGCACCCTGCCCTGCCCTCCCACAGGTGGCACAGCAGCTCGGGCAGAGCAGGATGGGCACCCAAAAAACACCAGCCCAGCCCGGGGACAGCACCTGCAGGACACCCTGAGGGCCCTGAGCAGGTAAGGCAGGACAGAAACACCTGCTCCCAGCCAGCCAGGCTGAGAAAGGCAAAATATTCAACACAAATCCAACTTTGATGCCAGTGCTTTGATACCTTCTGAGAAAAATAAAGGGGATAGCAAAACCATTTCTAATTTGGGTAAGAGGTTGTCTTAACCAACAGCAGAGAAGATTTGGAGAATATAAAATTCCAATCCACATAATTAATTTTAAGTGCAAAATAATTTGCTAAATAGCTAGAATTATGTCTGTAAGTGGACAATCCTTTCTTTTCCTTTTGCAGTTAGCACACGAGCTAACTGCGACTTATACAAGCACTTGACCTTGTATAAGTTTATTCAAGAATGTTTAAAATCTAAATATTCCAGAGCAGGAAATGTGTGTGACTCAGATGTGGGTATCTCCTCACTGCTACACATTCAAGGATCAGAAACCTTGATCAGAGCAGACATGTGCCACAATGGGTTATCCATGAGAGCACAAAACCATCATTTTACACAAAATGCAAAAACCTGAATTTATACGTCAGAAAAGTGTTGCTTAAATTACAGCTGAGAAGTTCTTCTTGCATTTTTAACTTTCACTGTACTTTTAGAAGTGAGGAGAAACTAAGGGAGTGATCAGCTTAATCCCAACAGTTTGCTCTGCTAGTTCTGTCCATTAAATAGTCTGTCTTCATCATCATTTTTGTTTTAAAAATCTTTCCCCAGGTTTCATACATTTAGTTTCTGCACCCAGATTTCACTTTAAGGTATTTTAAGCTAGATTTGTATCCTGCAGTAACTTTGCTCACTGAAAGATAAATGCATACAGATTTGACTTTAAAATAATCTGACTAAACTGCCTTGTGCCTTATAAAGGCTGAAAGCCTTAAAAAATTAATACTGAAATATTTTAATTAATACTTTAGATACTTGTTACTTGTAGAGGGAGATATTTATAAAAAACAAATTCAGTGAAATTTCTGTCAATGTTTTAATGATTCGGAGGGTTTTCATACATTCTTGATTAGAAAGGTTTTGCCCTCTAGAGACTAAAGCAGCGTTGTTAGACTTTTCTAAGGTCCTACATAGTTGAAATCCACCTTTTTCCTCTAAGGTGCCCAACTCATTAATTTGATTTCTGGTTCTTACAGGAGTTTTCAGTGACAATTTTAATTTGCAGTGTAGTTATCTCTTGATCATCACCCTCTTTTCAAGTCCATCACTATGCCAGACATCCAGGTCTGAGAATTTTTCCAGTTCCTAGCATCTGCTACCTCTGTAGCACACAGGGAAGTAGCAGAGGAATAAATTCACCCTTCTGGAGTTGCCCAGAGCTACAAGGCTCACTGAGGACGCTGCAGCAGCCCTGACCCCAGAAAACCATTCCTGGGTAATTATCTTGGAGTGCTAACAGGAAGCTGGCAGTCAAGTCAGAGAACAAGTACACAGCAGCACTTGTTCTCCCCACTTGAAGGGCAAATATTTATATCAGTGACTGAGTGGAAAATGAAGCAGAACAAGTTCATTGTTGTTGCTTTACCCCTTTCAGCCTGTCCTTTCAAAATAAGTGCGTGCCTGGGAGGAGAGTGGTCACACCTCTGCAGTGCTGGAAGAGTTTCGCAGCTCCCATGGTTCTAAAGCAGCTGGGAGCCCATCTTTGTATCTGAGCAGCTCCCAGGGTGGATAATAAAACCCTCCCCACATCAACAGCTATCAGCCCTCTTTGTAGAAAAGTCAATATAGTCTGTGTGGTTTTATCTGATAGAATTAATAGCAGAATCTAGTGGAATTCCTGACCTAGTAAAATATCAAAAATTGTATATAGATATGGCTAATATTCAGTCTTTGATATTTCAGATATATGGCTTTTTATTTTATACATATTTTATTTTTTTTGTACTCCTGATTGTGTTTTTTTATCCAAACTGACTGCATTCATCTCCTCCAAGGTAAGAACAGAGCACTGCCACTTGATTTCACAAAGACAAGTCTTTGACAGTAAGTGCTGTAGCTACTAATCAGAATATCTCCCTAGAAACAAAAGAAAATGTAAATATTCACTGACATAAAACACGTCTTTCAGACTTCAGTCTATTCTGCCATTTGGTGACTGCATTTATAAATTTACAGGCTCCCAAAGTTTTAAAATTTGTTTTTCTGTTTTCAGAGTTTAGCCAGTAGTACTAGGTCTGTGACTTTGCAGGTACACAGTAAAAATTATTATATGATAGCCAATAATTCTGTAATTTGGAGGCAAATAAATTATATAAGTAGGTGCTAATTCGGATATCTTTATCTTTTAGCCCTATGCAGTACATTTTCAAAGAAACCACAGCTGAGAGCAAGTTACAAACTGGAGGCCACCACCTCCCACAAGCATCTTGCTCAAGGCAACTTCTCAAGTTACAATAACTAAAGTTACTGTAAGATTCAGAGGGCTGTCTTGAACCTTCACACTATTTCTGTAGACTGCAAATAAGCTTTTTTTTTTTTTTTTTTTTTTTTCCCCCTCTAAGAGTATTGCAGCCTTCAGCACTTGGCCTCACTGGGCATTGAGGAAGTGCAATTCCCCCCTCCCAGATGTGACAGTGGGATAAATATATCTGGGGGTTTTGTAAGGTTTTCCCTACTGTTAGTTCTCTAAAATGAAGATATTAATATGCAATTTGGAGGGGGGGAGGAGGGGGAAGAACCAAGATAAAGAGCAGATAAATAATTGCCCTTTTAACCTACGTTCCCTACAGCTAGCAAAGATTACATTGAACTCAGCAGGCAGGAAAAGCACCTTCAGTAGTTTCAGAGGGTGGGAAGGACTGGGGTGGATTCCTTGCAGGGCAGAGGCTCCAGGGCAGCTGTCTCAGCTGCATCCTGCCCATCTCCTCCACTGCAAGGCAGCAGCAACAGAGTAAATCACTGTCTCCCCCTATATGGTTTCACTCTTTTTCCCAATAATCAAAGGTAATCAAACAGTATTTTCTGGCTTTTCTATATTGCAGCAGGCTGTAAGCCAGCACACAAAGTTCATCAGCTAAAAACACTAAAGAGAAAGCATTTTGTTTCCTGCTTTTATTGTCCTCTGCAACAGTTGTGGTGTTGCAATTCAAAAGTGAATCTTTGCTGAGATAAGGGGAGCAGCAAAGCAATCCTCAATCCAGGACATATTTTTACAGGGTCTACTTTTGATTGTGTTAAATATATGACCTTAGTGAAGAATACCAGCTTCATTTCCAGAACTAATAATTTAATAAATCTAGAAATAATAAGTTTATACTTGTCTTCTCTGGAGGGTTACAGGTTTCACTAAGAAAATATTCTGTCCACTGTGCTAAGATTAAACCATGTTCAACATCCAGAATGGGCTTTCATCAGCTATAGTATAGGAAAAAACCCCTCAATTTGTATAACCTTCAGGCAAATCTTAAATGAAACACTGGAGATGGAAGGTACAATCAGAAATCACACCTCTAATAGGCCCCTTTTTCCTCCCTTCCTCAATTGTTTTCTTTACTGTATACAAAGAAGTCATTTACTGCATCTCATTCAATGTGTTCGGCTCAAATCCTGGCAGATGCCCTTACTCATCAAACCATTTCTTAATATTAGAGATAGATCTAAAACAAACTTCAATATAAATTATTTTGTAGTTTAAAGACCAGGTTTGGCAGGACAGCAACTCCTCATCCAAGCATTATCCATATATTATGTCATCTCCACCAAGGGATGAAGGAGAGGGGTGTGTGCTCAAACACACCTCACCTTCCCCACCTCAATCCACAGCATTGCTTTCCCAGCACAGGAAAAGAGCAGAGCCTCCCTTCACCCTCACTCCACTGCCTCTGGGGATCTCTATTTCTTACACTGATTGGCATACAGCTGAAAATCACTGGAAGTTTGCTCTGTGCAAAGTTACCTGGTGTGACCTTCCTTCACAACCAGGATTTAAGGAAAGGGCAATGCTCTGCTCTCACCCCCACCACATCTGGCTGCTGGCAGAGCAGCGGATGCTCTCACTGGATTTTATTTTTTCCCCCAGATCCAGACACTGGTGAGGAATCAGTAGAGCAGATAATGGGATTTCCCATGGAAACCATGACTGAATTTTTTAAAAAGGGAATTCCAACAAGCTGAGAGGGGAAAAATGAAGGGAATAAAATGACAGCAAGATTTGAAACAAAAGAAAAGTATCAACAGCAAGAGCTTAAGAGAAGATGCCTGGCAGAGAAAAAGGAAGGGGGAAAAGGACCACAAAACAAGTCAGAAACTGAGATATTTAAAGGAGTTAACTGACAAAGACATTTAAATTAGCAGAGTGGAGGCTAATACAGCTTTCAGATGTATGGGTTCTAGTACAGGACTTGCACTCCTGATGACTTTCAGGTGTGTGGGTCCTGTGGAAGGAAATGCATTGAACACTGCATTCCCTAGGACACGCCATTAACATTCAACAACCTGTGACATTCCCTGTGCAGCAGCAGTGAAGCAGCACAAGGAAGCTCCCTGAGCAAAAAAATTAAAAAAAAATAAATAAGCTAATGACAATTTTAACAGAGTCATGTACACAATTACTGGAAATTGTTCAAATTTTCTACTCTCCTTAGACATACATATTCTAGCAACCCTGTTTCCACCTTCACCTTTAACATAAAGGTGAGGATTTAGTAACAAAAACCCAGGAAAGCATGTGCTCAGACAAACCTGAGACCTCCTCTGGTGAGCTGTAGCCCCAATTCCCACGGTGCAGCCTCTCAGGAAACCTGGAAACCTCCTCACTACTGGTACAAGAGATTGCAAAGGAAAAAAAAACTTTTCAGCCCCCGGCACCTCCTTTTATTCACCCACTTTACAGCTTTCAGGTGTGTGGGTCCTATGGAAGGAATTGCATTGAACACTGCATTCCCTAGGACACACCTGTTAATACTTCACAAAATCAACATGATTTAACTCCTTCCTAAACATCCTGCTCTTTCTAAAGTGTTATACATGGAAAAAGATGAAATACGTATTCTGATTGCAGTTCAATTTCCAGCTCTCCTTTCCATTATGTTCTTTTACTTTCAGCCTTAGCTTTGATACGTGTCAGTGTAGTAATCCTTTTGTGTAATGATGCTCTAAGTAGAAGAGGAGGGCCTTGAAAATCAAAATTTTAAAGAGAAAGGCTCACCCAAGGGTTAGGAGCAGTGCTTTAGAGTGGAGAAGGTGTCTTACAAGAGCATCAGCAACTGCAGCTGAGCAAGGGGGAAAGGCAGGCTGATGATCTGTGAAGGCTCCTGAGGGCACAGAGAGAGAAAAAGAGCTGGAGTTCTTCTGGGGGCTGCAGCCCAGGAAATGGGTTTATTCTTCAGGGTAAAAAAGGAATAGACCAAAGAGAATAACGCCCCTATGCTGGCTAAAACAAACACATCTCTTCAGACATAATTCCTATTTTCAAGTAATAATGCGCCGCGTTTTTTGCTTTACAGCTTCAGACTCCTGACACGGAGGGAGTCATGGTGGATACAATCCTGGCCCCATGGGAAATCCTGCTGGTGATCTTTGCTGCAGTGCTGGTGATGAGTTTGCTGATGCTGCTGCCCCCTGCTGCAGTGGTGCTCTGGAGGATGAAGCGAGTGCCGCAGATCTCACTGCACGGCTCAGTGTGAGCCAGCCCTGCTGCCCCACCACTGCCTGGGAGCATGGATCACAGCTGTGGCACCTCTCAGGATCACCCTCACTACCTGAGATCCCCCCAAAAGCTGTGGGCCTACCAGTCTGCTGCTACTCAATTCCTGTGAAAAGAGAACCTATATGATTTTGTCATCAGGAGCTGCAGCTCTCGGCACCTTGCCTTCCATTTTTGGCTGGATTGTTGTAATGGTTTTGAAAGCAAAACAGTGAGAGATTCCAAGTCAGAAATACAATTTAATAGGAAAAAAGAGAAAAATAAAATACATGCAATAGTGCAAAAGAAAAACCACTGACAGTCAGAATACAACCTGACACCCTGCTAGTTAGGGTGGTGATAGCAGTCCAGATGAAGTGGTCTTCTTGAAGTAATGATCTGTAGAAAGGTTTGATAGTTCTCATCCTCTGTAAACCAGTGGGTAAGGGCTGCTTTGTCTCAATTTTTATCTAGGTAGGAAAGTCTTGGCTCTTCCCCCTGGGTGGAGCATCTCCCAGTGGGATGATGTAATTTTATCAGTCATGCAGTGGGACTCAGTGGCCCATTAAAAGGAGATACCTCCCTGGAGGATGGATGGGTTGTGGGAAAGATAAAGAGCATTGCCCCACCTGGTTTTTAACAGCTGGCCCATTAACAGAAGATATCTCCCACAGAGATAATGAACACTGCCCCTCCTGGTTTCAGCAGATGGTGACAGAACCCCTTCCTTTGGGCACATCTTTACATTGTAACCTAGGACAATAATTACTGTAATTACTGTTGTTGGCTCAGGTCCTAGACTGAGTTCTTCTCTTGTGCTATAACGGACTGAAAGAGAAGCAAGGATAAGGCAGCACTGTATCCCCTTAATTAATATCAGGAAAGCCTCCCTCTATAGTTGCACTGTAAATATTACCAAAGCCTTCAGCTGACTGACAGGTGGACTTATCAAAGGCATGCAGAATACTCTGGGGAGGCAGTAGATTAGCCTGGTTGTATTGCAAAACCTAAAAAAAAATAAAATTTCAGAGAGTGTTTCAATGAATAAGACTTCCCTGCTTCTGTTATTTGATCTGAAAACTTAATGGGTTAAAATGTTCTTAAATTCTTTCCTTCTATATGAATTTTCCTCTCTCCCCAACTCCCCAGTGCCAGAACAAAGCCTACCCCATTCTGGGGCCAGAGGAGGAGCACAAGGGATAGTCCAATGCTCAGGCAGGCCAGGCCAGACACCAATAAGAATTTAATGCAAACACACAGCAACCAGTGACATGGATTAAATTATGCAAATGTGGGAAATTACATTATTAAATTTACTTTAGTTTTCAACGGTGTCATATGGACTTACTGAGTCAACTCCATGTCTCATATATAAATAAGAACTCAGGTGGTGAGAATAGAATAAAACTTATTCTTTGCAAGTTTTTGAAAAACATCCCAGCAGCCCAGTCTCCAGCTTAATATCATGACAGATGATAATTAAAGCTTTCCAGCCCAATTCTTCCACGCTGTGTGACACTGACTATGAGGATTTCTGACCCCCAAATAAAACAGTTTCTGCCAGTTTACAGGCTTGGACTCCCCATGAAATAAAATACGAGTGACTTTTCTTTTGTTGGTTGGTTTGGAAAGTCACTAGAATATGTTAACAAAATTGAGAAAAAAACAGGGTTTAGCACCAGAAGAAAAATTTCACTGCAAGGTACTCCAGATATTTGGAGCACTGGTTGATAATGATTTTGCTGGAAAGACTTAAAAACATTATAATTTCATTTGATAGAGATCATCTGTTTACCAGAAATAAACAAATTTTTTAAAACCCCAAAAAACCCTGTGATTCAAAACTCATTGTTTTTCTGTAAGACGACAGCACTTTTGTCTCCAACACAATTACCTAATTTATTGCCACATGGTTTATAAACAGCCAAAGCAGCCAACTCAATCCCTTTTCTGGTGGAATTGTCTGCTCCACTCATTGTCATATGACTGTCTGCTTCTGGGCCCTAAAGCAACTGGGGTTATTTATTGGGGATTTTTGCTTGTAAAGACTCGATTCTGAGTCTGAAATGTAAATGGATATATTTGAATAATTTATCTGATTAATGATGTAAAAGTCAATTTTACATCATGTACCACAAAACTATGCTGTCTGTGTCTGAGAGATCGACAGAAATAGGGAAAAGGTAAAAAAAGGGAAAGGAAACACAAACAGATGAGCTGTCTGTCTTCAGATCTACAGCTTCACTGTTTGCTCAACAGAGGAAAATTAACATATTACCCCAAGCACAGGTTCCACTGAAAGCCAAGCAACCAGTTACTAAACATCTTGTTTATATTTCATAATAATTCACATACACATTGTTTGGTAGCTACAGCTCCACAAATAAGCTGGATCACCAGTGCTAAGTTGCCTTTGATCTTCACTTTCACTTAGTGCCAGGTGGACAATAGGCAAATTTTCTGCTCCTGTTCTAAGCCCCAGCCCTGCAAGCAAGCGAATAAAATATTATACCCCTACAATCAGGAACTTGTGTAAGTTGTCACTTACACAACTTTAATGTTCATCGGAGCAATAATAGTGATCAACTGGTAGCTGTAAAAGTGAGTAGAATTATGGCCCTTTTTCAGTAAAGATGACCCCTGACACAGGACAATTTCTGATAAAAACCAGTGTTATCACTATCTTCAGAGATCCTGAAGAAGTTAAGCCAATAGGAAAGCATCTATTTAAAAACTTTAGTTCTTATTTAATTCCAGCTAGACAAATTTAAGCCATGAAAGTGGTCTTCCTTCTTTGAAACTCTTCTGCCATGAGCTATGGGATTAGATTTAGCCTACATGTTTAGCTGTCAAGACTGTGATCTCCAGCCCTTCAGCTAGATAAAAGCTGTGCGTTTGCCATGATTTCCCTGCTCTGTCCTGCAGGCTGGGCTGTGCTCAGTAACCACAGAGGATGCAATCAGCCCCCTGGTCCCGGCTGGAGACATCGATGCCTTGCTCTGCAATCTCCTTGAGGAAGATGTTCAGCTGCTCTGCCTCAGCCTCAGGGAAGGCAAGTGTGTGCACACAGCTGCTGTTGCTGGGAAAATAGGCAGATTTAGCTCCACTGATGGCCATCTCAGAGGCTGGGAAAGATAAAGATGACAATAAATAAATAAACAAATAAATTTATATATATATATAATATATATAATATATATTATATATATAATATATATAATATACATATAGACAGCTGAATTACTCAGATTAAATTTCTCCTGATCTTTAAACATGTGCTGGCATTCCCATTTTCTAGACTAAAGTCTCCAGCTTGGAAATAAAAGTGCCTAGATGGTGGCTTGTATTCCATAATCCTTGGAAAACAACTCAGAACTGCTCTAGCAATCAGGCACTGCCAACAGTAAAATATTTTCCATTAAGCATAGGAGAGGAAGGGTGGCCCTTTTGTGTATCTATATGCACATTTATTTTTAAATTAAGGCAATAACAACCTTGCCATACAGCTTGCTTTGGCTCACAGACTGAGCAGTGGATGCAGTGGGAGCACTCGTACACTCCTTGGGCTGCCATGAAGATGTCAGCATTGCTGGCCTTTATTCTGTGTGCATACAGGTGTTGGACAATTTGGCTGAGATTCTTCAAGTATTGTTGAACGATAAACAGTTTTATGTCCTGTTGCTGTCTGTCCAATGGGTCACACAACCTTTGTTCAAGGTGATACCAATTTTTTAACAAACAGGTCCATCTTCCCACAAATGTCATATTTGGTACCCCTAGAAGAAACAGCAATGCCTTCATGTATTAAAGCTAATGTGTTTCCTTACTCATCAGTTTGCCAGCTCAGCTCTGGCTCTCATAATGTCCCACACAACAAGGTTATCACAAAAAGAGAAACTTTTCTTTCCTCCTATTTTTTTGAACAGAACAGAGGGAGCCTTGTGACCTCATGGGCAGATTTATCTGAGAAGCACTCACGGTTACAGACAGCCAGGGCCTTTCCCCCGACGAGCTGAGTGGTCCAGGAAAACCCAGTGGCATTGCCACACACTTCATACAGCCTGCTGCTTCTGAGGAACCCAAAGTCATAACCCTTGGGAGACAGCGATGGGGGAGAAAAGAAACAAACAGTCTTAGGGGGAAGAAACAACCAGGGCATCTAAATACAAACACCACAACCTCTCCCAGCTCTGATGAATATAAAAAAAGTATAGCAAGCAAAATAAAGCTTTACCAAATATGGGGATGGGATGGGATGATGATGGGATGGGATGGATGCAGAGGTAGGGCAGCAATGTTACCTTGTTGCACATGGGTTTGCAGTACTGAGTGCTGTCAATGGTCACACACACGAGCCCCCCATTTTTTGGGGCCACGGGGCGTGGGCACGGAGTTAACTGCTTGCAAACTTTTGGGTGCATAAAAAGAAGAAAGAGAGCAAGAAAATATATGAGTGAAAGTGGGTATTAAAGCCTCTCCTTCCCAAGCAAATTCCTGTCTCCACTAGCTGGCACCATCAAAGCAAGCATTTTTGCTTTTAAATTTTTTTTTCTCCCACGGTTTTTTTTTTTGTTTTTTTTTNGTTTTTTGTTTTGTTTTGCTTTGTTTGGGGTTTTTTTGGCCACACCCACCGAAATTTCCCCTCACTTGTCACTGTGACAACCCAGTTACACTTTAGGGGCAGCTCACTGTGGCATTTGCAGTCACAGCACTGACAGTTCAGTGTTATTATGGCCCAAACTGTCCAAATATGTCTTGGGAAAGTATGCCTGGCATGCCAGAGAGCAGAGAGGCTGTGGCTGGAGGGCAGAGCAGGAACTGCTGGCCCTGTGGCTGTGCTGCTGCTCCCAGGCACCCTGGGCTGCAGGAACAGCAGGACCCTCTGTGCTGCTGTGCCTCCCCAGTCCCGGTGCTCTCTGTTACTGTCTTTTATATTATGCCACTCCTCCCCAAGAGAAATGCAGGCACTTGGCTCATTCTGTAGTAGAAAAAATTCCCTTTGTGCTTCTCCACTCCACTTTGTTCAACACCCAGGGAAGGCAGAGCTGGTTCAGGAGGGGCCTCACATTGTTCTTGAGCAGGGCGCAGCAGGTCGAGTGTTTTGTGCAGTGTCCATGCCAAGAAATTGATTGAAGCTTTTTCACCCTTGGCAATCATATCAGGCAAGCATTTTGAATATTTCTGTGGAGTTAGGGGAGAAAAAGTCTAAGCTGAAAAGGAGAGACTTTGGAGCCTTCAAATCAACCTGTGAAATAAAGAAGGTCATGTGTTTCTAGGTAACTATTGTTGCTGATCTTGCTACACTGCTTATGTTCAAGTCACTTCATGTATCTGGAGCAGGGAAAAACTGGAAAATATAGGGCACTTTTTGGACCAGCAGTAGCAGGACCAAAGCTGTGGTTAGTCAGATGACTTCCACAGATGTTTTTCTGCTCTTGCATGTGGCTCTCCTCCCCAGCATGTACTCGAGTTGTGCTTGCCCAGGCAGGGCAGGCAGACACAGCAGGAACCCCCAGCACAGGAGCTGGGTGCAGAACAGACCCTGGGGCAGCCAACCTCTTACCTTAAGACTCTCATTCACATCATCTATGGTTGCACTCTCGCATTCACTTAGACCAGCAAAAGCTCCAATTTCAGTAAAATCTAAAAGACAAGCAGAAGCAGGTACTTAGCTAGTCACAGTTGCTCCTGGCACATGAACAAACCCCAAATACCATTTGTTCAGAGGAATTGTCCTTCTCTCCTGCTTCTATCCCATCCCACTGTCCTAGTACTAGCTTATAGACCTGAGGTGATCAGGGCTCAAATGTCAATAATCTGTACAATATTGATTTGTTGGAACCAGCAGTGTGAGCACCTGTTTGGGGTCACTCAGGGCTGGGTTCCCTTCATTTCCCTAGGACAGCCCTATTTACATAACTGTTAGTCATATTCAAGAATATCTTACCTGCAAGAAGAACTGCCAAACTTAGAGCAAGCAGCGTTTTCCAGGGGAGGCAGAGGCTGAACATTTCTCTCTGCTACCTGCTGGTAGTGTGGCTGAGGGCACAGGCAGGAGGCAGGCACAGCTGTGTGCTGAGTGTGGCTGGCTGCTCACCCTGTGCCTCACTCCACAGCAGTGCCATGCCCAGGGCTGGGGCAGCACACTTTGCCCCACTTGCTGGGAAGCCCCAGGAGAGCTTGCCAGAATAGTCTGGGGGAGGGCAAGGGCATGTCCTCGTTAGGGCACTGAGGCACACTGGCTCTGCTGCTGCCAGCTCCACCGGGAAATTTTCAGATTAGTTGGCTTACTGTAAACATGTTTAGTGTCTGCACACTCTTGCCACATTCCTATCTGTCTGTGTTTGCCACACACACACAAGAATATACTTTCATAAAGAAGACCTTAACTTGTACGTCATGCTCCGAGAGAAAACTCAGAACATCAAATGATGACTGATTTGAACCAAAGGGGTAAGATCTGTATCCTGTAGCATCCAGAGTTTAGATAATTTCGGGGTTTTTTTTTTTGTTTTTCTTTTTGATGGAGCCATGAACCTCATCTGCTTAAATCCATTTATGGCAAGAGCTAAGTATTACCATAAAGTATTGCCAAATTGCCACAGAAGTTCAGCCTTTTCTACCCTGCATATTTACTAGTAATTAATCCAATTGTCCTAGGGTGCCTGATCCATGTGTGAAACGCAGGGTTTAGAGCCTGTCACACACTCCCAAGCCTCAGGCCAGACTCCCTTACCTTCCACCCAGCTGGAGAGACACACACACCCTCCTCTCCAACAAACCTTTAATGGTTGTTACTGTCACCACCTGAGCACAACTGTTCCTTTGGTCTGCAGGTGTTTTTATTTTTATTAATTTATTTTTATTAATTTTTCATTCACTTGTTTCTACTGGCTGTAGTGTACTACATTATGATCTGGAGCTCCTGAAGAAGTTAAGCCAGAAGGAAGGCACCCAGGGCATTGACAAAGAAATGTCTTCTTGTGCTATCTCAGGGAAATCTCGATGAACAGGTATGTGTAGGACTGTAACGCTGCCACAGAACAGTTTTGTGTCAGCATGAATGGTGACCTCCTTTTTATGGGCAAAATGCCTCTGTACACATCCCTGACAGGTAAAAGATCATTAGCAAAATAGGTTTTTAATAACAAAGGTCGAGGTTTATGTTTCTAGCAGACCAACAGGACCTGGCTCCAAACAGCTTATATTTCTGAGGCTGGCACCCACATATTCCATATTCCTCGGAAGACAAGCAATATGCAGCAAGGAAAACAGTCCCCGGGAAATCTTTGCCAACTCATTCTTTAAGATGCAGGTAGTCTTCAAGGTATCTTCCTGCCAAAACGTACCCATTGTGATTAATGTGGTAAGTCCTTGGGAGATCAGAAGCTACACATAAACCTGTTTATCTCAACTTAGAGCACATTAGCATAATTAATAGAAGTGGAGAGACCTCTGGCTTGACTAGATAGAAATCGTGTTTGTGACACACTTGAAATAGATGATAGCTTTTCCTTTAATGTTCATCACAGTCACTCTCTTTGCACCACCACATCTGCTCGGGGAGGCACTGTGCAAAGACATTTATTTGTTTATAAACACGGGGTGGCAGCACTTCTCTAGCACAGATTTATCAGAATGCTGGCTGAACCACAAAGCATTAAGTCCCTCTTGGGGGCCCTACACAGGCATACATCGCAGGATTAAGCTGCTGCCTACTGACAAACAAAATTATCACAGAAGATAAACGTGGTTTCACACCCTCCAGTTTAAACAAACCTGTGCTCAACTCACAGACATTTGCAAAGGGGAGTTTGCCACTGCCGAGGACAATTTAGCACAAGGGCACAGAGAGGTTCTTGTCCTCAGTCTTGGCCATGCCCAGCCCACCTGCAGCAGCGACCCTGACCTGCAGGGAGGAGAGCGGGACGGTCCAGCAGGAACAACAGGACACCGAGATGACCCCTGGAAGCACCGGGATCACCCCTGGCATTCACTGGGATCACCCCTGGCATTCACTGGGATCACCCCTGGCGTTCACTGGGATCACCCCTGGTAGTCAGTGGTCTCAGCCCTGGCAGTCACACGGATCAGCCCTGGCAGTCACTGGGATCACTCCTGGCAGACACTGGGATCACCCTTGGCAGTCACTGGGATCACTCCTGGCAGCCGAGTGCTGGCACAGCCCTGCTCCAGAGCTGGGGCCAGCTCTCTGGGAGAGCACTGGTCCAAATGCAACCTGAGGCTATGAGTGGTGAAGTTTTAAAGTTATTTATCTCAGCTGTCTTTTATTCCCAATTTATATTCAACATTGAAAGCCATGCAATAAACCTGATGCTTGGGAGCAAAAATTATGAAAAAATACTATGTAGCACAAACCTAAGAGTTTCAAATAAAAATCTATTTGTTTTTCACTGAATTTCCATTTGTCACATGGACTAAATAGTGATCATACATGCATTGAGAGGGAAATTCATACAGTTTCAAAATCTAATCAAATTTAATTATGTTGGTAAACTAAATTCCTTTGAGAGTAGAAGCAGCTGAGTTGAAATGGACCATTTTACAGCAGCATCAAAACAAACAAACAAAACAAAAAAAACCCCCAACCCCATAGAAAAAGATACACCTCTACATACATGGTAGGAAAAAGCTTTTTATTCTATGATTGTTGCTTCCCAGGAGAGCACTTATGTTTCAAAAACGCAGGTAATTGAAACACCACAGTAACAGCACATATGCACAGAAGGTGATTTAAATATTACATATATGTTAACATTTTTTATAAAGGAGGCCAAGATACTGTTAGGTGATATTCAGCCTTCTCTCACCAAAGCAGCCCCCAGCCATATGCAATGCTAACTCCAGTAAGGAAATTGGACCCCAGAATTTCCCATTGTCTAATTAGAAGCAACAGATCTGCTGATCCTTAGTCAGAGTTGGGAAATTGTCTTCACCTTTGCCCATCAAAGGTTTGAGGTTCAGCTTTTGGTTTGAGTACCTGAGTCACACTTTGTCTTTATCCAAAGAACCAACAGAGCAGCAGTTAAAAGTAAACCGTATTTTGTTGTCTTATGCCGATTAAAAAACCAGACTCTGTCCATTATATCTTAGATAATGAAAGACACTGAGGGTTAAAAAAAATCAATTTCCAAGAAAATAACCTTTTCTTTCTTTCCATTTAAAATCTAAAATTCCTTATGTTGAATATAAAGCTGTCAAATTTTATTTTCAGAAGCATCCTCATCATTAGTGGTCTTCCTTTCTGTTTTTAAAAGGTGACATGTCACTAATGTCAAAACACAAGTTTTTTAGGCACTTCCCATGAGAATTCCTGTCTTCCAAAGTGACCATAACAGGCAGTCTTCTGGTAAATGGGCTTTTTTAGATCCAGATCCCTGTGTGTAAACAAAAAGAAGGAAAATTTTTTCCTCTTAAGATACTTCATGATAACTAGCATTAAAATCCTGATGTTGAGATCTATCCCACCCCCTTAGACAAGCAAGCATATTCTGAGGATGCAAGCATACCAATGAATGTGTTCAATGCAGACAATTGAAGTGACAACACTACTGTCTTTCATGTACTTAGGGCTATGGGAAAAGGCCTTATTATTAAGAATTATTAGTTGTAATGGAAAAGATTAAATAACCTTAAATTCTTTTGGTAAACCAAAAGATACCTTTTTATCAGAGCAAAGTAACTTAAAGTTCTCAGAATGCAAAAGTTGTTTTATTTGACTTCCATATATCATGGAAGGCCAGACCTTCAGTAACAGCTGAAGATTTTGCAAGAAACCATTTATTGGATGCAACTACAGGGATATTTTCCTTTCTGTGTGTTTCTTTACCTGACAATGACTCCAGGCCGAAGATCAAAGTTTTTGTGCACAATGTCCAGCAGCTCTTTCTCTGTTTTTTGGGAAGTTCCGTATGTGAACAGTGAAATAGACAGTGGATGAGCAACCCCAATGGCATAAGAAACCTGTGAGGAAAAGGCACCTTAGTCAGCCAATAAACACAGCACCTCAGGGTAACAGTGGGTGGCAGAAGAAAGTATTGATTTATGAATCATCTTATGAAAACTAAAGCCTCTCCTTCATTTCTTATAGTTGCACAATCTGTATTTGTAGAAAAAAGAAAACTTTGAAAATGTTGAGGCCTCTGGATTACTTTCTCCCCATTATCCAGTCACCCCATGCTCATTTTCAATGACAGTGAGTGTCAGAGGATTGAGGGCTCAACAAATATTTGGAAAAATAGCCAAAAAAATGAAAGCTAAATGAAAAGTTCCAGTTTCAAGAAGCCAGCTGGCTATTAGTGACATTATGGTGGGCTTGAACTAAACACATCAAGTTTTCCTTTCCTCAAAAAAACCATTACCAAGACCACTCCTACTACAGTGGGTCATACAATGGGCCTTCAAAGGAAATCTAAAGAGGGAAAATCATTTTGAGAAAAGCAACATCCTTAGCAACCCATGATTTACCAAAATATGAATATTGGTCAACTGTGATGGACAAAAGACTCTCTAACAATTTAGTTAGAAAGCGTATGTTTACTCAGCACTGGGTAGCAGCGTGGGGTAGCTCCCTAATACGCACTGCAAAATTACAAGTGATCACAGAGTCTATTTATTGACAAACGGTTCCAACAATTGCATTTTCATAATACCAGCCTCTCCCATCTCCTGCTTCCTATGGTAATTAGCTTGAATAGCTATTAAGAGTGCATGATTGGCTTCTTGAATTAAGTCTGGGGTAGTTTTTATGGGGAGGGGTCTTAAAAGGAGGAAGTAAGATGAGTCTTCCTCACCCTGAACTCTCGACCTTTTCTATCAATGACAATATAAATGATTTCTGGGGATAGTCCAATTTTTCAAAGAATGGGTTTCTGGTTGTATTGTCTATGTTTCTTTGGGTCCACTTACCATTTTTGTCTGTTCCCACTGTAAGCCCAGCTGAGCTAACATATGATGACAGGCAATCAATTATTTAAGTTTCAGATAACTACCTCAAACCCTGTTTTCCTTCTAACTTTTAATTGTTTTCAGCAAGGCCTATCTATCCATTTGCTTTCTAATTAAGCCTAGTAAACAACTAACTTTTAGCTAAAATCCTGATTTTTCTGAGATTAGTGTTTCACCCGTACCTGCACCAGGACGCGGCGGCAGAGGCCAGCTTTGACCAGGGACTTGGCCACCCAGCGGGCGGCGTAGGCGGCCGACCTGTCCACCTTGGTGTAGTCCTTGCCGGAGAAGGCGCCGCCGCCGTGTGCTCCCCAGCCGCCGTACGTGTCCACGATGATCTTCCTCCCCGTGACACCAGCATCACCCTGCACCAGACACAGGCTGTGCATCACACACCCGTCTAGCCTCAACAGGGCTATACATGCCTTCAGAGCACTGCAGCAACGTGGGAGTTCAGCACACAGGCTCTGATTGTTTTTAAAGCCAGATTCTCAAGACGAGCCATTCACAAATTCATTTGGTTAATCGAGCAAACTGGTTTACACCCAAATAGCTACAGCATGCACTGCCTGTTTTAATTGTAAACATGACAACTTCGGCTTAGAAATTACCTACTAAATATCCAAACCTATTACAGAATATTGCTAAAACGCTATGTGCCATAAAGGAGCTATTGAGAAATTTCGTACTGTTTAAAATATGAAAGAAAACCCCAACAATCTAGGCTTTGTTATCTTTTAGTGAAAATCACAAATTGTGTGAATATTAAATAGATTTTTAAAATTTATTTACAGTCAAAGGTATGTCAGTGGTACCTTATAGATGGTTACATGGACATTGGCACCCAGCACTTCCAGTGCAGTACCAGAGATTGTCATATATGTACTAAAAAATGAATTTCCAACCCAAAAATATTTATATAGTCTCATTTAAACTGTACACAACAGGTATGGAGTACTACACACATAACACAACAGGTAGTTATAGGTAATTGGGAAAGGATCCTGTCTTTCTAAGAACAGATACTTGTAGATGATTATTCTAAAATATTAAATAAGGAAATACAGATAATATTCTAGTTGCCTACAGCTATCCTGACTGCTCCTCACAAGTACTTCATACTTTCATTTGATCTGGGTTAGCTAAACAGCACTGGACTAATTGTCTGAACCCTGCCATTTACTAAATCCTTAAGCTTTCTGGTGTCAAAGAAAACATGTTCAAATTTTAAATTCCCCTGCCACTTGTGCAGGCAGATTTGAAATTCTTGCCTCAGAACATCATGTCACTAAAATTCAACTTCTGGAATGTTTGCATGGCAAACACAACCGAGGAGTCAAAGTTTTTCATAGAAAGACTGTGCATATACACAGGAGTAAACCTTTGGCACTGTTTGTCCATTCTGCTAAGAAAGCACTGAGATGTAAATCTGGATTTTAGATAGCTGAGCATGTATTAAAGGATCCTGTCCTTGGGGTTTTTCTGCTTGTCTCAAACCCTAATTTTTGAGGGCACAGACAGTTGCAATGAGAACACGTCGTGTGCCACCATGACTTGGCTACAGAACTGAGTGAGAGGAAGAATAAATGGACGTGTGAAAGGCAAAAAAAACCCCCACCCATTATTTCAAAGTTGCTGGACAAGTACAAGTGCACTTGTAATGCATGTGGAAGTCGTCATTGTGATGAACTGTAATGTCTGTCTTTATCTCACCAGCAAGTATTGCTGGTAGGAAAACAAGGACAGCAGCAAACCTACTCATTTGGCCATAGCCAGAATTCAAGGTCCCCCCCACAATCAAAAGCAGAAGATGAAAATCCCAAATGAAATATTTGTATCTGCCTTAGATGAACTGAGCTGGAGGTGAGAAAGCTTCTGTAGCTAGCTTTGTTAAAAATAAAACTGAGTAACACTCTTCTGAAAAATAAGCAGAAGGCTAAAGCTGTTAGAGTCAAGAGGAGAAACAGTTATTTTCTGGTTGCTGAAATGCCATTGTAAATTGCACAAGTGATGATAGCAGTTGCAAGGTCATGGACACATAGGCAGATTGACCCACACTGAGTAAACTTAGCCCAGGCTTAAAAAGCTGTAAACGGACACTGTGACTTGCCTCGGTTTGTATGTGCAAACATATGCAATGGAGCTCCAGCACAGGAGTAGCAAGGGTATTCCTGGCTGCCTTATCACTTTTACATTTTTTAATGGATGCAGTTCAGTACACATCTGAGAGATTTACATTTTTAATGGGTGCAGTTCACTGCACACATAAAAATTTTCCTATGTGTATCCTTCTTTTTGTATGTAGCTGTGATTGCTGCCTTGGTTCATTCACTCTAAGTTACAGCTCAGGTTTGACTCTTCTTTTGTGTATAGTCTAGGATGTCTATGATACACAAAATTACAGTGATACAATCCATTCAACTGCATAAAAATACATTTGTTGTAGAATCAATAATTATAATGATAAATCTCAACATCTTTCTACGTTACATGGCACTACTGTAAAAAAGAGAGTGCCTTAGGAATATTTCTAAAAAAATTACCGTAAGTGAATGAATTTGTAAAGCAAAGGGAAAACACTGTTGACTTGGATTTGTTGCAAAACTGAACCTAATTTCAAGAAGGAGCTTTGAAATTTTGTTGTGGTAGTTCTGAAGGCATCAGAAGACTAAAACATTCATGATGGTAAATTTGTTTTCAAAAACTAAATCTCAGAATTGCTGCTCCTACAGAGAAAGTGGAAGTTCCTCCTGACTTTGGTGAGTACAGGATCAAATTACAAATCACACCTCCTGCATTGCCAAAAAGTAAAAGGAACGTTTCTCACCAGAAGAAGCCTTACTGGTGCTGGTTTTCAGGACAGATGGACACCTTCAGCTCTTATTGGTGTCAGGCAGAAGAGTGAGAGCTATGCAGGTCTGAAAACCAGGCTCACTGTAAGAGAAGTAAAGCTTCCCTCTTCCATCTCTCTGTAAGAAGGGCTTCCCATGAGGAAGGACTGCAGGTCTCACTCAGTGCTGGTCCCCAGAGGGTTTGAGAAAACCCAAAATCGGGCTCTACACCAAACTGCTATTTTTAAGTAAAATTCTTGTCAATACCGCACTTGAAACCTTTTCTAGGACAAGATGGGATATATAGGGCTGCCTTTCTTGATTGTTACTGATTTTCTCTTCTTGCACTGACTCCCTGTGCCCAGCCAATTCAGATTATGAATTGTCAACTGCAGAAAAGTAGTCAAAAAGGTACATAATGAGCGTCTCCCAAATTAATAAAGTCCTCTACATAAATTTCTAGAGGCTGAGATTTTCAGCAACTGAAGACTCTGCTCTCTGCCACATTATTTGTAATACATGCAAGCCAGCATCCATATTTAAATTTCTCATGGGACTTTGCATGAACTGCAAAGAGAAAAACACCAGATTCAGATGTCAGATTCACAACAAATCGGGAAATGGGAATTTACATGGTTTTCCAAGACAAAAAGTAAGATTCTAAAAAGAAATTGAGATTGTGGCAAAATTTCCCATCTGTTCCTAGGTATATTAATAGTGACATGCTTCTCTCCAAATCCAACCTTTCCTAGAACTGTAGCTACTGAATTGGGCTCTACACTCTACGTGCAATAGAAGATTGGATGCAGACCTGCCTGCCTGGCCACAACATATGTACACCATCACCAGGCCCTCAAAGGTTACTTTTGCATAGGACACATGAAACCCTGGGCCCTTCTCCAACATCCAGCTGCAGGAAAATTTTTCCACTGGGCAGCTTGTTCCTTACACCCTGGGACAGAGATGCCAAAACCCGAGCACTGAAGACACACATGCAGTGAAAGGCAAGCTCATAAGAGCACCAAAATAATACAGCACAAACCTGAGGCCCTCCAATAACAAAACGTCCACTCGGCTGAAGGTGATAAACAGTTTTGTCGTCCAAGTATTTGGCAGGGACAACGACTTGGATCACGCGTTCCTTCAGGGTCCTGCGCATGTTCTCCAGAGAAATGGTCTCATCGTGCTGCACGGAGATCACAATGGTGTGAACACGCACAGGAACCACTGCTCCGTTCTTCTGGATGTACTGAACCGTCACCTGGGGGACACGGGGACAACAGGGAAAAACAGCAAAGTTGCCGTCACAGTGGTATTCATCAAATACCTGTCACCTAGGCTGCTCCAAAGCAAAACCTCAGTGCTGACATTAGAGCGAGCACTGCTCACAGTGATGTCAGTGTGTGAGAAATGCACTCATTTCCTCACTGCATTTTTGATATGCTAAAGAGGAAAAAAAAAAAAAAAGGCAAAAACCCCAACTCAATAAGGACAACTTGATTCTTTATGAAATCATCCAAACATGTCTTTCAGGTGGGATTTCCTTCAAAACTCTCAAGCCTCAGAAATTTATGTTCTTAGTGCACCTTGAAAATGTCAGCCTGAACTCCTAAATACAAAAAAATCCTTTGGACATTACTTTTCCAACAAGCACAAACCACTGTAGTTCTGAAGGGTTAAATGTCCCTTCAGTGGCAGCTGGTGAAGTGCTCTGACACCAGTGAACCATGTTCCAACAGCCAAGGAGACAATGTCACAGGCAGTGGAAAAGCTTTATCTGCTCCATGTAGGTGATCCTGATAGGCTGACACACATCAACTGCTGTCTTCAAAAGAATTCAGTATTTCTGGAAGAGAAGGTTTCCAACTTTCTGAGCAATGCCTTGCAGTATTTACCTGTGTCTTAGAGTCAGGCCTCAGCCAAGGCAGTTCTCCACTGCGCCTCAGCTCTGCCAACCTGGCGTTCAGTTTATGAGCAAGAATAATTGTCAGGGGCATACATTCTTCTGTCTCATCTGTTGCATAACCAAACATCAAACCCTACAGGAGGAGAGAACATACTTCAATCACTTATAATAGCACCACAACCAAAGGCAATGAGATTTCATCTGAAGAAGAGTGAGAGTAGTTTCCTCAGGTTTACTTTCTTCTGTTTTACATCACAGTGCAAGAAGCCAAAACTCAGATCAGGCTCCAACATGTTACAGTGTAATGAGAAGCAGACCATGTTCCTAGAATTGTTTCACTGGCCTGAAGGCTTACATGTTAAGCTAGAAACCTGGACAAAAATGAAGACATTTCTGTGAAAAAACCAAATAGGTTCTTTCATAGAAAAAAAAAATCTGCTCGAGAAAACATTTCAGGACTATTCTGTCATGGGAAAGATGTTTCCAGTAGCCTGGAAATGTTCCAGAGGCTTTTATGTATGAATACAGACACACTTGCACTTACTTCAGCTCACATCTGAAATTTCAGTGCAATGGGGTGTGAGCACTCCATGAAGGGCATACCCTTCAACAGTTTAAGGCACCTGCCTCAGATTTTTCAATGCCACATGCTTAGAGTCACAGCTTCTATTGTTATATATTATATTTATACTGTTATATATTACTTTTATAATTCTCTCATGTTCCCTGGATCAGATTATCATTTGCTAAATAGTTAGCAGCCTTTTCTTTCCCCTCATCCAGTGTCTGCTTCGGGGGAAAAAAAGCAAAGAAAAAAAAGACAGGAAGGCACTTTGATCAAATGGAAAGTGAGGCCATCAAAGTGTCAAATATAGTCAAATCTCTTTTCATCTTGTGTAGTATTATGTCCCCACGACAGCAGAAAAGCATTTTAATTTAGTACTCAAGGGACTTTTTGGACAGTATTAGCTTGGCTCCTGGAGTCTGATACCTGCACTTATGGGTCTCAACAGCACTGGTATAAACTCAATATTACTTTTAATTATAACTACTAAATGTTAAATTCACTCACATGGCATCAGTCACATTATGCAGTTTGTATGTTAGGATCTCTCTCTTGGGAACACACCATAAATGCCTCCATGTGTTCTTCAGCTCAGACAAATGCAGTTTGGACAGCCTTAATTACATGGAACACCTATTACAAGAACTGCCTCCAGGAAAAATGTGAGAATTAAAAGTACTCTGGTATTTATTGTACTAATGCTGAGGGCAGATGAAACATCACCTAGTTTCTTTCTGCAAAAAATCTCAACAGCTCTGTGAATGTGAAAAGATCCTTTGTTTACTCCACGTTACACAGCAAGTCTGGCAGAAGATGAATGGTTTATGGACCTAAAGCTACACAACAAAAACATGAAATACATAAGCAAAAAACCTTTGCTGAGTTCTGAAGGGAACCTCCTCAGCTACTACAAACTGCCAGAGCTCTGCTGATTTAGCCTGGAGTGCTAAAACAACACCAGACAAAAGTCTGCTCTCAAGGAACCTACAACTGTTTTAGTAAAATTATGGGTTTTATTCTGGGGTAAAGAGAAGTGTGGAAATACTTTGACATGGGTTTTGACCTATAAAATAGGGCATTAAGATAGAGTAAACTTTTCCCATTAGAACAGTTTTGGTGTTTTAGATGTGATGCTGTGTCTACCTGATCTCCAGCACCAACATCCTCTTCATTCCTGTGCAGATGAACACCTTGGGCAATATCAGGTGATTGCTGTTCCAGTGCCACTAAAACATTACAGGTCTTGTAATCAAAGCCTATTTGGAAAAAAGAATAGGAGTGAATTAGCTTTTTCTGTCTCAATTAAGGACCAGAAGCAGAGGACAACATTTTTATTCTGCAGGACACCACATTCAGAACTCAAAAGCAAACTGCTAATTTTAAGTAAAATTTTTGTCAATACCACACTTGAAACCTTTTCTAGGACAAGATGGGATATATGGGGCTGCCTTTCTTGCTTGTTACTGATTTTCTCTTCTTGCACTGACTCCCTGTGTCAAGCCAATTCAGATTATGAATTGTCAACTGCAGAAAAGTAGTCAAAAAGGTAAATAATGAGCCTCTCCCAAATGAATACTAATAAAGCCCTCTACATGAATTTCCAGAAGCTGAGATTTTCAGCAACTGAAGACTCTGCTCTCTGCCACATTATTTGTAATACATGCAAGCCAGTGTCCATATATAAATTTCTCATGGGACTTTGCATAAACTGCAAAGAGAAAAACACCAGATTCAGATGTCAGATTCGCAACAAATCAGGAAATGGGAATTTACTCGATTTTCCAAGACAAAAAGTAAGATTCTAAAAAACATTGAGAGACTTATAGAGGATTGTGGCAAAATTTCCCACCTGTTCCTAGGTATATTAATAGTGACATGCTTCTCTCCAAATCCACCCTTTCCTAGAACTGTAGCTACTGACAGCTGCTGACCAAACTCATGTCAGCCAGTACAACATATATACACGTCCATATGCATATGATCCACTTGAATGCTCTTTACCCTCTTTTCAGCAGGCTATGTAGAGAAGAAAGTTACATTTCTGTACATAATTGGTTTAGGTTTTTTTTTTTTTTACCTCTAGAAATTGATTTTTAATGTGTCACTGAATCTCCCCTCATCACTGTTGGCAGTTTGGATAAAAAGGAGATTTATGACCTCCTAGATTTGTGTTTTCTGAAAGCACTGCTGTTGTGTGATGGTGCAGGCAACCTGCAGCAGAGCTGCTGTAATATTCTCCCACCACAACCTCCTGCAAATTTGATTGCAATCGAAGAACTGCAGAAAACAACTTATAAACCAAAAGCTCTTAAAAGCTACACTTCACTGTTACAGAATTCTTGGAATATTTCTATATATCTGCATAAACAGACACATGCAAATCAGAAAGTGAAATATGTCTGGTGCACAGAGCATTTTGTCTTTTTTATTATTTGCACATCTCACAACCTAAGTCTGGACCACACACTGCTCAGTGTAAAAGGAGACACTCAGAGCTGACAAAGCACCCTGCAGTGACAACCACCTTTATACCTGGGAATTCTAAATGCTACTGCAGCACAAAAATGTAAAGGTGAAATGAACTTGGTTTCTTCTCTCTCTTTTGCACCAGGATGCAACAATCAGCTAGCCAAATGAAAAACCATAAGTCAAGTTCTTGCATGTTTGGAGGAGTGGTAGGTTCTATGGTTCACACTGCAGTTAACTCTTGTGGCCAAATACCACACTTCAAAGTATAATCTGCCTACTCTCCATTCAGTTTTAACTAATAAAAGTCTTTTACTTACTGGGGTAAAGCCATAAAGTGTATCATGTAGCACCATGTAAGCAGTTTTCACACAGCACAATCAGTTTGTATCAGGCTTGCTAAAGCCCCTGTATGGAAGTGGTGACAGACCTGTTTTGCTGTTGCCTATTGCTTGCTCTTCCACGATTTCATGAGTTTTTCCACCAACCTTTAGCTGAATCATCATAGCCAATATGTCTAATTGCATCGCGGACAACTCGCTGATAATCCACAATAGCACGAGAAGTGATCTCCCCACAGAGCAAGACCATTCCTGTCTTACATACTGTCTCTGAAAAGAGAGATGAAAACAGGATTACACTAGCAGAATGAGCCATCCACTAAGACAAAGAACTGTGTGATGATGCTGATTTTGAGAGATCTATTGGATGTGTACAGGGCAAATCCTTTATATCCTTTTTTTTTATCATGATAACTCCATCTGTTAAGAATTCTTTTCATATTTACCCATCTGTCTGAAAGCAAGGAAAAAACTAATATGTCCAATTTACAAATGGGAAAGTCAAAACACTGAGCATGATTCAGTGATATGCAAACCTGTTTCTTCCAGGACAGTTCAGTCCACACACAAAATCAATGGCTCTACTGAAGCTTGGGCTTCAGTCTTTACAAAAACTTCTACTGTTTCTTCTCATCTCTCCTCTTGAAAACTGAAATTCTTATGTCATTTTGAATTAAATGAGCTAGGTCTTTGCAAACATCCTAGAAAGAGAATGTGACTGTGATGACTTAAAGCAAAGCAGCAAACAACTTACCACAAGCAACCTTGGCATTCGGGTCCTGTTTGAGATGGGCGTCTAGCACAGCGTCGCTGATTTGATCACAGATTTTATCTGCAAGACATCAAAGCTGTGATTCAAAACCACAACACTTAATACAAAACATGGGCTGTTTGCATCACTTTCAGTAGGTATTTCAGAAAGGAATTCTTGCATTGCTTACTAGTGGCATACTTAAGGTAGCTAAATAGAAAGACATATTAAACACCATTCCAGTGAACTCAGTAGACAGAGCGGGTATTTACCTACCAGTGTAAACCAACTAACTGGAACTTTATCTGTAGTTTTCTGTGCTTAGATGTGAAACAAGTGTGTAATGCACAGAATAACCTGAGAGGTTGAGAGGTTTTACTCACAGCTTTCTCTTTCTCTAGCACCATCAGCTCTGCAAACCAGGGGTGTTCTAATGGAACAGTGATGTTCCAACACCAACTTCCATCCCCCCTACAGAAAGTCACAATGCACCTGACCAACACTGGTGGTAAAGCCTGAGAAAGTGTTTAGATTAATGGAGATAATGCACAGCTCAGTGGAGGGCTGGGTTTTGGGTAGCTTTGTGTCACTACCACCTGGCAATGTCACCTCCTAATCATCCCTGCAAGCCACCTAAGGCAGTGCAGGGAATACACACACCGAGGCAAAGAAAGGATTACCAGGTGAAGTTTGCCTGAGGTAAACCTTTAGTTACACACCAAATACAAAGGTCTCAGCTCAAGTTTGTCATAATAATATTTTACCTTTTCCTTTCTTTATTTTCTAATCTTTAAAGCAAATATTGAATCTTAATCGAATAACCTAGCTAATCTAATGGACACAAAAGGGCAGCACCCATAGCAATATCTTCCGCATTAAAACGGTTAATTTTCTTATATAATTTAATTTTGTTCTTAAAAAAAAAGGTCTAGCATTGCTTTTAGATTTTGACATAGCAAGCTGTGTGGCAAAATAAATTAATCTCCTGCTTTGCCATTTGTAACAGTCTGTTGGAAATGTTTTATAAGAGTCTGTCATTAGAGGCTTTTAATTCACTTAAGATCAAGTCAAAATAAATTCTCACTAATTTTCATGACAAAGATGTACATTTAGCTAAGAAGGATAAATCAAGGACTGAAAAAACTAATGTGATTCTGACACTCTGATCTCCCATATTCACTCTCATCTCCTCACTTCAACACCAAAAGAATGAACACAAAACAAAATTAGCAAATGTAGGCTGCATTGGAACTTCCAGCCTTGCAAGAAGTGTACTACATGGATTAGGATTACTAAATTTGGGACAATTATTACCAAACAGGAATCAGACGCTGTTCTTGCAATTTAATTAGATGCCCAACTGAACCTTGTTCAGTAAACCTGGGTATAAAGGGACAGGAGTGATTAAAATGTATCTTTGCTTTCTTACTTCAAAGTTTTCATTTTGATAAGGAAATATATCCACATTTTCAAGCATAAAAGCAATAGGTAATTTTTTATTACCTGGGTGAGACGAGAACAACTGGGGTTAGAATGGCTTTTAGTGCAGGTCCAACACCCAGCAGCAAACTCTAGTGACTGGGACTGCTTTGTAGTCTTTTTTTAACCTCCCAAAGTTTCAGTGAACAACCTTTATTGATGTCCCTGCTCCATATGAAGCATGTCTCACCTGCATTAGATGGCACTGCCCCACATGTCTGAGTTCCCTGCATGGCACACATTTATATGCATTCTTGCCAAACACTCAAGAAGGGTGTT
The DNA here is from genome assembly GCA_013186435.1 of Turdus rufiventris. Classification (NCBI taxonomy): domain Eukaryota; kingdom Metazoa; phylum Chordata; class Aves; order Passeriformes; family Turdidae; genus Turdus; species Turdus rufiventris. The sequence continues at coordinate 4,028,160 of PYHW01010784.1, read as the reverse complement.
AAGAAGCTATGGGGAGGTTTAGGACAGAATGAGAAGAATGCCCTGAATCAGAAAAGTCTATCTTACAGGGTGAAATCAATCAAACTCAATCTAGTTCTGAGAGGCTGAAGGAAAGGCAGCCTACCAGAGGAAACCCCTATAGGCACTGAGATCCTGGTCTCTAAGAACCTAAAAACACTGCACTGAGAGAAAAGGGGTTTTTTTTCCTGATGGGAAATAATGTATCTACAGTTGACAGATGAAAGTTAAAAAGATACAGGTAAAGATTCAAAAAGGAAAATCTGAAGAGTGAGATCCATGAAAACCATTCATCTAGGGGTATGCAGGATTCCTTATCCTTTAAATGTCACATGAAAATTGGATATCTTTTTAAAAGGTATGAATAAAATTCAACTGCCATTTACTAGTTTGTTTGAAGAACTCTTGCATGAAATATTATTATCTATGTATGAAGGTCACATCAGATTATATTTTGGAGATCCCTTCTGATCTATAACATCGATGTGAGACCCTAATAAAATAAATAATAGATTAGAATAATTTAATCAGCTTCACTTGGAGCATATCTTTACATTAAAATAGTCTAAGGCAGATCAGTTTGATAATACGTGTCATATCTGATTGTTAGTGCAACAACCAGCAGTTCTAGATCCAAATCTAGATAGAGATATGTCTATGAAGATGGGAAAGAGAAATCCAGCTGGATGATGAATAATGTGTTAAATTAAAGGCACGTCTATTAGTAAAGGTCTCTGATGTAAAATAAAACCAGGCATTTTATTTTTAGCAATGCTTAGCAGGCTTTGTGTACCCTTCATTATGGTATTTAGATTTCTCATCTCAACTGGCCCATTTCTCTTATTATCTGCTAAGTGTGAGAGGTTAAGTTTTTCCACTATTTTTTTTCCTTGTTATTTTCCCTTCTTTTTTAGAAACAGGGAAAGCATAATGGAGCACTTCTGGTGAGACACTATAATCTTAAAAAAAACCATTTAATAAGTCAGAATTCAGTTCATGCATACCTTCATGTCATGAACTACTATCCAATAGAATGAATATTGCAAAAGGGGTATCTAAAATGACTAAGCAGGCAAGTATTTGACAGTCATGACCCCTTTCATGAAATCCAACTATCCCACAAGCCCAGCCTTATGGCAGAGATGCCAACTAGCCATGAAACAGCTCTTGCTAACCACAAAATGAGTCCAGAGAGGCTGATGATAAACCCTACACAAAATCCCAGTTATGATACTAGGAAGGAAAGGAGGTGTTCAACAACAAAGGTGATCTCTGATAATTAGAAGGAACTTCACAGTTTTCCAGATAGTTAGACATAAGTGTGTTACATGAAGCTAGAGTATGTAAGAGCCTAACAGAAATTCTCAGGACCTTCACAAGAATTCAGTTTCACAGACTCACCACACAGAGAAAAAAATTATGAACACCAGGAAAAACTAAATATTTTATACAAAAAAGCTCCACAAAGCACAACAAAGAGGTACAGCCAAACTTCTAGCTTTGATGGTGTAGTAAATATAATAAACATGGAACATTTGAAATGGCAAGGTTGGTTTTCTTCAAAATCTGTAATCACCAATATTAAATTCAGTACTTTTAATAATACATTATTTTTATCAACAGAAAAAAAAATTAAACTAGAATGTGAATTTTTATATTCAAAATATGGCAAACTGAGTGATTCTCAGTTTTCTGCTAAAAAAAAAAATTAAACAGGAAAGAAATACAGATACTTATCATAAGCATTTCATTTAAAAATCAGCTTTCCTACAAAAGACTTTCACTAGAAAGACTTCAAATACCTGCATTGTACTGTACATTTTTCCTATTCAAAAGAACCCTTGAGGAGTGCTAGTTGATAACTGCAGTGGTACTGCAATATCAACAGTGTTCAAATGTCTTGTACATCTGTTCTCCTTGTTCAATGCACAGTTTACTGAAGTATCATGCATATCATTAAGTATATATAATCTTAGATATAAGACATGCTGGACAGATCTGCATTTTCCGGAGGTTTTTTCATTCAAGATTTTTTTTCCCTGTGAATATCTACAAGATAAACATATGCTTTTAACACGGTTGAAAAGCTGAGGGTGCTTTTAGAAGATGCTTGGTCTTATATTTTTAAAGAGATTCATTGATACTTTCTGGAAAACTGAATGGCAGTCAGTTTGCAGCCAATGCCACCTGAAGCCACACCAGATAGAGGAAAGAATTAATCCTTGGTGCTTTGACATCTGTAAGACATTGTGGGGCACAGAAACACACGATGCTTTTCAAAGCACCATGAAACCTGTGCAGCTTGACAGACACTACTGAACTAAGGAAAATGGAGCAGTGACAAAATACAGCTACAAAAAATAAAAAAGTTCTCTTTTTCATGCTTCTCAGTGCGTGTTTTTATTATTATACTGAAAGGAAGAAGTCATGTAAGTCTTCAGAGAGTTTGGAATTTACACCACTAAATGACTAAAAGATCTGAAAGGAACTCCCAAATGTTATGCCCAAGGGATTTTGAAGAATCCCTTGGGATTCTCCCAAGGGAGTGACAAGATGGCATAAACAGTCTTCTATAATGTCTTTGGGGAGCCCAGGTAATACCTGTAGGTTAATTATTGACAGCTATTACTTGTTTCTATGGAATCCAGACTTCTCAGTGAAACCAGCTCTAGGCATTGCACAGACACAAGGCAGTTCTCTGTACACTCAAATAAATAAGCATGCAATTTCTCCTGCTTTGTGCATTAAAAAGGTCTCCATTAAAGCATTCAATACTCAGCTAATATAATCAGAACAATTCAAATTTCCACCAGACAAAGATCTGGTTCAGGATCTTTACTTCATATAATGCCCTCTAGCAAAATTATACTATCACATACGGAAGAGAACTAATCAAGAACACGCAAATTATCCATTTTGTATAAACAGAGGAAATCAAAACTCACAATAAAATTCTATTGCCACAGATAACATCAGAAGACCAACTACAGCCCCAGGCACTGGGCCTCATTTTAAGAAATAGCCAAGATTTTCCTGGGTGATAAAATCCGAACGGCATGTCTACACCTCTTGTGCAAAACCACAGAGGGGAGAAGAGGGGCTTGGCTGGGATGTAGAGGTGATCAGCTCGCTGTCAGAGCCAGAGCTATCACTGAGATGATTAAGATCCATTGCTGATGCTCAGGAAAAAGAATTTGCAGGACAAGCCAGGGTTACTTACTGGCAGCCTGTCCTGCTTTGATCTGTAAAATCTCTATCCTCCCTTTGCCATAGGCATTGGGGATTTCAGTACCCTATGCAAAGATCTAGGCTGTTTAAGAAAGTATAGGCATGCCTGCCTTGAAAACGCCCAGGCAAATTTCAGTTCCCCCTGCCTCTAAAACAAACCTCACCAGGTTGGTACTTTGTATCTCATAGTACTCCAGACCCAGCAAGCTCTGTCTGGCAGAGACGTGCACAGATAGCCAAGTGGTAACCGTGTTTCTCCAGGGCCAGCTACTGTTTCAGCACAGGGAAAAAATAATGTTCGTGGGGCTTAAAAGAAAGCTACTGAGGGCCGACAGAGGGTTTGGAAGTAAAGGAGGGAATGTCAATAAGAACAAAAATTCGGCCAAATTCTAAAACAAGAAACAAGATAAAGAGAGGACTGGTAAAGAGACCAAGGGACAAAGCTAAATCTGGGGACTCAGTTGAACCCTCTCAGCTTGAGACTTTCCTATTATTGCCCCACGATGACTAAAAATTATGATCAGAGTAGCACAAATTGTGACCAGTTGTAACAATATGCAACATTGTCCAATTATTTCCAAAAATTAACACACTGTATTATGTTGTTTTCCCCATGAAACTGCATAGCACTACAGACACTGAATGCAGTGTGTAATTTTACCTAAATTTGACATGGGATATATGTTCCAATGACAAAACGTGGCTGTCATTTTCTGACTGTGTTACATCAGAAAGAACCCCAACTGGTTTAACCTGATGTAGTTGCCTTCACATTGATGGAGATGTACTCAATTGCATCAGCCATGGATTTGATCTGCAGTAATATGTTAATAGAGAAGAGTATCAAACCATAGACATAAAGTGCTTGTTGCTGACCTTTTTATCCTCTGCTATACATGAATACAGACCTGAAAAGCCTTATTAAAGCAAAAAGTACAGACAACCAAATTGGCTTCTAAAACAAATACACTTTTCAAGACATCAAATAGCCCATTGTGCCCTGGCCTCACTTGAGGGAACAGTTGCTGTTGACACAAGGTGTATGTTTATGGTGGATGAATATTTGTTTTCAATAAAATTGAACTAATCTCTGCTGACCATACATAAAGTTTAGCAAATAACTGTCCACTCTTTGCTTAAGCAATTCCACATATTGCATCAGATGATGGAAAAGGGTGGGAGGCAGGGGGCAAATTGGTGACTTTGCCATGTACAGCTGCTGGGACCACTATAAAAAGGCTCTAAGATAGGATACTTAGGGATATTCCTGTCATGGTTGACAGTCTTAGAGCACTCCATACATGCAGGACAGTTTCACAGGGCCCATAAAGATATGGAACTTGAGAAGCAAGCTATGCATTCTTATCCATATGCGAAACTTGAGCCTGTCAGAGATACAGTAGTGTCTCCACAGGAATACTGAAAGAAATTCAGATGAAAAGGAAGGAGCAGCAACCACAAACCTCACTGCCTTCCTCCACACTCTGCAAAAGCACACAAACTCCTGTTGGAAGCGCTCTAGTGACAGCAGTTCTACAGTCTGTGCAGACAAAGTCCAGTAGAAATAAAGTAGAAAAAGCACCCTGTTACAAATAACTTCTCTAGTATGATTCGCTCCAGGTGAATTCTTCTTTAGGCTTTTAAAACATCTCCAATGAAAATATTAGACTTTTTAGACTTTTACCAGAGCTGGCGTCTTACCTGGATGCCCTTCTCCCACGGACTCTGATGTGAACATGAAAGCCCCTTCATCATCAAGAGTGTAATCACATAAACCATCCACTGGCCCATTCATGGCTGTGATGCTTTTCTTGATGGATTGTTACAAACGGTGGTTGAAGAGCTCTATCTTTAGTGCCTTCTGTTTAAGAAGGCTCTTTATCAGCAGGAATATTGCTGTCTTCTTATTACCTCTTCAGCTGACTTGAATTTCAGTGTGTGAGAGCAGCATGTGCCTGCATCCGTGCCTGCATGCAAGGAGTATGCATGTGCCTGAAGTCTGTATCCCTACCTAGCCTGATCTGTCAGTCCCTGAGCTGCTCCTATATATGGAAAAGTGAAAGTGCCCAGATAATCATGTGAGGAAAATGGAAGAGCCCATTTCTTGGCAGGGGAGTTAGTTAACTTTAGGATACTTCACTGATTAACTCGGTTCTTGGAAGCACTCTGCATTCAACCTGTGCAAGACTGGCTACCTTAGCAGCTCCACTGAGCATGAAGCAATGCATGAGTGCTAGTGACAGTTCAGCTCAGCTGCTTTTCTCTTTGGCTCTCCCCTGATTCTGGGATCTGTGGTGTACTTCCAAATCTGTGTTGTGGTTTTGCAGGGAAAGATACAAAATGTATAAATGCACATCTTTCCTACTGAAAGACTAGAAGTTTGCTCTGCATCATATAACCATATTTTCCTTTTACTTTTTCATCTCTAGAAAACTGGAATTCCCTCATGAATGGTTTCTTTATTTTCATTCATTTTTTGTGCACGTTTGAGAGACAAAACATCTGATAAGATCTAGCACCACGGCTGCTTCACAGTCTGCTACACAGAGCTCACTCTTCAGCCTTTGCTTTTCTTTCCCCCTGTCCTTTCTTCTATTAATTCAGGTCCATTTCAATTACATTTTTGTATCATATTCCCATATTATAATCCACAACCCTTAGAAAGAACTGCCACATCTCAGAACTCAGTGATCAGTTCTGCTGCAGAGAATTTCTTCTAGTCAGATGGCTCATGTCTGGAACATGCTGATGGTATGTCAGGTATGAAGGCAGAGGGCAATTAGTGGGTATTTAAGTGACTATATAAAAAACAAGTAAACATACCCATGGGACAGATCCACAAAATGCCCACCACTATTACACCATTATCAATATGTTTAATTTTCCTTATTTCCTCTATAGAAACCATTATAGTCTCAATCTCTGATCCAAGCACCAGTCTATGAAAAAAATGAATTCTTATCACTCTAATTCTTATCACTAAATTTAAAAATTTAGTTCCTTAGCTATTACTATTAAAAAATCCCCAAGATGGTTCCTTGGATTCAAATTTCTGCACTGCTACATATTTATGTAAGAATCTATTAGAATTTTCACTTTCTGCCTACATTCCTGAAAACAATAACCAATGTCTGTGAATGTTCACCACTAATCTGCTGCAGCACTGGCCCCTCTCTAATTCTCATTGACATGGAATTGTTATTTTCAAATACTCTTCCTTGGTTTTCTATTGTACAGAATTCATCTCATGGAATGATAAGCACGGGTTGCCCTTAAAAAATTTCTCAAATTCACACATCAGATACACATTATGAGGAACAGATTCCTCTGGAGTAAAGCGTGGTCATCCCACTAACATGAAAATACTACCCCAGCCTGAATAAATGACACATTAACACCACTCAGAAAAATAAAAAAAAAAAAATTAAAAATGTACAACCAAAGAGTAACTAACCATATTGAGCCTAGTTAATCTCTAACATTCAAAAATTACATTAACTTTTAAAGTAAAATAACACCAGTGATAAATGCTCATTCTTAAATGCAAATGTTTTTTTCTTCCTTATGGAGACACCAAAAGACATGATGGGAATGAATGAAACAAAGAGTGCTTTTCGTTTATATTAAGAGGTTTTTTTCTGATTCTACAAACAATCATCCAACAACAACAGACAAGACTGATTATCATCAGTTCCACTCTGTCTTGCTTTTGGTTGTGTTTTTTCTTGGTTTTCAATGCCACTTAAGGAGAGTAACTGTATTCTGGGAATCAGCATTCATGGTTTTAAGGTAACACTACTGGAGAATGCAGGCCTCTCACATAATCCTCTTATCACATATTAAAAAAAACCCAAAAAACCAACAAGTTCTCAAAATGCTGAAAAGCACAAGTATTTGACATACATGAGAAATGAGTTTGCAGGACGATTGTTTATTTTGCTTTCACAGGTGTTTTTGGACTTGCTTCTGTCTAGTTAAATGCATTGGTGACCTTTGGAGGGTCACCCTCCATTGAAAAGCCTCTCTAGTACTAGTACTCCAGAAATGTTGCCCAGCTGCATTTCTCATTAACTTGTGTAAAACCTCAAATTTGAACTTCTTCCAGCTGTGCTTTTACTATCAAGAGCAATACATTTGCTTTATGGCCATGAAGCACCTCAGCAGGTTCTCTTCTAGGACAACTGTGACCAACACTAAAGCATTGTAGGGTTATGTAATGTTTAATTTGGCTTCTCCTCCCAGACAATTTGACTCTTTAAATATTTGTAAAAAGGTAAGATAGTGCTTTACCATCATGTCTTTTTGGCATAGCACTTCTATCTATGGGGGGAAAAAAAGGATGATCCTAAGAGAATGACTGATATCAGCATTTTTCCTTATTCCATTTTACTGATAATGACTCATCACTCAATGTAACAGGATTCCAAATTTTCTGTTAACTTTATTGCGATACTCACCCGGACTGAGCCATAATAAAGTTTCTCTGTAAATCTCTTTATACTTTATGTATTGCCTATCATTGTATTATCTTTTGATCATATTCTATGATCTTTACTCAGAAGATACCTACTTTCAAAATCTTCCACATCAGTATGACTCCTTTGCTTTGAAATGAGGCTAAAGACAGAAAAAAACCCGATGTAAAAACAACCCTGCCCCTCTGCATTTCTCTGCATTGTCTTTAATATCAATTGAAACCACTGTTACAATTGGAATAGCAATGTGAATCTTTCTATTGATTGTAAGAGCCTTCATATTTGGCACCAGCCTACAGTTTTGCTGTTTTTACTCAAAGCAGTTCTGGAAGACCACCCCTCTTCATATAGTTCATATAACAAAGACTGACCAGAAGGCAGAGATTTACTGCAGCCTTGAGAAAGTCCTGGAAATTAGTGAACAAGACTTAACTGAAAAAAACTTTCATGAATGATTGCTACTGCTGGTGCTTATTCTCTAGAAAAATGACTGATAAATTGCCTTGACTCTAGACCTCACATTTTCATCAGATTGTTTTACCATTTCATTTTCTCCTTTGCTACAATTATTTGCCTTTCTTCCCTCCCTTCATTTTGTCTTGCTTATGTCCATTTAGATAAAACACATTTCCCTTTCTTCTTGTGTTTTTTTCTCCTTTTACTTGTGTGTTTCCATCTCCTTTTTTGTCACTACTGATATCCCATTCAGGTTATAAACCACTGAAAATGGAGCCTACATGGGTGAATGATACCTGTAGAAGAGAGAAAACAAGTTTGATTACTACCAAATAACAGACAAAACATGAGGACAGCAGAAGGGTAAAGAAGAAAGCAGGCATCTCTAAGGCTTAGGCATCCTCACTTCAGCTGCAGAAGAATCAAGTTTGCCCAGCAAGCAGTACAGCTCCTTCATTCATATGGTTTCACCACCGTGGTAATTATTTGGTGACTTCTTTTGAGTGAGGATTGTATCAAGAACTTAGAACAACTTCTGTATTACTAGAATCAGTTATGGGAAGACCATTTAATAAGCTGTGCAATTTCTCTCTTTTATCCTAAGTTTCAAATGTTAAGGATAATGACTTGATATGTAGAGATCACACACTTTCACTACAGTAACTTAAAATTGCAATTCCACTACATGAAAGAACCAAACATGCTTAAGTGTAGCAATATATAGGAATACTTCAAGGACACAGATAACATGTAGGAAAAGTGTTTTCCTAAACGCTTCTGTTTTGTTCTCTCACCTTTATCTTCAGATATGATTTCAACAAGTCAACTGTTTAACAGTTTAAATTTCTTATTTGGCTATTTTATTCTCACTTCATACAAAGAATTTACTCCTAATTAATGCCTGTGGAAACAACTTTTCAGGTGTTTACAAAAACTATTTTAACACTAGTTTCATTTTTACTGTTAGTATGATACAAATATGTTTTCAAGGAATTACTGCAGTCCATCTCTTTTTCCTACTGGAATTGAGCAATAAATTGTGCGAACCTCATGGGAATATCCTCAAGGGCTTTTGGGTTGGTTGGTGAAAAGCCTTGACTTAGCCTGTACATTTTAGTTAGGGGGTAGTAGTTGTTTTGGCTTGTTTTTAGAGTTAACATAAGGAAGATTTGTTAAGATGTGTTTATTTCCTTTGCATGAAGAATGGCAAAGCAATAGAGTTTGAACATGGGGAATTCAAAACTCACTTCCCACCTGCTTCAGAACTCTTGCCTCTATCTAGCATTATCTGAAAATGAGAGTGGCTCAAGGCCTCCCACATGTGCAGCTGTAGATTTCACTGGCCCATAAACATCCAGGGTAAAATAAACACTGCAGAGCAGAAAAAAAAGGTTGTGATTGTAGAAGGAAAGAAGGCAGCGTGTGCCCTGAGATGGGTGTTTATCACCTGGCATTTATTCTTTCATCTCACCTTTCACCTTCTCTGGACTGGACTATGGGACCTCCTGCACATGACCATAAGCACTTCATTCTGGAGGACTTTTATGACTTTTGAGTAAATACCAATTCCCATTCCATACTCATTCCACAGTAACTTCAGGGAGATCATCTGCCATCTGCCATCCCTGCCATTTCCAAAGAAGTCTTTCCAGGTTCTTCTATTACTAATATCAGTGAAAAGAATTAATTTTGCTTCTCTCCCCTGTGCTTGTCATTTTTGCAACTGTGTTACCTCATTCTCTATTTCACTGAACCACAATGTTTGAGGTTGGACACTCTGTACTCCAACCTTCTGCTCAAAGCAGGACCAACTTGAACAGGTTGCTCATGGCCATGTTATAAAGTAATATGTGTCAGGCCTTTAAACGTGAAGTGGCAACTTCTAGTTTCTCATAAAATAATTAAAGCTACACTGGGGATAAACTGGGCTTTCATTAAAATATATATTGGTGGTCATGTCACTGGGAGCATTATTTCTTTAAAATAAGCAGAAATGAATGCAAATTAATTTTCTATTTATTCACCTAATGAAAGTACTAGCAGTTCATGTCTCAACCCTGAGATAATTATAAATTTAAAAGCCCCTTTTCTAATCATTCTTCATAAGTAAGCCTTGCTGTACCAGAAGTGGTACAAAAATAGCTAGATTAGTAAAACTTTTCCATTTACTAATTGGTTACTATTGCTTTATTTAAACAGCATTAAACCATTCTGGTATATAATTAGTTCTGCCTTTATCTTTGGCAGTTTTCCTGTTTAAATTACAAGCTCTGTAAAGCAATGCACAAGCATTTGTTTATGTTGCATGCTTACGTGAAGGCCTATTAAAACAGAAGCAGAAGTTCTTTGTACACAAACGATGAGAGGGTAGAAGGGAAAGAATAGAACCTTGTTCCACAATCACCTCACACAATTAAGAGTTTCAGTTTGCAAATGTAGCAGTGTACAACATTCAGATTAAGCATTTTATTCCTAAGCCACTGCAGTAAATTTAGTAAATTATGCCATTTATTGTTAAGATTATGCCTCAGACAGGTATGGAAAGTCTTCAGTAAGAAATGGTCCCCCTTTAACCTTACAAAAAGCCATGAATATATTTTACTGGATGTTTTTTCCAGCTGCTATGGTCAGTTGTTTGGCTAGGGAAAGATTGTCATGACATGTAACAAAGCACAACCCTTAATTTCAATCGCATAGGGTATGACCACCCATGAGATCCACACACAGCCACAGTTCCTTTCTGTGGGTGTAGTTAGAGCTCTCTGCTGTGAATGACAGGTCTGATCACCTGTCCAGACTAAAGTTCATTACAGCCATAGATCTGTATCTCAATTTGGCTAGGGAACTTCAGTTGGCTTCCAGCAGCTTGGGCTCTGCTTTTCCGTGTCTTGTGACATTATTAGTGTATATATGTAAACCATTAGGATTTCCTCAGTACCTTAGGAAAGAGACTGATGCATTTGAACTGCTATTACCCAAGAGTTTTTGCTGCAGTGTTTCATAGATGTTTACAGTACAGGTGGTCTTTGGACTTTGAAACAAATATTGACTTTAGTACACGAAGTCAAGTTTCAGAAACCTATCTGCAAGAACAGTTGTGGAATTTTGTTAATTCTGGCTTCTTGACAAGGAACATTAGGTCAAATTCAGACACATTTGACTTTTTCAAGATATAATGCCAGAAGATACTTCTCTTTCATCCGGTATAAACCTGTAGTTACTCCTCTGAACCAAAACCCTTAACAAGTCTTCCCTATATGCATAGTGTATGTGAAACAATAACCAATATTTGCAGATGTACCTCTTCTATGCCTGAAATGAAAATATTTACATACTTGAACTGCTTGATAGGCAAACATCTACTCAAAATCTCAGTAGTAATCCAGTAAATAATGCATAGCATAATTTTACATGCATTTTGCATGACTGAAAATTACTACACAATGCTGTGAGCTCAAGAATTAGGCTGGTATGGCCTTCAGGAGAAAAAGATACTGCACACATCCAACATCCATTTTAGCCATGATTCCTATCTGTGGTTATTCACAGCCTTCTTAGAAATTCTTCCACTGTCACTGCTACAGAGCTCAAATGCTCTACTGGTGCTGTGAGGTCTGCAGGAAACTCTTAACTAAATTGACTGATTGGTGACATATTTCAGAAATCCTCCAACCCGACCTTGGTAGCACAGTTGATCCAGACTGGGAAGGTTGCCACCGAAGTAGCAATTTCACATACGTCACCTGGGCAAATATATTAACAACCAGCAAAGATTATTATCTTTCATCTGTGTCTGAAAGATTTCACTGCAGTTGGTCATTCATCAGTTTTGGATAAAGTCTGAACAAAAACACAGCCAAAAATATTCTTAGATATTTGTCTAAACAGGGGATATTAATGGATGAAGAGATCTGACTCACACGAGTATATAAACAGCACTATACAAAAATTCATACAGCAATCAAAACACTTCAATATTTTTAGATTCCTGCTAAAAAATAAAATATGGAATGGAAAATGGATCTCACCAAAAGATCTTTGTGCTTACAGACATAGTTACCTTCTCACAGTTTCACTATTATACTCCTCCTCTTTTTTTTTCTTCCAAGTCCTTTACCCTGAAACAAACTAAAAAGCTCAAGACTTGTGATGTGTTACAATCTTGCCTTGACCCTTAGCAACAAGGACACTTCAAGCAATGAGAAATACTAGTACCTGGAACGTTATGTTGTATTACAACACGAAAAATTATTCAAAGGAAGAAAAAAGTCCCCCAAAAACCTCCTGAATATGATCAATGCTCGCAATGTGAATTAAGACCATAAAGTCAAAATTCTATTCTTAAGGTTTAAGATCAATAACACTTTCATTTTCGCAATGGAGAGTATTCAAGTTATGCACAAATCTCAGTACTCCAGAAAATAAACCAGCAACACTAGATTATCTCAAGGAAGAAGACAGTTTTTGTCCTTTAAGTGGAAACTGAAGCCTGCAGCTCTACCAGGAAGGTAAAAAGAGAAGGACAAATCTATTTTCTTTACCACCTTAAACCCTACCCTACATAGGTATATAGCCTCCCTACAGGTAGCAGTTCACAGCTAAACACATAGAAGAGTTCCTCTCAGGGTATATCTCTTCTCCTCCAGTATTTTCTTACCCCTTGGTTCTTCTCTTTTCCCTTTTCCAGATTTTCCTACTAATCAATTTAAGGAGCACCTAAATTTCCTACATTTATACCAATCGCTGATTTGATTTCTATGCAGAGGATTCTTTCCTGTTTCTTGATAGGAGGTTGACAGCTTACAGGTTTCCTGCTGCTGCTTCTTTATGTCCACAATCTGTGTTGCTTGTAATTAAACACCAGTGTTGCCTTTGGCCTCTCAACAGTTTGATAAGTGAGCCAGAAAAAAAGAGATCACAGCAGACCTGCCACAATCAAAACCTATCAACTACTCCTATTGGCTCTGAGAAGAAAAAACATTTGACTCACACATATTAGAAGGTTTAACCAGTAAAGTGAAGTATCTCAGTTTCTGCTTTTGAAAATTGGTATTGAAATGGGCACCTAGTACAAGCCAACTCCTCTCGGGTATCCTCTTTTCTGTGTTTATAGAAATCTTGGCTAATGAGAAAACTAATGGCAAGTTTATACTGCAGCTTATTGTTAAATTCTTCCCAACTGCTACCAATGGCTTAGAATCCCAAGAGCAACAGTCAGAGGTTTTGGGTAATCAGTTCTAGTTTGTTCCCTCTCCACCTCTGCAGTACCATAAAACATGTCACTGGGATTCTGCAAGTCTTTAGAGGCAAGGTCAGCAAGGTTATTTCAATGTGTAACTATTTTAAAGACACATACAGATATTCCCACGCAGTTGGCATGTGTTTTACTAGGACTCAAGTTGGAATCCTGCCAGCAAACTCAATAAGCACAGACCTGATCTCCTTAAAAACTAGAATATGAAATTCAATGTATTCAAAGTTGCAGGTTTCATTTTTATGGTGTTTATAACAATGAAATACTGTAAGCAATGAAAAATTATTTTACTTAAAACCAGGAATTTACTTATCCTACCAAACAAAGTAACTGAGAGAAGTTAATTGACCTTTCTCTGAAGGTTAGATGGCCCTTTGATTTAAAGTATGTAGAAGTATGGAGAAGAATATTGGTGTATTGCTGCCAGCTGCATGAGCTCACCACACACAAGAGTGGTGACTTCCTTGTAGTCGCAGAATAATGAAAGAGTTGTAGCTGCTTTAGAGCCTTTTGAAGAAACTGCACCAAAATAAAGAAGCCTGCCTTTACTTTGTCAAGAGATAGGCCAAATGTATAGAAATGGAAATACATAGATCTGGCTGTACTTCCTGATTTTTTGTGCCACGCAAAGAGTTTGGGCAAAGTCATAGACAGATTCATACACTGCAACTATTCTAAGTGATAGCTAAAAAAAAAAACAACCTAGAAAAGTCACATAAGGAAGGTAAGGGGAAAACATGCTACAGTTAACAGCAACCTAAGCAGTGGCAAAACCATTTATCCTAAAGATACTAAGAGGCAGGTGCCTATAAACACAAACTTTGGAGATAATTGTTATCATTTCAGTCTAGTGCTTTAGTATATCATTAGTGGTAGTTTTTGTAGAGTTCATGGTTCTTACCAATAAATCTGATCTGACTCAATAGTTTTAAAATTCAAGCAAATACAGTAACACTTAACCCAAGCTCAAACGAGAAACAAAATGCTGGTGCATTTTTGCTATAGGCTTCACTTAGATACATATGCCCACAGAAAAAAAAAGTAGAACAGCTGTCTCAGAACTGCATCACATCCCCAGACCTAGAAATTTTCAGCTGTCAGGGCCTAAGGGTAACTTTTCAGTGCAGCCTGGCTTACAATGAAACAAACAGATCCTGTTTCCAGGGTTACAATTATCAGCTAAATAAATAGAATTTTTAAAACTTATCTACTAAACACATCAGTGGCAAAACCGCAATTGCTTAAGATAATGAACCAAATACAGGTGTGTCTGTGTGCAGCCAGTCATTTCTGCAAGAAAGTACATCCAAGAGGTGGAGTAGAAATTCAGCAGAATGATTGGAGAAGCCTAACACACTCCCAGGAATGTGACTTGAAAAAGAGCAAAAGAGAGCTGCAGTTCCCCTCTGCTGAAATGGGAATAATTTATTTTCTCCAACCCTCCCCACAATTAAGGTCTTTTTATTTCTGTGGAATCTGTCTTGCATACAGCTTGAGGCAATCAATTCTCTCCTGTTTTAATATTAAGTACATTAAAAATTTAATAACTAGGAGATGACTTCTCAGAGGTAGAACTCCCTGTTAGTTGAGAGCTCAATGCTATTATGATTTCAAACACAACTTTTTTAGCAACTTCAATGAGACCAGCATTGAGATCCTTGGAATGCATCTTCAGCACACCAAAAAAGGGTTTGCCTCAATTGTTTTTGAAACAAAGCAACAACAATCAACTCTATAATGGAGCTGAAAATACGACTCAGTTCATTAAGAAAAACAGACTAACCAAAATAATGATCAAGTTCAAACATACATTCTCCTCCTCCACCAGGAAAAGCCATTTTCTTTATCTGGCATCTGCTAGACAACATCTAAACTATGAGGAACCACTGAATAAAATAATTTGCTGCACTCAAACACCAGTTGGCTTTTGCATCAAACTAAAGTTATATTTTTCACAAGAATCTTCCCAAGATTTTTGAAAGAAAACCCCAAAACTTTTATGCTATCAACTTCTATTGAGATCAACAAATGACTACATGGAGAAAATGGCACAATTCCCTTGGGGAGATCATTAAAAAATTCCTAAACTTTCTAAATGCCCTTAGAGAAGCTGGGATTATTTAGATAACTTTGGTGTGATATGCTGAAATATAAATTTTTAATTCCAAATCAAATCTGAGCTTCACATCATGATTTAAAGTACACCTAAATTTTAAATTGTGATGGATTAAAGTAATGGGGGAACATTTGCAACTTTAAGTCAAGCATATATTTCTGCAGCAGTACAGGGATGTCAGTACAGTCTTTGAAATAGATAACTCTAAAAAGATTAATCAACAAGATCCAAATGGCAACCTTCTCTGCTGATTACATTACTTGACAGTATGAATGTGCATTTACTTTCAGGTGATAAAACAAACATGCCCAGAATTAATAAAATGGTTTAAATTTTTGGGCATTGATTTTGTATGACCTATAACATTACAGGCTGTAATGAATGTAATTTTTCATTATATAGTATGTTCTGATTAATTTAAAATAAAAATAGTCTAGATTACAAAAATTCTCATCTAAATTAAACAGATTTTGGTTAATGATAATGATTCTATGATGTACGAGTTAACAGTGAAGACCCATTGTACTGAAGTTGCATATGCATCTGACAAGTTCTGGGAATAAGTGTTCTGCTTAACTTCTTAAAATCTTCTACACTGTGACAGCTCAGAAAAGGGCACCATCCTCTACCCAGCCTTTCTTCCATTCCTTTCAGCCCAATACCTGTAAATGCTTATGTAATAGTATAATTTCTTCCATTGTATGAATTATAAAAAATACACAAGTATGAAACATAATGACTGCATGAAGGTCTATAACAGCAGTGCCAGAAAACAAAGGTATTAAAAACAAGTCAACAAACACCCCCACAAAAAAAAAAACCCAAAAAGCAGCACCTCAAAAACAAAACCAAAAAAGCAAACAAGTATACTGTCAAAATATTTTTGAAAGTACATCAGTCCTTTTCAGCAAATAACAGGCTTAGACTCTCTTTTCTAGCTGTGGCCAATAGATTGCTCTTTTTCTAACCTAAGTACAGGAAAATCTTCAAAGAAGTAAAGCAATTAATAGCTGACTTCAAATATGAGTAAGCTGTATTAGCAAAGTTCAGATAAATTCAATTTAACATTTAATCCAGACTAATTAATCTGGCTCCCATTACCATTAGAAAATTGCTGTATAAAACTTCTGCTTACAAAAATTTAGTTCCTTTAAACTATGAAGGAAAACCATTCATCATAAAGGGGACTGCAAACTTAATAAAACCTATTCTATTAAAAGATAACTTGAAAATGTGCTTGCTGCAACATGTATTTCTCTATGCAAGAGAAGGCTCTCACACTGCAGAGCTGTTTTCACCTCTGTGAGCAGACTGATGGTTAATCTGAATCATTTTGTCCTATTCTGGGCTTCATATCTGTTTTCATCCTTGTGCTTCAGTATTGCTGGAATGACAACAGCTGTGAATGGGCATGTTCCTATCAGCATGTTCTCTGAAGGATCTGGACATGGCCTGCCTACAGCCTAAACAAGACTGCTCTGACTCTGAAGAAAGGAAAAATGACAATTTCATAAATCTTCTGCCAGTATTTAGCACCTTATTTTCAGTGACTGTTTTCATCACCGGTCTATGAATTCTATCTTCATTCCATAAAAATGTATTCAAAGGCAGTGTAAGCTGCAGATGGAGTTACATTTTGTAATAGTTTTTCTTTCTTTCCAACATAGAATTTTACATTTTATGCAGAGGTTAAATTGTGTTAACACTTCTGAAATCACATCATGTGCAGCAACTAAAATAGTCATCGGTCCTCCTCCAGGCTCTAGCTTGCTATACCCCAAAGAATGCCAAAGAATGTGAAAGTTCAGAAGAAGGCAAAAATTATTTTAAGTTGTCTTAATTTCCCTCCAGACACCCAAGGAAAAGTAGTCTTTGTTGTGAACTACATTTTCAAGTAACCTACAGGCAGGTTTGCACCTCAAGAAAGAACTGAGCCAAGAACTGTTTACACCTCTTGTCCCATATCCAACATAAGAATTCTTATAAAGCTGTAGAAGGGGAATAATGCACCAGGTCTGTGCACATCAGATCCTGAAAAAAAATGGGACTTCCTATAAATAACATTTTAGCAACAAATCTTTTCTGTACCTAACAATAAAGACACAGGTAAATTGGAATCTACCACTTTATTTTGACCCTTGCTCAGTAATTTTCTGATAAAAATTTCCATCCAGAACTTTCCTACCTTGAAATAAAGTGAGGAATATGGACTTCAGCATCACAAAGAAAAAGTCATAGTTAAAAATAAACTGAAACAAAATGACAAACAGAAGTTGCAGTTTTCATGGGCTATAATTGACAGAGCTCCCAGTGTGTTTATTAAGGATGCACTCTAGTGGACACACATATAACAAAACCAAACAAAGATACAAACGGTATGAAACAAAAAAATTAAAGCAACACATCCTTAGAATGTATTTCTAGCATGTTTTAAAATAGTGTCTTACATTTTGAAGGCTGTATGAAGGTTGAAACTTTCATGGTCAACATGACTGGACATGAAGTGTAAATGGACACAAGTTACCAATTTCTGAAAGTGTTTATCTAAGTACTAAGAATCAGTTATACATATTGGTACAACATGTACAAACTCCATCTGTTTATCCATTTTCTCCATCCCTTTGAGATTGGCACAAGAGGCTGCTGTGCACGCAGAGCTAACAGGTGTAATTAGAACTGTGGTATCAAAGTGTGTCCTTAAATAATTCTATTGTAACTGTTACTAACAAATATAATTGTAAACTGCGTCAAAATCTCTTTACTGGAACATCAACCACAAGGAAAGGTACTCATGCCACAGGAAAGGTTTTGACTATCACAGAAATTGCAAAACAATCAGAATTAATGTAGATAGCAAAGCCTGACCACTTAGATACAAAAGTAGTTCCACTTCTCATGACTCCAAAACACAAACATTTCTAAGTATTTATACCTGGTAAGTGACATTTTCCTCTTTTGACCTTAAGGATGCTCATATAAGGTGGGGTTATTAATAGTATCTAAAAAGAAATGTAGGAAATAAATGGACACAGTATTTTTTAATAAAGATACTTTAAAGGAACAATAATATATTACTCTATGAAAAATCAATAGTGCTCATGTTTTTAAAATTTGGTAATATTACTCTTAGTCTGATTTACATGATCAAAACACATTATTCAGAGCAGGAAAACATTTATTATGTGACTGAGACTTGTTTTTTTGGTGTATAGATATTTTTAACAGTTTGCCAAGGATAGCAAACCCCTTAGACCCAACAGTAACATTAAAAAATGGAAGTGAAATTATCAGAAAAATCTCTTTCATCCTAAGACGAAGAATGCAGTAAATGCATTAACTGTGCCCTGATTTTGTAATGAAAGGTATTTTCATTACACAATGTTGGCCATGAACATCTAACCTGTAGTAGAAGACAGAGATGCAAAGGCACATTTTATTGAAGAAGCACAGGATTTCTACATGCTGATGTCTTTTCCATTTATAACAAAGATACACAGAACATTCTTGACAACCTGTACCAAAATACCAGTGATTACAGACATCAGTTCTTGTAAAAATGAATCTTCAAGGATTATAAAACTTCTTTTTATAGATAACCACAGATCAAGCTAAATATTCTACCAAATTTTTAGAAGTGAAGTTTGGAGAAATAATAACAGCATTTTGTAGAGAACACAGATTTAGTTTCTTGATTTAAAAATTCAAGGAAAATGCAGAAAAGTCTTAAAAACTTGACTGATCAAAACTAATACACAGACACTTGCAGCTTACCTAGTACCACACAATACCCAGAAAATGTTCTAATAATAAATATAATAATAAATATATTAATCTAATAATAAAAACGAGAACAAACATCTCATTTTACAAAAACCACCTCATGACTCCTAGGAGACAAGATCTAGTACATACTAAGCCAGAGTTAAATTCACCTCTTTCAAATACATTTGGGAAATCTGATTGGATTTTTGCACCAAGTTTGATGTCCAGAATACTCTTTCCATCTTTTAATCTGTAGAGCATTCCCTTTTTGTATCAGAACCCATTCAAATTCTGGAAAATCATTTTCAATAATATTTTATTCTTCTAATATTGATCCAAATTATCATATTGTGGCATCTATCCTCAAATCATATTGACGTATTAGTTATATTTGTATTTATTATGGTTACTTCGATATGCAATAAGTGGAAAGTATATTTGCTGCTTTCACTTCAGCTGCAGTTTTATTCCTGCCAGTCAGCCATGCTAGCTGCAATGGTTTAAGAACAAAAAGGAAGAATCAGTGTCAGAATTAACCAACTTTATACAAACATCTTAAAAACAGACACTGGAAAAACAGGTATGTAAATCAGTTCTATTTATAAAATACATAAATCAAGATACTATGCTTCAGGATCAGCAAGTAATGAGTAGAAAATATATTTACTGCTTTCAGGTCAGTTCTAACTTTCTTCTTCTATTACTGTTGGGAGATCTGTTTGACTCTGAAAAACAACAACAAAAAAATTCTATCACTTCCCAGCTTTCACTGAACTTTGTAAAAAGGAAAACAGGAAAAAAAAAAAAAACTGCCCATGATAGACAAGTTGGTATTTATCAGTATAATCAGGTATTTGTCCATTCAATACAATGAATAGAATGAATGTCATCACCAGACTTCCATTACAAAATCCAGCAAATTTGGATGAAGCCTTGTGATTCTGAGGGCAGAACCAATAATACAGGCCTATATACCTTATTTTATTAATCTGTTCTTAATTTGTAGCAAACATACCACTGTAAAACCTGAAATAACATTCCCAAAAGCCAGTGTAATCTAACATCTTTAGGCATGAAGACTTGGCATACACAGGAAGCAGCAGGTACTACTTGCTACTCATTTTCACTCTGGTTTTACAATTTGCTTGTTAAAGAACACAAAATACACCCAAAGCCTCAAGAATATTTTTTAATATGTCATTATCAGAAAATGATAAAAGTTGGGGCTTTATGAGATCTTGCATACTCATCTGATTTACCTCCGTGGAAGAAACACTTGTGAAAATCTGACCCTAAGAACAGTCATAAGTATTTTCATAAATCTGTTGAGAGAACACTTCTGGAACAGTCTGCCATTAAAGTCTAAGTATAAAGCATATTAATATAACAACAAATTCTGAGCTAGAATGACACTACTGACATCAGAAATAAAGTGAAGCACAGGAAGGCTGCCTCCTCTCTACAGCTTTACTCAGAAACATATCTGAATATAAAAGGGTGTTTTAAATCTTAGGATTTAGTCAGCTAACACCACAGAGTCTTCTAGAATGGATTAACTCCTACCAGAATGCAGCTGTGGGCAGTTTGGAGGTTGTGGCCAAAATACCATCCCTTAAACAGTTTTAACCTTTTGATAGGTCAGCATAGAAAAGGAAATCTGTAAGAATCAATAATTTATAACCTCTTTCTAAATACTTACTGGTTCACTCTCCTCTGGCTCCTCAGAAGTAAGCACTCCAGGTTCTTCTTCAGTTTCTTCTATATTTTCATCTTCCTGTGGTAATGAAAACCAGTTTTCAGTTAAAAGGTCTCATGTCATGAAATTTCATTTCAGGTGTGTCAAAATGAGATTATGTTTTAATATAAAGAGAATACTTTAGATAAATGCTATACAAATGTAGTGGTATGAGAATATGATCTTTGTATGCTTAACACTATATTTTATATATTTTTTCAATTAACATCAATTTTAAATTTTTACATATTCGTTTTTTTTCTGTCATTTTCATAATCTCATCTTCCTACAATTATGTTTTGTCAGTATTTTAACTGAGTTTTCTAAAAACTTAGGTATTTTTAAAATACTCTGTGCTCCACAGTTTTAAAAGCTTTAGGGAGATAAGCATGCCAACTATCCATGGATGTTTTTTCTGAAACAGCATTACAAGACCATAAACACAGATATCTGTATACACACTCTTCTGCTAGTATGAATTCCCATACACCCTAAGATACCAGAATCCAGATGCATTGCAATTCCAAACCATAGTTCCTTTTCCAGGTACAGTAAATGGATTTTGGGCTAACACCTTGCAAATCATTACTGTCTTGATACTTAAATTAGACATTAGGTATAATTTTCTAATAAATACCATCAAGGAATGTGGAAATATCAGCTAAGTTGACTTTATGCTGGATCTTTGCAATAAATTTGTTTTCTTCTGACCAAAATTAAAGTATAAAAACCAGATTGCAGAAGCCAAGTGTTAGACATTTCCCCCATCTACACTCCTGTTTCTTTAAATATGTGTTAGCTGAACACCTATTGGTTTCTGCTTTGTGTTTTGTAATTGATGCCTGCATCTGGAAAAAATGGCTGATAAATGGTATTTTCAAACCACCAACTAAGCATTGGCTTAAACCTCTTCCTCCTGCAACTGCATTTCAGCTTCTTCATTCTGTGCTTCCAACTCTTCACGTTCTTTCCTCAACTCAGCCTGCAACCAGTTTGAGAAGGAACAAATTAGAAACAAAAAAAATCCCACATTTTTCTTTTCCACCACATTGTTTACAATGTATTTATTATTGAAATAATAAATACAAAGTAAGCATAAAACACAACTGCTATGTTATGTTAATAAAGTCTTTTCAGTATCATCTGGTTTAACATTTTTAAAGATCTAAGTCTCATGGATAAAAGGCTTTACTACCAACAGGAAGAAAAAGAAGTCAACTGAAGTTAGTGTACACACTTCACATACTGTTTCATTACACATGGTCTTTATCCAACTGTATTAGTTCTATCCTTTGGATTATGGCTCTTTGATACTTTGTATAGTAACTAGCACAGATGGATGAATCAATATAGAATCAAATCTATAGAAAAAATTGTCAAGCAATGTAATTAATTAAGTATTTACATTCAACAGCTCTAGAGAATGCTGATTGTTCTTGCATTTTGTTAGCAGTTACAAGTATGGTCATAGTTTTCTATTCTATTTCAGTACATAAAAGCAAAACTTACCCAGCATTTGACTACAGCCAAAACTGAGTTAGTTTAAAAAATGCATGAGTATTGTTCAACATCTTTCCCATAGCTTACATGAATTTATTTATTTCATTATCTGAATTATCTCTAGACAAAATCTCTTTTCATTTGCTATTTTACATCACTCATTAAACACTTAAGCACATTACTTTTGGTTTGCAAATTACTGAACTCCAAATTTTAAAACTGCAAGTGAAATTAAATGACCACATTTTACACTAAAGCTGGGCTTAATGTGATCAGCATAAATTTAAAATTAAGATTTTAATTTTAACATCATGAAAGCCATCCATACAAAAAAATCCAGTCAGGTCACATCATCACCATAGCAACACTGACTTCACATGACTCCTTTATAAAGAATGGCTAGAAACACAGATATTGTATTTATTTCTCACATTATAAGCCCAAACAATATTTTCAGTTACTTCTCACTTAAGTCCTAATTTGGCTGCTTTTTCCCTTAACAGCCATCATTTTTTAATAACATTTTACTACATAATATATATTTCCTTACCCATGTGCTGACTAATAATTTCAGTGACTCAGAAAAGTGAGATTAAAATAGTTGCTTTATCAAAATCACTTTATCGCTTTTATCAAAATCATTATACAGCTGTTCGAAGTATATACAAAGAGCTCCAAGATGCCACAGCACTATATGATGCTTAGAATTACTATTTTTAAGTATTAATAACCTGATGCTGTTCTTCAAGTCTCTGCTGCTCTTCTTCCTGGATTTTTAACCTTTCAAGTTCTGCTAGGGCTGCCTCCCGTTCTTCTTCCAGCTCAGCTCTCTCTACTGCTCTCTATTTCAGAGGTAACACAGAATCAATTCAACATAAAAATGAAAGATATACTAAATAGCATCAACTACATTGGAGCAATCTTTTTTTGCCTAAGTTGGATCCACCTTTTCTTCTTCATCTAAGTTTCTTCTATACTTGTAAATCCAGTGTGCAAGATACTCTATTGGATCTGGTGGCCGACGCACTACAACCTCTGCGAGTCCTTTCTTCAAGCAATTTCCCAGGCATTGCTTCAGATACTGAGACTCCATCCCGATCTACTGACAAACAAATGTTAGACATCAATGTCAGAATTAAGTTAGGGCATTAAAGAACTCTTGCTTCAGGCACCAAACACTATGACATTACTTTTTACTAAGACAAGGAAGTTATTTACCAGTAGTTTAATTCTTAAAGGCTCCAGTGACAGGTCAGTTATACCAACCACTGCAGAAGGAAAATGCTCAGTGTTTGGACATGTATAATTCATAAACTACTTGGAAACACGCTGCTAGTTCTAGGTCTGCATGATAAAAAATTAAAACCACAACAGGACACAGAAAACTTCTACACAGATACTCAAAGAACAGGCAAGTATGCCATCATCTGAGGATGATTAAAGGGCAATTTTAGCTTGAACTGTCAAAGCTATCTTTAAGACATGCATGCAAGGCTAGGGCCTGAAGCACTCACTCTACAGTTAGGAAAGGCACAGGTCTCCGCGCACACATTGTATTAGTTTAAGTAAACACGGAGCCTTCCTTTGCTGTCAAGGAGGCTGAACCCGTGTGGAGCAGAGAGCCCAAGCACTCGGCACAGCAGCGAATCCCGTCCCATCCTCCGCGTTCAGGGGAGCTCCGGGCGCCTGAGTGGTGCCCACCCTTTTAACCCTAGCTCCATTCAAGCCCAGCCGGAATCTCTCCCCTTCCACCCTCCTCCCCGGGCTCCTTTTAAGCACTGCCTGGGCCTCTCCCCTTCCCCTACGCAACAAGGTGGGCGGGCCCGCTTCTCATCGCTCCGCCTGGTGCTTAGGATCCTGGCAGGGCCTGGCCCCGCCTCGCCCCCGCTCCGGGACAGTCACTGGAGCCGCGGGGCTGCGGTGCAGCCGCTCGCTTTCCCTCGGAGAGCAGCCCCGCTCCGGCTCCTTCCCGGCAGCACCTGCCAGAGCCCCGGGACAGCAGCCCCGGCCGGGCCCGCTCCTACCGCCCGGCCCCCGGAGCCCCGGGACAGCAGCCCCGGCCGGGCCCGCTCCTACCGCCCGGCCCCCGGGACGCGCGGGGTTGCTCCGCAACAGCGCTCCGGGCGCAGCGGGCCCCAGCGCCGGCCGCAGGAGCTGGTAGAGGGGAGAAGCGCCTGCTCGGAAAGGTCGCTGGTGGCACAAAGCCGGGAGGAGGGACCGAGACCCCAGAGGGCTGTGTGGCCCGAGAGAGAGAGAGCTCGGCAGGCTGGAGAACCTGAAATTCAGGAATGGCAAATGCAGGGTCCTGCACCTGGGGAGGAATAACCCCGAGCACCGGGAGAAGCTGGGGCTCAGCTGCTGGAGAGCAGCTCTGTGGAGAAGGATCTGCGGGGCCTGGCGGGCAGGATCTCCATGAGCCAGCAGTGCCTTTGTGGCCTAGAAGGCCAATGGTGTCCTGGGGTGCATTAGGAAGAGCTGTGCCAGCAGGTCCGGGGAAGTGATCCTGCCCCTCTGCTCAGCCCTGGTGAGGCTCTGCCTGCAGTGCTGTGTCCAGTTCTGGGCTCCCCAGCGAGGGAAACATGGAAATCCTGGAGCAGGTCCCGTGGAGGGTATGGAGATGATGAAGGTACTGGGGTACCTCTCTTACAAGGAAAGGCTGAGAGCGCTGAGCCTGTTCAGCCTTGAGAGCATTGATAAGGAGCCTCATTAATATGTATAAATATCTAAAGGGGAGGTGCCAAGCTCTGCTGCCAACCACTAGGACACCAGGCAATGGGCAGAAACTGATGCATTGAAATTCCATCTAAACATAAGGCAGAATGTCTTTACTTTGTGCAGGTGACCACACACTGGAACAGATTGCCCAGAGAGGTTGCGGTATCTATCTAGAGATACTGAAAACTGTTTGGATGCAGTTCTGTGCATTGTCTAAGACGACCCTGCTTAAGCAGGGAGGATGGACCAAAGTGACCCTTTCCAGCTGTTTCAATGCTGTCTCTCTGTGAGCAGTTTCCCTTCACAACTGACGGGATCTTTTCTGCTCCCTACCAAACCTCACATTTGACCAACTGTTTGTTTTACTGTCAACTTCAAATCGGGTATTAAAAAACCCCGCAAACAACTGCAGCTGGAAGAATTAACTCCGTGTGTTGAAGTCTGACGCCTAAGCGGAATATCATTATGTTAGCCGCTCCCTGGCAGAAATGGAGGGCGCGCTGCTTCCCTGGAGAAGAAACAGCTGGCGGGGGTGCCGTGAGGGGTGAGGGAGCTGCTGTAGCAGCTCGGGGATCGAAGGGGCGGGGGCATGGCTGCCGGGCCGGGGCCTGTTCCGTTCCCTTCCGGCCGGGCCCGCTCTGTTCCGCTCCGGCCGGGCCCGTTCCGTTCCGCTCCGGCCGGGGGGTGTCGCTGGCGCCCCGCGCAGGCCGCAGAGCGCAGCCGCCCGGCCCAGCCGGAGGAGCCCTGCGCCGGCGCGGCCATGGCGGCGGAGCGCGGCACGGCGGCCGAGGCCCTCGTGGGGCAGGTGGTGCTGCCCGGGGACCTGCTGCTGCTCCCCGCGCACTACGACGAGGACGCGGAGAGCGAACGGCTGCGGCTGAGCGCGGGCGCGGCGCCGCAGGGGCGGCTGCTGTGCGGGCCGGGGCTGCGGCGCAGCGGGGCCGGGCTGCTGGTGACCAAGTGCGGGCTGCTGCGGCACCGGCCCGCGGGCGGCGGCGCCTACTGGGTGGACTCGCAGCAGAAGCGGGTAGGGGCGCGGCGGGACCCGCGTGTCCGTGTGTGTCTGTGTGTATGTTCTTAGCCTGACCCTCTGTCCCCCTTCCCCGCTGCAGTACGTGCCGGTGAAGGGCGACCACGTCATAGGGATCGTGACGGCCAAGGCGGGGGATGTGTTCAGGCTGGACGTGGGCGGCAGCGAGCCGGCCTCCCTGTCCTACCTGGCCTTCGAAGGCGCCACGAAGAGGAACCGGCCCAACGTGCAGGTGGGTGCCCTGCTTCGCTGCGGTAGCGCTTCTGTTGTGTTTCGGTCGCTGGTGGCAGTGGTCACCCGCATTAGAGGAGGTGTGCAGGTCATGGCTCCGCCTTGGCCCTCCTCGGAGGGTTTTGCACCATTAAGCCGCGGCCTTTCTGGGGTTTCTTACGAGCCCTGTAACTAGCGTGGTTTGCTCGCTCTCCTGCCTGGGTGCTTCACTCTCATGTTTTCCTCTGCTCATACTGCTGCCAGGAGCACATGCAGTTCATGAGTAAGCTGTGTTGTAAATGAGAAAAATAAAGTCTCGATATTCAGCAAAATTTAGATTGCTTTATTTTATAAATAAATGCAGCACTGAGGAGACATGAGGGGTCACCGCCCACTCCACTCTCCATCGAGTCTTGGTTTGCAGCTTCTTACAGCATGGTCCCTCGTTGTAATCAATAATTTTTGGTTTTTTGCTGTCATAATTTTGCCAGGCAAGCAGTGGTGGCCGAAATAAATATCCGTGTGAAGTCTCTGGGAGTCAGCCTCATAGATAACCATCTGGTCTTGGTAGATAAAACCGGCAGAAATCGGGAAGTTCTGGTCTTGATAGATAGGCAGTCATTGATAAAACAAAGGCAGGAAGTCTGATTTTTGCAAAATCTATCAGACTATTGGAAAGCCTCATGTTATACAAGTTATTTGGTAAAAATATTCATAACGGGGATTTAAAACAGAATGATTTAATCACATTTTTCCTCTATCAAGTGTCTATGCTTCACTTCAGACCTTTGTATTTTGGTTTATATAAACCCCAATACTTTTATGATTATCACGTATCTTTTATCAATTATCACAGGTGCATCTGAAAAGGCACTCCTATGTTAAGGTTTTAAAACATGTGATGCTGGTAGAAAATGTTAGTTGTGGGGGTTTTTTAACAGCACTATTATGAATGGTTGTGTTGCACATGCATGCCACAGTTTCTGCACTTAGGTGAAGCGCCGTTTCCAGAATGTAAAAGGAACTGTGAAGAAAAACAAAATAGACTGGTGTGACATTTTTTATTGTTGTCCTGCTATGCGATTATAAGAGATTATAGTTTTGTTCTTTGACGCTGTTTTGTTTAGGTGGGAGATCTTATTTATGGTCAGTTTGTTGTAGCAAATAAAGACATGGAACCAGAGATGGTCTGTATAGACAGCAGTGGAAAATCAAGTGGAATGGGAATAATTGGACAAGATGGCTTCCTCTTTAAAGTTTCCTTAGGTCTAATAAGAAAGTAAGTACTAAAACACGTAAGTAGTCACTCTCTCATGTGAGATTCCCACAACTTTTTATTCTGAGCAGTGTGGGCAGTTTGGTAAATCAGACTGTGTAATTCTTGTATTGCATTTAAACCAGTTTTACTGAATAGAGTATGGATTGACCTAGAAGGGAGATTTATTTTTCCTCTTAAGAGGCTTAGAAGCTCTTTTGTGTGGAGTTGCATGACCTGTTTAAAAAAAGTGATGTGGTTGCCAAGGCAGTATGGAAAATAAAAGTAGTGACCTGGGAAAGTCAAACATTCAGGGTAGTGTTTCAGGTATGCACATATTACCTTGGAGTTTAAAACTTGTCAACACTTATAGTCTTTTTTCTGTTTCATGGGGTAGTGGAGAGTGTATGTTTGGCTGACAGCTGATTAAAGGGGTCTTTACACACCAGTATACATTGTTTTCTGACTTCCAAAGAAAAATAAACAGCATTGAAATAAAGATACAGATTTTTAAAATGTAGGATTTTAGTTTAAAACTGACACACTAATTAAATTGTTTTAAATTTTAAGTTAATTAAATTTTAATTAATCATTAATTGACTGTTTAATGAGATTTTAAATGCATTGTGAACTTTGGAGTTGCTTATGCTGATGTAAATACGGTGACTGTCAAAGAATACTACATTACATGGATAAACAATAGTCCAACTTTGCTGTTGCTTTTTGGGTGGAGTTTTTGGTTTGTTTTTGTTCTTTGTTCAAGCAATCTCACAGTGCATGGCAGTTTTCTCATACCTGTAATTGTCTGATTGATACGCTGTATCAGAAGTGAGTGTGAACCGATACAAAACCTTTTTGCAGCCAAATTTTATCAATGTGCAAGTAAAAAAATAACAGCATATTACAAGTAAACTGCTAAGTCCTAATATGCTTTTAATTTTTGTGAATACTTTTGTTCAACCTTGATTTAATCCTAGACACATTACAGCATTTAGTATGCTGTCATCTAATAAAAATGGAGTAGTTTGTTTATTGCTGTTAATACTGTTTCCTGAAGCAGAAGTGTGGTTTGAAAGACACATCTGGGGTGTGAAATTTATAAATAGCACTTCAAAATGTCATTTTGTCAAACAGTGTGCTTTTAGAATTTATTAGATCATAGAATTGTTGTAAAAGTATCAATTCACTTTAAACTTGTCAGGGACTGCTTCTGGATCTAGTGAGAAAAAAACTAAATTTACAACGGTTTTATTTTTTAGGTGCATGTATTTTATATGACAGGAGCCTTGAAAATCTGATACTGTATTGCTATTTTTGGTGTATATGCAACTTTATCATCTTTCAATGTTTTTTAAATAGCTTCCATAATAGCAGTACTGCTGGAGTTACTACTGGTCAATAATAATGTTGTGTCTGTAAGTGTGAGCACTTCTTCCTCTGACTTTTTTTTTGGTTTTGTTCACAGACTCTTGGCTCCCAAATGTGAAATAATTCAAGAGTTGTCACAATTGTACCCATTTGAGCTGGTGCTGGGAATGAATGGAAGAATATGGGTAAAAGCAAAAACAATTCAACAGACTTTAATTATAGTAAATATTTTGGAAGCCTGTGAATATATGACTGCAGAACAGAGAAGACAAGCGCTTGCCAAACTATCTGGGAAGTGATAAGAGAAAACCTTGAGGATTTATTTGTGATGACTGTAGGGTGTTTTGGTTATTTTTGTATTCAGATTTATATTAAAAGCCTTTTTTTAAATGAAGTACTAGACTTTGGTTGTTCTTCATTTTCCTTCTTTATCCACTCAGCTTATTTTTGTGTTGTTTAAGGAGTTTGTTTGGACTCACCTTTGTGGTTATGAAGCCCTGTTTATGTTCATGAATTTTCTAAGTAATGGGAAGATGGTTTCTAGAAGCTTTTATTATCTCTGTATTTTGAAGCATAGCTACTTAGGTCTTTAAAAAACTGATCATTTTGTGAGCTGCAGGTATTTGTTTACTTGGGGTGGCAAAAAGGATCCTATAGGTCATTTATTTTGGTTGGGTGCTCTATTTATACAGTGACATGAAGTAATTGTTTACTATATTATGACATTTGTGAATAGAAATGCATGTAGAGAATACCAGAAAATAATTGCAGGGCGTAGCATAAAAGAATTACAGGGTGGTTAAAGCAGATGATCAGATAAGACCAAAAATATGTTCACAGGGACATTATCACTTTCCCTAAGACATTTCCTGCCTAGTGGTATTAAGGACATAGTGATTAGGGTATCACAATAACAGCCATGTGTTTCTTGATTCAAGACACTGATTTCTTTAGTAATAGCATAAAGATGCCATAGAACTTTGCTAACATTTAACAAAATCAGCATTTCTGAAAAAAAGCTGTGTTTGGCTTCTTTGTGTAACAGTCCCACCAATACATATGGAGGTGGCACCCTAGGAAGGGTAAGCTCTCTGCGAGTTTTAGGATCTGAGTAATTTCCTGCTGTTCTGAGAGAGAAACAGAACCTTGGATTAATGGAAGGGTAGTTGCTGATGCCTTCTTCCTGTGGCAGTAAAGCTTGATTGCAGGTACCTAACGAACTGTTTGTAGCTGTTAGGCAGTCATTTAGATCTCTGATGTTTTGTGGTTCTTAATAAGCTGAATGGTTTAATAGCAATAGTTAAAGGAAATTACTAAAAATGAACTAATAAGGGTAAGTCTGAATACCATCTTAATTAAAGTGGAAACATAATTTTTCCTGTTTATCTGTATTCCATCCAAAGCTCAACCTATGGCATTTGATGATAGGGTTGTCTTTGGCATCTCTGTCTTTAGACACTGCTTCAGTTCAGAGCCAGCTCCTCTGAGTCATTCTGTAATGTGCTTACCTAGGGCTTCCCCCGTTCAACAAGAACACAGCTCTGATGGTTTCCATGCGAGTCAAATGGCTGCAATTCAGAATTCTTTGTGAATTTCACTGGTCTCCCTATTTAGCATCTAGGGCATTGCTCATCTGCCCTGGACGGCCTTTAGTCATCTTTCTTCATCTTTCTTCTTCATCATCTTCTTCATCTTTCATCATGCCCCAGGTGAAGCGATTTTCATTCATATCCCATAAACGTTTTGGGTCTGTAGTCTTACTACACACGAGAAGCTGTAAATTAATCAGGTTTTCAATAACTTCTTCTCAAGAGTGTTTTCAGTTCCAGCTAACCAGAGCCTCTGCAGGTTGTCTGTTGGAACAATAGCTGGCATAGGCAGAAAAGCATTTGCCAGATTATCTCAGGGTGCTTAATTTTTTTTTTTGGTTAATTGTTCTTGTAACAGTAAAACCGCAGGAATGGGCAATGACGTGGTTCATTGGCTGGGTAGTTGTGGCTTGAAATGAAATTAGCCTTACCACTGCCCTTTACCTAAGCAAATTCCTTTCCCTTCCAAAAGCCTGTATTCCAAGCTTAACCTGCAAGATACAAATGAACAGTCCCTGTTAAAATGCTGGCTTGGTAGTGCAGCGCAGCAAATGGCAACCTTGAAAGTTCTCAACATAATCTATTTTGTACCACACATCATGCTGTCCCACTGTCAATCACTTATCACCCAAATTTACTTAATTCAAGAACAGGATACAAAATGCATTAAAGTCATACTTTTTATTAATTTAGCAAAATTAAATAGCTAAAAAGTTCTTGGGTTTTACTGCCTACACAATCATTCTACACTTAAGTTTGACAGTTTATACAGTGGAAAAGAATTACACTGGATGTGAACAAAATGGGTGTGGGGAAAAATGCTTGAAAGAAAGTACACTTAAGCACATTACTAACAGAAGACAATATTCACTTTTTTTTTTTTACTTGGAGAAAAAAAACCATTCCTCAAACCAATTACTATTTGACAAGCTTTAACTAACCAAACTTCCAGGCACAATCTAAACAACATTTGCAAACTTTTAGTTCTATGTTGGTTTCTAAACCAGTGATGAGGAAGGGTTATGGAGTCTAATTTGCTTCTAGGAAGAAAGGCTGATCATGATTTAGTTATGAATTGCTGGAAGTCTTCCACATTCCCATTAAAGGCACATAAACCAGTATACTTTCAGAAATAGGACTTGCAGAAGGGATGCTGTGGGCTTGAAACACACCTTGCTGAGTAAGTAGAACATCTTTTCAGTTGCATTTTTCTATGATGTTCACCCTTATCAGGTTAAGTCGTTATTTAGAGTTGTTTATTTCAGGTCCTCTATTATTGTACATTGGATACTTCATTATATTGCTTTTCTTTCTAGGTGTTACGATCGAGTTATGTAAAAAAGGCAGATGTCAACATGAAAACTGTTCATATGCCCATGACAGATGATCATAACCTCTCAAAAAGAAAGTTCTTCAAGAATTAAACAGAAACTATGCATTGAAAATATGAAATACAATTTGTGGCCCTTCCTTAGTTGGCATATAAAGACCAAGAACAAAATACACAACTATCACAAAATACAGAAATGCAGTGTTGAAATTCATTTGATAGTAACACATTGGTATTTTGCTGTACCAGAAGAAAGTTACACAGACAAATATCTCAGTGTAATAAGATGATTAAGAGCTCAACTCTAAGGCTATGGTTAGTGAGTGTGGCTGTAGCTCTGTTAAATTAGCAGTTTACTGTGCCTAACTGCTCATTACAGCCTTGCCACCAGGAGTTGGAACTGAGGCTTGCTGGCATGGATATTTGATTCCTAGCCAAGTTCTGTCAAAAGGACTCACATTGGCATCAACACTTCTAATACCAGGGTGTTTTTTTTGTTTTATAACATGGATATTTAGCAAAAGAGGTAATGGGTTTTTTCTCCCAGATTTTAAATATGTAAGAGCAGCTCATCTTCTACTGGAGAAGGTCAGATTTGTTCTAGAAACACCAGTTTTCTGCCTTAGAGCTTGGGCAAATACTTCTGAGTAACAGCTAAATCAACAGGTTTTTCTAAACCTTAAAAATTGGTCACCTGCAATGCTTACATGAAAAGTACTTACATCAGATTTTCTAGCTACATACAACTACCTTGGCTGTATTAACAACACAAGCAGTCTTGTCCTTACTCATGACTTCTATAGATTGTAAGATACATAGCTACTCTTGAAGTCCAGTGAGAAATTAAACGTGCCAGTTTTATCACAACTTGTAAGAGAAATAACCTAGAAACCTGTTGAGTGCCTAGAAACACACACTAGTTGCAAGTGATTAACCAGGATCACTGCAGAATCACTGGTTTCCTCTGATCTTGCAAAAGTGCAGTTACTGCTTTTTCAGTGCTCTTTGTAGGTGATTTGGGATGTTCAAGAGCCTGGTTTTGCTTGTAGTGCCTGAAGCTGGATCACTATTCTAGTGGTTTGAATAGTCATTAAGAATAATTTTTTTCCAGTGTCCTACCTAATATGAGAATATTAAAATATCAGAGTAACTTTATTTGTAGCACTGCAGTAAACAGGAGACAGCCAAACTTGACCACAGTTTCTATTTTGCTTATTCTTAGTAATTACCCTTACCTGACACAAGGATATTTAAAGACTTAAGGACAGTGGGAGGACTAATGACCTCATCTTGGTTATCTTTTGTCTTATAAATGGCAGGCTTTTCTGTGATTCAGTGTTTATTAAGTTATTGCAAAAGAGATTTGTCATAAGAATCTGTATACCCGCTGAAAAGACTCACTAATTCTTTCTTCCTGTTCTTGTCCAGATGGAAGGTATTGCACCAATCTTTCTTGGTGTCCCACTGTGACCTTCTTATGAGAATGAACTAATTTCAAAAGACCTGTATTTCCTTTGGTTTCTTCTGTGACTACTGCACCCTGATCTTAGCTAAGATAAATCTGAGAGTCTGTGTCTAGGCTGACTGCTGTGTTTATTTCCTGAGAGTCAGGATGAGGTTGAGAACACTCGCACATGTCACTGGACAGCCTCCAAACAAGAGGCAGCTTCTGCCTGGCCTAGTGGGGATCTATGGCAGTCTGCATCTGTGTGGCTTTGCCTTTAGTAGCATCTAGGTGAAAAGTTCAAGGTGTTTTTTTTTTTCTTTTTTTTTTTAAATCTACATCTAATTTTATTTGCTTGGTATCGAAAGTCTTAATTAGTCTGGAAGTCCTTTTACAGACCTAGGGCCTAAATCCCATCACTGTCTTTCCTTGTTGCCTTAGAGATCTCCTGTTTCCTCATAGAAAAGACAGTTTCTTTAATATAAGTCATTTGTTCTAACAATGCCCTTGGTCTAAGGCTGATCTATGGAAGCATGATCCAACAAGAAAATCTCCTGAAATACTGCACAGCTTTGTCATTGTGTATGAATTGAAAGTTTCGTAATACTAGATCATGTTTTAGCATAGCTACCGATACAGCACATTCTGACTTACAGGCATGCCAGGGAAATGTAATTAACTGATGTACAAGCACTTTACAGACTGATTCTCCTCCTTCACTGCTATAAAACTGAATTATGGAGGCAGGAAGAGAAGGGCTGACTGTTCTTTTTAAGAACACTGTTCAAAACCTGGGAACTTGAAGATTAAATGCTGCTTTGTGAAGTGTGTGTGTATGTGTTAGAGAGTTTATTAGTCTCTTTTTTTAAGAGGAAAAATTCGTGAATGACATGAATAGGTGCATGGAAAAACTCAACAATAATAGATCAATCTGAATATGATTTTATTAAGAAGGAAAACCAGAAAACCAAAGAAGTCAAATTCCCATTCAGCTTTCGTTCCAAAATTTCACTACTTTTCTGAAGCAATGGAGGCAAAGATATTCTTATAAAGACAAAGTAATTGTCGCTGCAATTCCACTTAATGCAACACAGTAGCTTTTCAAGAAAGCAAGCTTTTCTGGAGGTGTGGGTAGGGTAGGGAAGGCTAGATTCCAGTATTTTCGTGACACTGTGTTTCTTTGAATTCTGTGTCTATTAGATATGTGCATTCATTCAAAGGATTTTGCTGCTTTGTAAAGTAGGAGGGTACTCCTGGATGAAATCCAGATGTGCAGGCTCAGATTTTGCTGCATTTTTTGCAACATTTTTACAATAGGGACAAATGAAATCAGAGTCACTTCTGAGATGAACTGGTTGTTACTCTTGCCTGGTGCCTTGTCATGGACTCCTGCCCAGGACAAAGAGCAAATAGATATTTCCATTTTGTGATAGGTAGGGTTTTTTTCCTCCTCAGCAGTATTGGCTACCCTGGAATTGTGAAGGCCAGCTGCCAGGTTGTTAGAGGTACAATGTGCAGAAGTATCCTTAAGAAAAAAGTTCATTTTGTGTGCTTACCATGGAAACAAAAATAATGGAGCTGCCATTCTACCATTGCCAAATGTTGTCAGCTCAGTCCACAACCATGGTAAAATTCAGCAGAAAGGAATCTTGACAGCCTTCAGGAATCAGGGTTTTAATTATACAATGATTGCTGAGAATTTGACAAAAAATTTGCCAATTTTTTTTTTTTTTTTTTTTGGTCATAATGTTTTTCAAAAGATTGCTGTGTCAGCATGGCAGATACATATGTTCTAATGCTGATTGAATTTTAAAAAATGACAAAGTCACTTCAGCATATTATGTTTGGTGTTGACAGAGAACTGACCCACACTAATTAAGGAGAAAAGGCAGATGTATTGTTTTGTGTATTTTCCAGGAAAAAAAGCAGCCATGAATTATTAATCTTTCCAAATTCCCCATCTCTTTCTGGCAGTCTGGTAATGCTTAGGTTTGCTTAGATTGTTCTTTTATTGCTGCTAAGACTTTAGTACATTTTATAATCCACCTGATTTATAAAGGAATATGTGTAGATAAAAGCATAACTACCACAATTTGGGGCAAAAGACTCAAAATATTTTCCTTGCAGCTGCCTGAGCCCATGCCATTCTGACATGTGCAATTCAACATAGTGCAATAGACTCTATCCTGCAAAACTTGCTGTCCCATGTGGCTTTGTGGCAGCACACGGCTGCTGCTGTGCTCTGCTGTAGGAGCAGAGTGATAAGAAAAGATCATTTTGTCTAGTTAACTTTGGAATGTGGTGAAAAACTGGTTGGTGGAATGTAGACACGCCAGTACCACCAAAAGGGTTATGTTCATTCTCCTCAGCTACTGTTGTGTTACAGACCAGACTGTTCTGTCATTGCTGCCACCTTTTATTTTTCTTTTTTCTTTTTTTTTTTAGATTTTAGTGCCAGGTTACCAGGAGACCTCAGGAGATAGTCCCGAGGTAGTGAAGACGAGTCCTCTGAGTTTTTGTTTGGAGTGGTGCCACAAGCATCTGAAGAGCTTGTTTGTTAAACGATGTTGTGACATGTTATTGGCTGGCTTATCTGAGCAAGTATAATCATGAATGCAATATATATGCAAACATTTTAAGTGCCCCATTAATCAGATTAGTCGAATGATAAACTCACTACATTCTTGGACTCGGCTCCTTATGGGCTGGGTGCTTTTTCTGCCTTGCATATTTAAGCACTGTATCCCATCATGTATTTCGTTTCTTTCTCTGCTTAGCCAGAAGCCACAGCAGCCCCGAGAGGGGACCATGGGTTCCGGGCGGGAGCGGAAGGATTCCCCCCGTTCCAGCCGCTAGCGGCGGGGCTGATCCCGGAGCCGGCGGGCCAAGGGCACGGAGCGCGGCCGGCGGGGCGTGCGCGCAGGGCGCCGGGGGCGGTGCCGGGGCGTGGGCCCGGAGCGGCGGCGCTGTGAGTGCGGGGCCGAGGGGGTGCGCTCGCTGGGGGCTGTGCTGTGACTGGGGTGTGCGCTATGACTGGGGTGTGCGCTATGAGTGGGCTGTGCGCTGTGAGTGGGCTGTGCGCTGTGAGTGCGGGGAGCGCTCTCAGCCGCGGTGCGCTGTTGGTGCGGGTGCGGACCCGCGTGTGCGTGCGGCGCGCCGGGGGTGCGCGGCACTGCGGCGCTGTGAGCGCGGGGCCGCAGAGCCGGCGGGAGGGACACGGCCCTCGGCCCCCGGGCTGGCCCCTCCCGGCGCTGCTCTCCCTCCCCGCTCGTCCCGGGTCGGAGACCCCCGCGGTTCTCGCCATCGGATCTCTGCCGCCCATCCTGAGCTGTCCAGGTTTGAAATCCTGCTTATGCCTGCCCTCGGGGTTTAACCTTTTGGGAGATCGCTGCTTGCTGAGCAAACTCATCCCGTGTGTAAGCAGGCACAGCAGGTCCGTGAAGGACGAAGAGGCTCCGCGCTTCATTTCTCATTTTATTCGTCATGCGCTGGTTGGGTCCTGCAGCAATGGCTCAGCTCGGGAAATCAATCCTCCTTTGAGGTGCTGGAAGGACCAGCTTGGAGCTTTCCCAGCCTTTTATAACCATAGGGGCAGTGTTCCCATCAGAGCTGGTTCATAGCAGTGTTGAAAGGAGAAACAAGGTTGAGGGGGAATGATTCTGCACAGGGGTGTAATGCGATGTGCTACAGCCTCATTTGTACTTAGAGCCCCTCTGCTCTATGGGGTGGAGTTGAAACCTGTCCATTTGCTTGTGTCTTTGCTTTTAGTAATAATTTTTCTGTTATTAATTTTATGGTATGAGAAATGAGAAAGTTAAAATATAAACAAGGCCTAAGAACCCAAAAAAGTGGAAAAGTCTTAAATTAAGCTTGAATGTGAAGGACCTGGAATTCTTGGATCTGCTGGGCAGGAACAGGAGGGTTCACTTGCTGCCTAGCACCTGCTGTGCTTTCTGTAAATGCTGACTTGTATTATTGGTGGGTCTGTTAGTATTCCCTTTCCTCTGCCACCTCTGCAGACTGGCACAGGGTGCATCTTTCCTGCTCTGGATCACCAGCAGACCAAGCAGTGAGCTCATCCTGTATTATCTTCAGATAGGTGCTTTTTGCAGTTCTGTGCTCTATGAAGTATCTCTCATCTCCGTGGTATCCATTCACTGATCAGAGATCTGCATTTTTCCATAGACAGTGTCTAGCTGCCTGTTCCCTCTCCAAGAGAGCTGGAAGATTTCCAAAGTGGTTTGCCAGAGCTCTTTGCTCTCCCTTGCTTGTTGAGATGTTGGGTTTCTTTCAAACAGTCTGAGACTGGGGATAACAGCTAACTTCCTTTCAAAGGAAGGAGTATGGCTTTTTTGCTTGACACAGCAGCCTTTTCTACAGCTACAGCCAAGAGCATGGAATTCAGTAGTGAGCCATGCATGAATTGGGAAGAAACCTAAAAAGATGATTATTATTCTCAACACAGTGTGTGGTTTGTTAGGTCTTTAGAATGGTAAAAAGAAAGGAAAATAACCCCTTGTGTTTGAAAATTACATTTATGCCATAAGAAATGCTAGGAGCATTGCACACAAGCTGTGCATTGATTTTGGTGTTTACAGGCCAATTTAAGTAGGAAGAGTCCTCCTAGGTTTCTCCAGTCAGATCCCTGCTTTGAGCAGGGCTAAGTTTGAAGATCTGTCAGGATGCTGTATTTTGTAATCCTTAATGCTATTTAAACGCTCGTGAAATCTTGATGAGCATGTTACCAGGTTATTGTGAATTGTAAATTTTCTTTATAGGAGTTAGCTTACAAAGGTATTTGTAATCATGACGCATTTGGGGGACGGAGAATGTCTCATAAAAAAATCAGCTTGACTTCTTTGGGATACACAAGTTCTGACGAAGCTCTGAAACATTTTTAGGCTTGATACGGAATGTCTTGGGAAAGCTGGAGTGGGAGAGAAAGGAAGAAAAAACAATGGTCGAATTTGCTTTAGGTTAGAGAGTATTCACTAGTGCAGTCCAACTTGCAAGACCATTTTCTTTTTAGGAAAAGTTTTTCTTTTTGTTTTTTTGTTTGTTTTTTTTTTTTTTTGGACACAGCTGCAATGAGTCCTGTTTACACTGTTAAAATAAATGTTTAAGGATAGCTGTACTCTGAATGACAATTTTTTCTTCGGTTGTGGGTGGGAGGGAAATGAGACATCTAGAAAACAACGTTTTAACTGGTCTTGACAAATGTGAAGACCATCTATGGTGCTTAAAACAGGATTAAGATTAAATTTGTTTAAATTCTGGTTAACTGTGTACTGACAGGCCACTGTTACTTTGTAGATCTCTTGTGATCGCCACAAGAACATACACACAGAAAGATGTTTTTCCTTTTTTCTTTGGACTGTACTGTTTAAAGGGGAGTGTTCTTTATTTTCTGGAAATTTTAACAGTTGAGAGATGGAAGATCTGATAGTCTCAGAGAAAATGATGCTTTTTAACAAAGGGATTAAAGCAGGTAACTGACCATAGAAACACTGGATTAATTCTGTAGTACAGCCTCAATACTAATAAATTTGTCCCTAATTGTGACTGTGCATTGTGATGACTTTTTAAATTTTTCCAGGGTTGTTCGTATTGTTTTGGCATACGGTGTGCATGTATGAAGGGGTTAGGAAAAGAAGAAAAAAAAAGGTTGAATTATTAATAAATTATTAATATACCTTTAATGGATCTTTGCCTGGATTGGACAGGGGG
>PYHW01010784.1:3969107-3988910 GCA_013186435.1 Turdus rufiventris | reverse complement strand
GGCAGTGGGAAGGCAAAGGCTGCGGAGCGGGCTCCTCCCCAGCCAGCCCTAGCCCTTCCCTGCTCTGCTGCCCTGCCTGCGGGAGCTGCTGCTAGCCCGTGCTGCTGGCCGGGCTCAGCAGCTTACATGGGCTCCGGTGAGTGTTACACCCCTGCTGTGGGATGCTCTCTGTCTCTTCTCGTGGGTTATGGCTTATGGGATGCTTGCTTGTGTCTCCTTACTGCTGCTCGGTGGTTAAATACTTGATCACAAGGTGGTTGTGTTTGTATTTCAAGGTAGAGGGGAGGGTTGTGAAGTCCTTTTGAGCTTCAGATTTCTTAATAGACAGCAGCTAACCAGAAATGAAGCTGCTAGTTGTAAATGCTCAGCTGTTTTCCAGACAGTCTCGGCACTTGGGGTTCAATGACGTGATGCGTCAGGGCTCAGCCTGTCTCGTTAGCAAATGTTTTAATAATCCTGCCTGCTGCTTCCCATGCATATTTTTCAAATTGGCTCATTATGGTGTTTGCTTAGCAGGGGAGGAATTTAGGTATCACCCTGCAGAGCTGCATTTTCCTTTTTTTCTATTTATATAAATAGCCAAAAATTCCCATATTTGAATAAGGTTGGGGTTTTCGTCACTATGTGGAGACCAGAGTCCAACTAAACTGAAGAAGTGTGTTGACTGCACTTAATGATCTCCTGGATCAATAAGTACTGATTGGAAGCTGACTTTTAGAGATGCTGTTTATGCCAATAAAAATGAAAAGCTATGTGAGAACTACTCTTTAATCACTTCCCCCAAATTTTGTGACATTTTTGTACACAAATGATGTGCACAAGGGATTAATGCTTGGGTCCCCCTCCACTGCCTGTAACTATAAATTTTGAAAAACACCTACTTGAAACCCAAACAGTTGGGTAATCAAACTGTAGATGGGAGCAGGGCTTTACCCTTTTGGGTATTCCACAGAGATTTTAAGTCTTAACACAAGGATATTACTGCATTACATACATTTGTTGTTACATTTGCATCATTCCAATGGATGGGGTCAGGATGGTCTCTGATAGGTGTCAGAGGCAGATATTAAAAAATGTCATTACAATGTGACTTCATGGTTGAAAGATGTATGTAAACAATGTAGATACAGTCAAGGAATTTTTGCCTTGGTTAGAAGTAAGTGGTGAAATAGGGTAGGATCTTATCTGCATGATGTTTGTGTAAACTGGCCTTGTTTCTTGCTCAGGATCATGGATTACTTACGTTTATAGATACCATGATACTGGCTCCCTTGAAACCAAGTACGCTGTTAAAAGAACAATGTGGTGGTTTTTTGTTTTGGTTTCTTTTCCCCCAACGTTGCATTTGTTTATCATTAGTATTCTGGAGCTGAGTTTAAGGATAGAAAGGGGTTTTCTCACAGAAAATTCTGGGCACAAAAGTGAGGAGTTACTCCTATTTGGTTCTGAATTCTGGCAATAGCTAGCTGTGGGAATAAAGATCATGTGTATGTCTGCTTTATTGCCAGTCACAGTTCAAAAGAGTAATTAATATTTTCTTATATTTTTTGGGGTGGGAACCTCACCCATACAAAATATATACAGACAGCAATATTTACTGAAATACTCTGTCGAGAAATAGGGTTTTTGTGGGAAAAAAATTGATTCTTCCTAATGTGTAATGCTGCAGTTATGTGATTGCAAATATAGAGAAGTTGTGATGTTAGTATACAGTGACATTATACTGCCAAAAACTCCAGTGACTCTTGTACCAGTTATTACTCGGAGCTGGATCTTGAACTTTGTCCATGAGGCAGGGCCTGTTGTGATTTCCAGCATTCCCATTAACTGATACTGCCTCTGCTGGAAGCCCTTTCCAGGCTTGTGAAACACTTGCAAGGGTCAGGATTGGGCTGTGAGGGGTTTCTGGATGGAAGGTGGTTACACAAAATTGCCTTCTAACTTGAGCTACCAGTTTTAAACCAGAAGCAGGGTTTGTACTTTAACACCGGAATATTTGTATGTAATGGTTGCCATTGCAGTGCTATCAGCATATTCCAGCTGGTGGGTGTGAGTTTAGGCTGCTTGTTCCTGCTGTCCTTTCTGCTTTAGCAGGAGTGGCACTTAGCACAGATGTGCTGTCCCAGACATGTCTGTAATGCTGGATCACTGGGTAGTAAAATGGTTGCAAGTCTACATTTTTCTGTCTGCAGGCATGAGCTCTAAGTTTGGCTTTGTGCCTGCTTTGGTTCTCAGTGGGGAGCTGTAAGGAATGTGAAAGGTTACCAGGTATGATGAACCAGATATAGAAGATTTAAATTTATTTTTTTTCCAAGTCTTCCATAGTATATTTGTAAAGTTCACTGTTTAATAGAGATTAGTTTGTGTAAAACATTTAATTTACAAATGCTTCTATTTTTTGAAACAAACTGCTTTCTTACTGTAATTATTTAGGTTACTGGTAATGTACAGGTCTTATTGTTAGAGGCTCTTTATTACACACATACACTTTGATTATTTTTCTCCTCCTCATTGCATCAGAGCACTAAAGTATTAGTGATTTGGTCTGGTGGCAGGGAAGGATAAGAACATCTTGATAATATCTAGTTTTGAGGTAGGTCAGGCACATAACTGGAATATAATCTGTATCTTTTAAAACCAATTCCAGTACATTAATAAACATACAGATCATCTCCATTAAACCAAAAATACCTGCTTTTAGTTGTTTTAACCCAATTCTTCGTCCTCTGGCCTCATTGATGTCCAGTGTCAGAGCTGTTCTTTCTTTCTCTTTCCAGAAATGTCCTTCCTGCCTGACCTGGGGGCCTTCACCATGGGCATGTGGTCTGTTGGCCTTGGAGCCATTGGAGCAGCTGTGACAGGGATCGTCCTTGCTAACACTGACTTATTTTTGTCCAAGCCAGAAAAGGCTACATTGGAGTTTTTGGAGGACATAGACCTAAAAACTTTGGGACCAGGTAAGATTCTGGGTATTTCAGACCACATTCTTAAATAATTGGACTTTTATAAGAACCTTTCTAAGGCCAGTGTTGGAAGTACTTTTCTTAAGTTTTTCCTAGTTATGACATGTAGTTGAGTGCCCTTGATATCCAATACTTGTGGTGAAGGAAAAGAAATCAAAAGTTATTTCTGGATGAAACAAGACACACTTCTAAAAACCAATAATGCAGTAATCTCCTCTTACATATATAGAGTTGTTTTTCTGTTAGAACTGTATTTGAGTGTGGAATTCTCTGCAGTGCTTTGTGCTGGTCCATAAAGCATTAATCGTTATAAACAAGAATGATTAATAATATTGTTGGTGTTGTTTCTCCTGTACAAACAGAACAAAGGACATTCAAAGCAAGTGAGCTATGGAAGGAGAATGGTGCAGTGATCATGGCTGTACGAAGACCTGGATGATTTTTGTGCAGAGAGGTACTTGCTTGGCTTGGGGATTAATTAAGAAGACTTGAGGCTTGCCTGCATAGATAGTCTGTAAATAAAGGGAGAGGATGAATAGGACAGTCATCAAATACATCTAAAATGTCTGAAAGGTTTTGTTTCATGGTTCAAACTGGTCACCAGCTACCAGCATACTTAATTTCTTTTTCAGCTGGTTTGTATGGTCCAGGTCCTGAGCTTTTTCCTTCTGAAGGTAATGGTTACATGATTTTTACATCTGCCAGGGACCTAGCCCATGGCAATTAGAAAGGGAGATTGCACAAGATTCAGTTGGTAATGAGTCTCATGGGCTATTTACATATATATAGTCCAGAATAAGTCTCTGTGAGACAGGTAGTCTCTGGTCAAATGCAGCCCAAGACTGGATTGGCAGAAAGCCATTAGATAAAGCTCATGAGCAAAAAAAAAAAGAGGTGAGCATAGAGGGAGCACCTCTCTGTTCTGGGTGCTAAATGTGAGGCAGGAAGGTACAGACTCTGAAGATAAGGAGCTCCTGTTCCATAACAAGGTGGGTTGGAAAACAGATTTTGATCCTTAAGTTGACATTAGGCTCCTTGGGTGGAGCTCCTTGGAAGCAGACACCTAAAATATGATTTGAATGTACCAAGTGTGCCTGGGAACAGTCAGAGCGCCTTGCACCTTGGATGTTATGTTTCTCATAGCTATAGGGAAAATAGTTATTATGTTGTTACTCACTACTCTATAACATGGAGTAATTAATATTGTAACCTCTTCATTAAGGCATCTTCTCCCATCAGTAGTAACTCCCTAAATAAGTGTAGAATCCATGGAAGGTTTAAAGTGCTTTGCTCTCTGAACAGGTGTAGCATAGGCGGGAGGAGAATGCACTTACATACCTGACTCTAACTTTCACACACAGTCAGTCAGGAACCCAAGAGTGATTTTGTAGCAGTTGTGGTATTACTGAAAGTTTCAAATTTTCCTGCCTCTTCATCCCTATTTGCTCCTTGGTACTCAATGGATTCTAGATGTCTTGCAAGCCTTTCAGTTAAGGTATTTCACTTAGGTGACTGAGAGTGATAATGTAAACTATGTCCATGTTTTTAAAGTGTGGAGTTGAGGTTTTGGTGGGAATTCTGTCCTGTAAAAACGATCTTTCTCCATGGGAGATAGGAAACATATTTTCAGTGCACACTCTGATCTGTTCAAAACCTCAGGGATCTTTGTACAAACTGTGGGAATTGCGATTCCTTTAGGAGAACAAAAAACCCACAAATTAATGGTGA
This sequence comes from Turdus rufiventris, assembly GCA_013186435.1. Taxonomy (NCBI): domain Eukaryota; kingdom Metazoa; phylum Chordata; class Aves; order Passeriformes; family Turdidae; genus Turdus; species Turdus rufiventris. The sequence goes on along the minus strand of PYHW01010784.1, from coordinate 3,984,219 downwards.
TACCTTACACTCTTGCATACCAGAAAAAGCAGTTTTGCTTCTGGGATACTGAAAGTCTATGAAGAAATTCCCTGTTTTTTTTTTACTGGGGGATTTAGGAAGGAGAATGTATTATTACTTACTTCATTATTACATTCATATTACTTCATTATGTACTTTAAACTTGTATAGCCTGCAGCTGCACAGAGCCCTCAAAATACTTTGCAGAAGGACTGATAATGATGGCTGCCAACTTGGAAAAAAGGATTGAAAATCCTGAAAAAGTTAAATGATGTACAGGCATTATATTTTTACCATTCTCAAATACTTCAAAAGATAATTGAAGCCCTTATAGGCAAGGTATATCTACAGCGTTAAGTTAAAAATATATTTTATCCAGTAAATGCACAGAAGAATCTGCTTCCTCTATGTTTAACAAACAAAATTGTAATAAATCTGATGAAGAGCTGCCTAGGAGTACAACTAGCTTAAATGTTACAGGTCTGTTTCTGGTTTGTGCCTCAAACTAGAATTTGTGTGTTTCTGATGGTCTTGAAATTCATGGTGAAGCTTTCCAACCTCCATTTATTGACTGAAATGTTTGGGTTTTTTCCTTTGTTTAGGAGGCTTCTGAGCTCTCCTCTCTGAAACCCCAGCTGTCCAAGCTGGGTGTCCCTCTCTATGCTGTTGTGAAAGAGAAGATAGGGACTGAAGTGGAGGATTTTCAGCATTATTTCAAAGGAGAAATCTTTCTGGATGAAAAGGTATAGTGAAGTTGGTGTTCTTCTTTTGTTAAAAAACAATCTATGAATGTTGTCTTTGAGGAGCTTGTATTAATAAGCAGAATGTAGTCTGACTGGAAAAGGATTTAGTAGCACTGTAGTTTAAGAAGTTAATTGGCTTTGTTTTTCTATATTTATACATCCTGCTGAGCTTACAAACTGCAGTGTAGCTATGTACTGATAACGTGCTCTTGCAGATTATTCCTCCCCTTTAACAGGTAAACAATATGGCCTGTAATATTTATTCCTTTCTTTCACTGGCTGTGTGACTCACTGATGTTTATCATGTTCTAATCAAGGTTTGAAGGAGACACATATAATTAATTCATGATGTACAGGCCAGATTGCTGTGATATGACATGTTCTGGTGCACTGGCACGTGCTGGATTGCCAATCTCATGTCCTACACAATCACCGCCATGCTTTCTCCCTAAACCAGGAGACACATTTAAAAATCATTTGGGTTCTGAAGAAAGCATATATAAAACTCATAATCTACTAGATACTTTTATTTTCTCTCTCTCCCCTGCCTGTGTGAAAGAATCAGGCTGAGTTTAACAAAAACCCAACAACTAACTGACCAAAAAATATGTTTATCACAAAGCACCACTGCTGTCAGCAATAGGGATGTAGGTGTACATGGGGCTTAAATACTTGTGGATGAGCTTAAAATCCACATGAACGAAAAGTCCTTTTCCCTTTGTTTACTGACATATTTTCTGTTCCCCTGCAGAAAGGCTTTTATGGTCCACGCAGACGAAAAATGATGTTGTCAGGCTTTTTCCGTGTGGGAGTTTGGCAAAATTTCTTCCGTGCTTGGAGAGGTGGATATAGTGGAAATCTGGAAGGAGAAGGATTCACACTGGGAGGTGTATATGTGATTGGGGCAGGAAGACAGGTACTGCAGGCCATCTAAGAGGCTTTTGTCTCTCATATAAGAGCAGAAGTTTGTTTCCTGGAATTGTTTGGTTGGGTAGTGGATCTTTTGCAGGGAGACATGTCTGAATTTCTCTCTTGTGTCTTTGACCAGGGTGTTTTACTGGAGCATCGTGAGAAAGAATTTGGAGACAAAGTCAGCCTTCCATCTGTCCTTGAAGCTGCTGAGAAGATAAAACCACAAGCTTCATAAGTGGAAAAACAGTTGCACATGTTTCTGATTAGAGGTTGACATGTAGAACGTATCCACATCTTGAATATGTGGTGTAATTGTTTAACTATTTAGGGATTAATTCACAGGAAAGGTTCTCCATTCAAACACAGAAAATGATGAAAATCCTGTTGGATTGGTTTTAGTTCCTTTGCAACCTTCTAGGTGGTCAGGATTTTGACTAGTCCTTTGTATCTGACTGTATTTATGAAAGGCTGGGTCTAAAATCTGACCTAGCCTAGATGTTTTTCAGTCAGAGACAGTCAGTTGAAAACCTGTTTACCTAGGGAAACACAGCTCTGTTAAGGCTGTAGTAATGGAGTACCAGCTGAGAGGAAAAGATAATAAAACTTATGTAAATTAAATGCCTTTGGTTTTTACTTTTTCATTAACACGTAAATACATTTGTGTTTCTAGAAGACTCCACCCTGTCGGTCTCACTCTGAGATTTTGCATTCAAGACATGCCACTATGTCTGCACAGTGAATTTCTTGTTAGTTCACTACTGGCTCTAGATCTTCTAAGTCCATGTGATTTCCTGCTAGGAAGATAATTGTGGCTTGAGGGCAGGTTCCTTTTTGTATTTAAGATTATTAAAAAAAAAATTTGCATCCTTATGGATGAAATTCTGACCTTTTCTTCTTAGTATTTATGTCCAGGTAAAACTGATTTTAACAAAAAGTATTGATATGCTTTTCAGGGTCTGTTCTTCACAGTACCCAGAAACAACACTAGCAGTGAGAATTTTGAGTGATTAATTTGGAAACTAAATAGAAATTGGACTCATATGCTACTATCAGCTGAAATTTGTGTGTTTTCTGTGTTTGAAATTTGTGTGAACTGTTTTGGAGAATGGAGGAAGGAACAGGATTTGGAGAGTACAGCAGCAAATTGACTCTGTGATATGGACTTCCTCTATAGAGGCTCTCCTCAGAGCCATAGACAGGTGCAGAGAACCATGAAATAAAGAATTGTGTCTGGGGATTCTTTTCCTGGGTTTTACCACTGAAAGGCAGAACTGGTATCGTGTGCTGACACAAGGTCCCTAAAAAGTTCAAAGCATTGTGTGAGTGTCCACTTGTCTGCAGTTTGCTTATAGATGGAAAGGCCCAGTTTCCTACAGTTGCAAGAGGTTATGAACAACAAAGATCTTACAGCAAGAGTATTCTGTATGGTGGCTTCTGTAGAATCCTGAGTTCTCTTTCTCATGGGAAATAGAAAGCTTTGCCATTTCCAGAGAACAAGTCTTGCACAAAGACCAGCAAAGGAGGTACTCTTAGACTTGCATTTCAGACCTTGTCCCAAGGATTCTTTGTGCATTTCACATAAACATGAAATGTGAAAGGCATAAACAATCCTTGAAGAATGGGATGGAAGCCAGATAAATTCCAAGAAATTGAAGATAAAGTGAAGTGTCTGTAGAACCTGCTGAATCTGGGAAGTATCTCCCTACAGTTTTGTGTACAAGCAGCTGAATTCACCCATTCTGTCAGCTCTGGCTGCCCAGTCAGACTGCAGGGAGCCTTAGATGATGACAGGGATGCCATGGGGCTGCAGCCTGCTCTCAGCCTGCCCAAAGGGAGTGGAAACTGAAGTGGGAAGCTATGTTGTCCAGCAACATGGAAGTATAATGACTGAAGTGTTCTATAGTGTAAAAACATTTTTAGAATGGCCCATGAAGTATTTTTAAGTTTATTAAAGTACTAATGGAAACTGAAAGTTCTCTGTTCTGGCAGGTTCCCCAGAAACCATATCAGACCAAGGTCTTTCCCTGCTCTAAACAGCATCATTTCCCATAAACAGTTAGTGTGCTTCCTGTTTGAAAGTTAGATAAGCTTACTTGCATTTCAAAGTTTTCTGATCCTGTCTTTCAGAAATCAAGTCAACATTTGGAATCCTAGAAGGTAAAAATGACATTTGAAATTGTTCTGAAAAATTGTTATTGATAAATCTGATTATTTTTTTCAAGCCAACCATAGGGTTATTTGGAGTTGACTCATCCTTTCTGAACCCCATATTGACAAAATAAAAATGGGAAGGATTGAAAAAAGGTGGTACATAGGAGCTAGGAACAGATAATTACCACTGGAAATGGGCTACCCAAATAACTAGAATTAGAGTAAAATAGTAAATGAGATACAAATGAAATCTAAGTGAATTTCCAGTACTGCAGACTGAATTTAGAATGTTCACTGGAAAAAAGTACAGTTGTTGATTTTATTGTGCTAACAGCTACCTCTGCTGGCCCAGTTCTTTGTATGCATTTAATGTTTTGATATTTTTTTCTTTTAACACAACATGTACCCAAAATCTAAATCACTTCTCAGCGCATCATACTTTAACACTTAGCTGGTTACTGGAAACTAATAATTAAAAGTTTGTTTGTTATTCTGAGATGTGCATTTTGAATTCATGCAGTATGATATTGTGTTTATTTTCATCTTTAAGGTTGAAGATGGATCAAATCAGTCGGAAAGTGCACAAAGTGCAGGGTAGGGATTGAGAAACAAGCTGTAGTAATTCCTCTTTGATCAACTTCTTGTTTGTCAGCGCATTTATCTTTTATACATTAACTGGGGTTAATGAAATTATTTCCAGCATGAAAATGCTGTGAAGTCAATGATGTAGGTATAATATTGAAAAGTGCTTAAACTTTTGGGATCACCAATTGCATTTTCTATTTGCAGTGTCCTTTTAGGGCCATTAGAAAGCTGGTCTGGCCCAGAGGGTGCTTATGGTTCTGCATTTTTGTTTCCCCACACGCATTGTCTGTTTGCATAGCTGTCACATTGCCTGCCCTCGGTGCCATTCGCGAATATCCACAAAGAGTCGGGGATGCCATGGGATCCNTTTCTCTCCGCACCGCTGGATGTCACTGCTACCCAGCCAAAGTGCAGGTGAGCAGTGAACCCCAGGGATTTTCTGCAGCAGATTTGCTTAGCACGTTCCAGGAACAGAGCGCTGTAGGGTCCGATTCGGCTGGAAGAAAGCTGTTGGGAAAAACATCTGTTCCTGCCATCCTTTCACTTGTATGGACATTTTCCTTTTAAGAATAAGAAACGTGGAGGAAGATATACTCTATGGACTGTCACAGTCTGTGGTATATAGATATTTCTAAATGGAGGGAGTAAATTATTAACAGACTCACCGCAATGCTTACAAAATTTAACCTACTGCACTTTTTGTGGCACTGATTTCTGCTCCTGCCGGGGTGTGCGTGGCTGCTTTGAGGGACTGGAGCAGAGAGATGCAACAGCCGCTGGTAACAGCAGAGGGAGGTGGGGAAACGCTGTGGGACTGAGGACAAGCTTGAATAACTGATTGAGCCCTCCAATTTTATTGGGTATATCTGTTTGAGTTAGTGAGTTGGGGGTTTCTTTGAATTTTTCAGCGAGAAATCAGAGTGCGGGGATTGAATTAAAGCTTTTGGATGGATTGAAGTATATTAAAGCTATTCACACATAAAGTAGAGGTGTAGGTTTTAGGAAGTAAAAGTAAGTGAGTTAGCAAGTTTTAGAATGAGCTTAAGTGCTTTTAGTAAGTGAAAGGTTTAGATGTTTAGTAGAAGTGAGAGTTTTTGTGAAGGTTGAAAAACATATTAGTGTTTTTAGTGGAGGCTTTAGGAACGTAGTTTTAGACATAATACAGCTCTAGTAAGAATATTGTTTACATTTTTCAGATAGAACAAGATAGACTGTATGCCTAGTTTATATGTAACCTGGTGTGTTAAGAAACTGGAATTCTAATAAGTGAAAAATTAATAGTTTAAGTTTATGTCTTAGCTTGTTAAAAAAATTCTATATAAAAACATGCTTTAAAAAAAACTAATACTTTTTGCCATCACTTTTTACCATTACTTTTACCATTTTACTTTTACTTTACTTTGCTTGCCACCGTCAACACCCAAAAAAACCCCAAAAGTTGCCCAACAACATCAACCCCACCAAAACCTCCATAAACAACCGCTTCTACCTAAAACTTTATACCAAAACATAACATAAACTTTACTTTTAAAACGAATGTATTTCTATAATAAAAAAACTTTTAAACAACTATTAACTGCTTTACTCATTTAAAAAATAACCCAACAAAATTAATACCCAAAGCACCAAAAGTCTAACCCCACATCTGACCAGTTCCATCCTAATTTATTATTCTAATCCATCTCAAACATGTTGTAAAGACTTCCTCTAAAATATTTTTTCTTTCTCTCTTAGATCCAGCTACTGATTTCTTTGTATTTGAAGTTGCTTAAGGTCTCTCAGTAGCTTTTGTGGGCTTTGTTTCCTTGCATACCCCTCTCTCTTAACATCATAACTATCAAAACAACATGACAATTCCAACTTTAATTCTGATTTCTGGATGGCTCCCTCCATAAATCCTTTTTTTTACACTGAAAAATGGTATTTAGTGATAATGTTGAACACATACAGTGGTGAACAGTTCTGGTCAGCTACTGCTCATGATGATTTCATTAATTTTAGAAAACAGTTCTGCAGTTTTCAGAGGAAAACAGCATTGACAAACTGTACATGAACATTGGCCCGCACATGTGCACTTACAAATTCAGATTTTCTATTTTCATTCCTGCAGGATTATTACACCTTACTGCTGAAAGTGGCTGTCTTTTAAGAGTGTTCCAATTTACCCTAGCACTTAGTTAATGGTTTCTGTGATGGATGAGATTTTTACTCCAATTTTCTTGGCAACACAGTGAAGCACTGTGCGGAGATAATGTCAAAGGCAAATAAATGGGACACAGAGAGGCTGCTTGAACCAGCTCTGTGCTAACAGTGAACACAGTCAATTCAACTATGCTGTCAACTGCTAACACTAACCATTTTACAAACGGTAAATTGCAAGAGAACCTTATTTTATCGACAAATGCCCTTCCCAATTCCACAGTTCTTACATCCTAAAGCTGCTGAATTTCCCAGAAATTTCCCATTTTCAGCGTTTACTCTTAGCAGTTACTATTTCACCATCTTCCTATCTCTCACAGAATCAGCATGCTAGAGCTTTCTGCCTTGGCTCTGGACTTTCTGAAGATGTGACTCAGTGCTCTGTGAGATTACTTCAGTACTTCTGGAGGCTGGCAAATACTCCCCCACCCTTTAAAAGAAACCAACAACAAACAAAATCCCCAAACTCCTCATTTATTTGAATAACTGCATGTGGGAAAAGAGAAGGAATCTCGATCATGTGAGCGGAGTGGGTGACACACTGGTGTGTATCTGCTTTGTCAGACATCAGAAGGGCGTGGGTGAGGGAAACTGCATTTACCATTAATTCCATCACGGTTTTGGTTGTCAGCTCTGATGAGTGGAGAGTGAGCACTCTAGAGAAGTGCTAAGCTCACACCACTCCATTGCTCAACAGTTCCTTTCACTTCAGCGCTGTCTCTGTGAGCAGGCTTGCTCCTGGGGCAGGGGGGAAAAGGAATTGCTCACAACCCAAGGGCTGGAGCAGGGGAAGGATGCACACTGAGGCAGCCTGCAAGAACACGTGTGGTGCTTCACTGCTCCCCTTGGCCTTGCCTTCTGCACACAAGTGTATTTTCATTAGCGAGGCACTGAAGACATTCGTTTTGCGCTATATCTGAGAAAGGTGACAGAAATGTTTCCCTGTGAGAGATCACAAGGTGCGGAAAGGGAACAGAAGGGGAGCGCGGAGGTTGGGAGCCAAGCGAGGAGCAGGGCAGCATCTCCCACCTGCCAGGCGGTGCTGCCTCAGGTGGGAGCCATCACCTGCTCACTGCCCGGGTTTCAGCAGCTCAGCCTCTCTCCCGGGACGTGTAAAAGCCCTGGGACGCCTGGCTCAAAACGCTCTCGGGGGTTTTTATTTGATGTCTTTCCTCCGCCTCCCGGCTCTCCAGGCAGGCTCGGCCGTGCTGTCCCTGACCCGGCGGTGCCCGTTCGGATCCCTGCGGCGCTATGAGGTGCCCTGAGGGCTGCGCCACAGGGCCGGGCCGGGGCATGCAGCCACGGTAACAAAGCCGAGGGGCCGTGAGGGGCGGGGGCGCTGGGCCCGCAGGCTCCGCCCGGCCCGGGGGTGCAGGGGGAACGCCCGCCAGCGGGTCACAGCGGGAGAAGCCGGCGGGAGCCGCGGGGTCCGAGGCACAGCCGGGTTTCCTGCACGCCCCCTTTGTGTGGAGCACGGCTGCGTGCGGAGCGGGCGTGGCCGGGACATTCATTTCCGCGCTGCCTCGGCCCGGCGGGAGAGCGGCGGGGTGGCTCAGCTCGGCTCGGCTCGGCTCTGGGGCACGTCTGGTGGGCACGCTCGGCTGGGCTGACGGGGGAGCAGGCTCCGGGAGCGCCGCCGTGTCCATGGACTAGCCGAGGCAGCGGAGGGACCCCCGCCTACGCCCGCCGCCGCCTCGCCCTCCGCCCCGCTCGGCGAAACTTAGCGAGCAGGCTCTGCCCCGGTGAGTCTCTGCCCCGGAGGTCGCGCCGTGCTCCGCAGTGCTCCTTTCTCTCTCCGGCATTTCTGCCCCGTCTCCCCGGGGCAGTCTGCTCCCTGCAGCATCCCCGGGGGCTGGCGGCCGGCGAGCCGGGGGGAGCAGCGCTCCGGCTGCCCGAGGTTCCCGGCAGCGCGGGGCTGCGGCGAGCCCCTGCCATTGTCCTTGTCCATTAAAGGAAGCCGGAGAGGCCGGGCGAGGCTTCCTCTGGGAGTTCACGCTGCCTTGTCTCGTTGAGGTGCCACGGCGGGGGGTATTAACAACAAATATTAAAATAATTGAAAAAGGCCTTTCGGTGTGCTCCGTTGTCCGCCGCCGCCCCGGCTGCAGCCAGACTCTGCCCTGAGCCCAAGGTGCTCAGAGGGAGCAGCGGCGCAAGGAGTGGGGCCCGTCACTTAATTTTGAAAATATTTTAACTTTAATTGCCTGCAGGCTGTGGCAGTGAGCAACCTCTCTGCCACCCTCCTGCTGAGCAGGCCGGGCCGTGGAGCACGGTACCAGAGGTGATGCTCCGTGGGCACTTCTGTTCTGGCTCTTGCTTTACCTTCCATGCTCTATATAGACTTAGCGGTTCCATTTTAAAACATTCTGCATTAAAAATAAAACCCCACAATGAAACCTAACCCATGCTGTAAAAGAAGCTACTTGTTTGTGTGTTTTTTCCTTTCTTTAGTGGCTCTTCCAAGGAGGTGGTGGTGGAGGTGTGAAGGGGTTCTTCCAGCACTGCGTTTTAGTTTGGTTGGGTTTTTGTTTGTTACAGTGACATAAGCCTTGTAACTTAGAACTCTGGATAAAATGGGAGAAAGCAGTTCCTAGGGAGTGGAAGCACCAGGGTGTGTCTTGTTCATGAGTGCTCTCTGGTGAGATGACCCATCTCTTCTGGCTGTCTCCATCGGGGAGTAAGGAATCAGTACTGAGACACTTTATACTCACACGGAATGTGTGAAACTTGAAATGCTTTGGTATGGAAGGTTGAGGTGCTTGCGCTATCTGCATTACAGAAGAATTGTGTGCAGAGAGAAGGGCTCAATTCAAGTCTAGTCATTGGTGTGAAGTAGGAATTAACTGTGGCAGAAACTACTTTGCAGCGTTTGGTTTGTGTGTTTTGTTTTCTTTTTTTCAGAGGAATTGGACACTTGTGTTGGTAGAAGGGTGTTCTTTATCCTTTGGTTAATGGCCCTGGAAGAAGGTACTTTTAGGGTATGATCCATGTCCTTTTAGCTCTATTCCTGGAGGATGGAATATAGCGTTGTTGCCTGTCCTTAGAAGGTTGTTTTGCTCAAAACTATAGTGCCACTGAAACAGGAATTTTTAGAAATAGCTTTCCAAATGTTGGGAAGTGCATCTATACTGGAAAGACAACGTGCAAGTAAGTTACACAGTTGGCATTTTGTTTTATGTTTGTTGATTTTCTTCCCAAGTGGACTTGCTGAAGGTGCAATCTGAATTACAGTCATGAAAAGCTGGGTGATGTGTGTTCTGTGTGATTTTTTTTTTTTTTTAGTGTAAGTTGATCCAGTTAGCTTCCTTTGTGTTGTAGCCTTATCTCCAGTCCCCAAATCAGAAGAAAACTTACTTAAGTCTTGTTTGTGTTTCTGGGCACAGGCTTTGCATTGTAGACAAACTAATCTTAGTGTTTCCTGTTCAAGGCCTTTCCCGTCCTTCCCACCTCCTTGTGGGGAGCGGGAGGTGGCAGAAAAGAAACAAAAAGTGTGGTCTTTTAGGAGAAGTGTCTGTGCAGAGCCTTCACATAGGCAACACACCTAACAGGACTGCAAGGGGGTGTGTTCTGGGCTGCCTTTTACGTTAGACCTTGTAATACTTAATGAAAGGAACATAAAAAGCCCTTGCTCTGAGCTCTAAGATGCTGTTTAATTGGGATGCTTTCCTGGGTATTGAAGTCATAATTTTTTGCCTCTTGGGTGTAGCAAGAAAATTGTTGACGTGGTGTCTTAAGGATTTGGTTATATCTGGATGATGAATGAGATTTTTTGTCTGTTTCTAATGAATAACTGAGGAATATTGGATTGCTTTGTTTTGAGGCTGACCTCTAATTTTCTGAGAGGGTATTTTTATCTGGTTTATAAAGCTTTTGTGGGTGGCTACTAGTGTGCCTGTAAATGGGTGTTTGGAAGAAAGAGGAGTTTTTCTGCTGACAAACTGCTACAATTGATTCTCATAGTCTATGAAGTTTCTCATTGTGGATTAGGTGTGGCTAACAGTTTGAGCACTGATAAGTGTGAATAAATTAAACTCTTGATTTGATTTCCCTGTGTTAGTTCAGGATTCTCACTGGGGTGTATGTGAGGGGAAGTGGAGTTCACAGAGCAATTGTCAAAACTGTTCCACAGATCCTGCCTTTATTTTGTTTGTTTTTGTAAAAAGTTTCACCTGGGTGGGGTTTGGAAAAAATTTGTGAATTTCAGACACATGTTATTTGTGAGCTCTCTGTGCCATGTTGCTTTGCACTATTGGCTTCTTGTGTCAAAACTTCCTGTTTTTTGGTACAACAGACTTTGCCACCTGTGGTGTGTTTCTAAGGCTAAGAGGGCCGCAGTCCGTGAACATGCTGTGGTTCTCATTTTGCTTGAAGCTGAAGTAACTCAGAAAAAGCAAATTAGACCCTCAAACAGTATATGGTACAGGCTGTTGCTAAAGGGGAATTAAGCAGAAGTTATTTCTAGATGCAGGGGTTATATTCTACATCCAAAGGATGGTCATGTGTCTTCCTCTCTGGTCTCGCCCAGTCCTAAAGTCTCTGGCTCTTCCAAAGCTATGCTGTTGGTGGCTTGGGTGCAGCTACTGATACTGCCTTCAGCCCCTGGCACTGTCTGGGCAGGAACAGGATCCTTCTCCTTGATCCTTTGGCTCATCTTCAGACAAAAGTATCTCCTAAAGGTTAAGAAAAATGTCAGAGATAGTCAGACTAAAGCTTATCAAGGTTAGACATGTGTGGGTTTTAAAGAGTAATAGTTTGGATCTTCCCAAGAGCACAGGAATCTGAATTTTGATTTAGCAATCTAAAAAGAAAGGGAGGGGCTGAAATGTCTTAAGTTCTGATGACTTCGTTTTAAATGCACAATTTAACTACTTAAGTATAGCTAAAGGGCATATTTGAATTTTTTTTTGTGTTCTAAACCAACTTTGTTCTGGATAAAATCTGCTATCAGATGGTCATTCAGCTGAAAAAAATCTTTTTGGGCAAATTCTTCTATTTTGGCAATGTCACAGGTGAGGATAATAGCAAAGTGCAGGTGTTGAGCATCACCTGCAAAAGTGGTGATCCTTCTATGTTGACTGTTGAAGAGATTGTGATGCTTGCAGTTGAAACCACTGCCTTGAATGGCCAGGCTTTTACTAAACTTTTTGGCCAGTCTGACATAAATCTTGGAATTGAAGCCCTCAGAGAGAACCACTCATTTGTGCAGAAGACCTTTAACAAATGAAAATAAAATATACTGGCCACAATAGGAACTATGTCCAAATCCAGGGCTCTTAACTGGGTTTAAAAATAAGTTTCTTTTCTGTTCTGGTTCAAACTGTCTCAGCCCGTTTGTCAGGGAGGAGGGATCAGCACTTGTTTTGCTTCAGTGTTTCCTGTCTTTCTTCAACTCTTTGGGGGCCAAGCAACAGTGTTTTGTTATTTTCATTGGAGCACAGCTTATGACGATACACGTGAGTAGAAGATTTTTTTGCTCTTCTCTAGGGTAAAAGTTCTTTGTGTCATTGTCTTCGGAAGTTGCGCAAAAGCTGAAAATCCTAGGCCTGTCCTCATCCTTAATCTAAACCTGTTGCAGTAAAGAGCAGATGGGGCTCAGTTTCTTCATGCAAAATAGCCAAGTCTTTATTCACAAAATTCATATTTTAGAGGAAATATCAGAAGGCACTGTTTTAGACCTAATTGGCTAACAATATACTGACACTCAATTTATTGGTTGGTAATTGGCTAGGGTGTATGTCTGTCAAATCTTTCTATTTTTGGTTAGTTTACATTTTTTGTTCACTGTTTCTCATGGGACAGATGTATTGTTTATGCAGGTGCAAACTTTTATTTTTCTAACCAGAATGGGTTGTTGCATTAACTGACTTCTCATTCCTCTGATTCTTTCTTATGGGAGCTTACAAGCTGCTGCTACCTTGGCTAGAGTAGCAAGGCCTAAACCATATTTTATAAGACCTTTTTTTTTATAATATCTCTACCTGTCTGCAACATAAACCTGAGTGGGAAAGGCAAGGGTGTAATAAACACAGGGCTCTGCTTCCCCTTGACCTTTCATTGTTGAAAGTTGTCTTGCTATTGTAAAAGAGCTTCTGTGGTATTAGGAAAGAGTTTCTCTCTGTTTTATGCTCCTGGGCTAAAGAATAGGCATTCATACCGAACTGATAAAGGTCTTCATGGGAAGACCTATCTTGAAACCCACTGATGTATCTGGGGCTCTTTGGCACTAATTGGCTGAGGCACTTGATGAGCTTGTGTGTGCACATGAGCTTTTGGCTTTAGGGTTTATTTTATTCTGGCATTCTCGTTCTGTTTCAGGTAGGTTGTTAGTGTAAATACATTCGCTTGGCCCAACAGCTCTTTCCAGAAATCTCTTTTCCTCTTTTAAAAGCTTTTGTTTCCTGCTCAGTGACTAAATAATTGATACTTGCGTATCTCTGGAAAGGAGCTTTAAATAATTGATGGACTGGAAAGTAACAGTCAGGTTTGAGTTGCTGCACTTGCTGCTACGGGATGAAGCAGAGTATTTGGAGGCAGCTGAAAGCTGTAAATTTTAGTATTTTAAAAAAATTCATTTGTTCAGCTTGGCAAGTTGTGTGTTCTTACTTTGAGGCATAAAATGGATGCTGAAATATGTTCATTGACTTCTAGAAACTTCTGGAATATAAAACAAAAGGAATAGCCTCAAGTAACTTGGATCTGAAGGGAGAAACCTGAGAGGTCTTTATGTGACAGCAGCTTTCTGACTACCAGGGTACTGAGCTGATTCTTTTGATGCATATTGCTTTTCCCTCAACAGTTTATTAGATGGTGCTCAGGGAAGGACTTCATGGGTGTGAAATATGCCTGCAGTGGTGTAGCTGTATGCATGCAGCTGTTGGCTGCATGGCAAGCCTGTGGAGCAGAAAGGTTCATCAAAAAAGTTGTCTGACTTGAAACTAATGGGAGGCAATTAGTGACATGACTCTTGGAAAGCAATGGCTCTTGGAATACAGGAGAGCTTACTTTGCCAAGTGTCCAGTGAGCTGAGCTTGCAAAGGGTATTTTGACAAAGTGGTCAAAACAGCTCCTGCAAAAACAGTGTGTTCAACTGCAAGAGCCTGTCCAGCTGGGGTGAGTGAGAAGGGAAGGTGTAGTTCAGCTCTGTGGTGTTGTTTTCTCTGAGCTGGCTACTTGTGGAGCCAGGCACACTGTACTGTCAGCCCATTCATATGGCAGTTTCCTGTGTTGTCACGTTTTTTCCATCCGGAGGATTGCTTCTCGTTTTACTGAAGGCACAGGTTAGGAAGTGTTTGTGTCTAAGCTCTGCACCTTCTAATTCTGCTGGCGTGTTTGTAATTAGCTGTTGCAGAGACTGAGGTTTGTGTTGGAAGGAGCACTGACTGTGTCCCTTCACAACCTTTGTTGCCCTGATCTCTAAATGGCACAGTGTTGTTCTTGGCATAATCTTGAGAGGTGGAAAGCCTGTTTTTCCTCCTTCCCCAGGGGCGGATACAGAGACTTTGGGCGAGACAGTCAAGGCTTTCTCACGACCTGCCTGAGCACTGGGTTTTGGGGGAAGGGCTGGAGCTGTTCAAGCATGGACTTGTCCTGAAGCAGCATTGGTTTTTGTCTTTTTAATCTTCCCTGTGGTGTGGTAGCATGTGCAGGGTTCTCTGCAAACCTACTTGCTATAATTCCCAAAGCCTTAACTTGTTCCTATGTATTTGGGCTGAGACATTTATTCTGCTGAAGAGCTGACAGTGGCTCGGATTGTGAGACATTGGTGAAGGCTGTTTTGTTCCATCTTTAAGATTTTCCAGTGCTGCCTTAGAGGTTTATCTTCTATTTGGGTTTTGCGAGTTTCATGAGTGTGTTTCTATACCAGATAGGAGATCAAGAGGTGAATTGCAGGGTGGTTGAGCAGTCTGTGTAGCCACAAAGAGCCATTTTCTCTTGTGGCCTGTAAGCTGGTGATTGTAGTCCTTGGCAAGTAAAATGAGGCTGTCCTGGTTGTGTTATGAATGCAGCTGCTGGAGGTGGAGGGCAGCAAAAGAAAGCTTTGAGAGCATTGTCCCCAAACCCTCTGTGCCTTTCCCCAACATGTAACATTCCCTGGTGCCTCATTTAAAATGAGTGTTCCTCTGGTGTTGAAAGCATAGGCCCTGTTAATTGGGGTATGAAGGGAAGAAAAAAAGAGGTTTTATGGATTGAATTCCACATCTTGTTTCTGTGACATGGAGTCAACATTGTTTAAACAGAACAAGTGGTCAATGTAATGAGTATTATCAGATATTGCAGTGATTTCTTAGCGTGCTCATTATCAGAGATCAGATTTCAACCTTGGAATTTAAAATTATTTTTTAATGAAGAAATACCTTGATCTGATTTAAACTGTTAAAATAAATATCTATTTTATTATATGTAATATATGTTTATATATACAGATTAATGTATAGGAGTATTCAGTGTGAAGGTTAAGAAATATGTTGTGGATGTAGACAGACTAGAATGTAGATGCACATTATATCCAAAGCAAGGAACATTTT
>PYHW01010784.1:3935815-3969057 GCA_013186435.1 Turdus rufiventris | reverse complement strand
ACAAAACCCAAAGCAAATTATATGCTCATCACTTGTTTGTTGCATATTGCTATAATCAGTCTCTGGAGTTTTTTTCTTATGAAAAGAGAAAATGAAGGTATATTCTTTCAGTCTGAAATATAACTGGAGACTGAACAAGTGGCATTCCTGGAAGTGGAGGAAAGTCACCATATGTGTAAAAGCTTAGGATGTTCTCTGAAGAGAGTGTATTTGTCAGCAAAGAAAGTTGGTGGCTTCCTGTCTGTTTTTTATGATATGAAGTGGTATTGCAAATGAGGGACCCATTCTGTTCTTTTGGTCTGTGTGGAGGTATGGGAGGGAGCAGGCAAAGTGTATAACGTAGATTCTGTTATTGTTGGATTACTAAACAGAAGTAAAAATACTCCCCAAACTGGAAGTTCTGGCTCCTCAGATAAGGTATTTTCTTTGTAAGGCTTCCAAAACCTTCTGTTAGAAGGGAAAAAAATCAAATTACATGCTTCTTTTAAATTAAGACTGGGTTTTGCCTTACAAGTGTTGATGTTATGGAAAGTGGTTGTATATCTGCTCTCATGAGAGGTAGGAGAAAGCAGCTGAGAAGTTTGGGTCAGCTAAGATTACTTTGGTTACTTGTTCTGACAGGTTTTGCATCCTGGGGTGGATTAATTCCTGCTCAGAATGACTAACCAGCTTCTGTGTTTTCCCAATACCTGAACTTGCTGGGAAGTGAAATGAAAGATGACTTGTGGCTTGTTGTATATAGTGAATAAATTGCAGCACAGGCAAAGTCCTATTCAGGTGAAACTTGTCAATAGCTTTATTAAAGAAAGTTTTCATAGACACTAAGTATATTTGTAAACTTTTCTAAGATGTTAATGAGGCATCTGTTGAACTGTATTGATAGTATCTAGTGTTGTTGTCACTTATTTGGTGTAATGCAACTGAGTTTTAACTCCAGAGGTTTATCCAGTAGTGCTTTTGAGGATAAGGTCAGTGAAGGCCCTACATCCTATGCTGCTGCTCTTCTCTGTATTTCAATATTAGTAGAGAGATGGGTATCCTACAAAAGATATGTTTTCCTTATGTTTGGAAAATTGCTGGCTTTTAGCTGTTGATGTAACGTTTCCTTTTCTGTTTCCTGTGCTATCTCTTGCTTTAAGCGGGAATGTGAAGTATATTCTTTGTTTGCAGTCAGCTACTTTGAGCAGATTTTCCTTACACTAGGTAAGAGATCCTTGCCTTTTATTGATACCTTGGTCAAGCACTCTACGTTGAAGCAGAAAGAGCCTTATCTGTTCAGTTACTACTTCAATGAACCTGAGGTCATTGTACTAAATTTCCACAATATAGTAAAATTCTGTGGGTAATTGAGTTGTGCCTCTCCTCACTGTCAGTAACTAAAAGTATCTGTAGTTTGAATTTACGTTGTCAAGACTTCCATTCTACAGTGTCATTGACTGGCATTGTGACTGGTTTGTATAAATGAAAATATGGAACCTTTGGAGTGTCTTTTGTTTTGCAATTGTTTTTTTGTGTAGTTCTGTCCATTTAAGAAATCAAGTAGAGCTAAAAATATTCCATAAATCATAGCTTGAATGGCTCCTTGAATTACAGTTGTGCAGTGTAGAGCCTTTATGCCAAAGGATTGGTGATGTTAGTCAAGTGGGGAGTTCAGAAGAGCTTCTTGATGACTATGTAGCTTATTCCCAAAAATACTGTGTCCAGTTCGTGAATATTACTGAGTTCCAGGCACTTACATAGTGTTTTGAATGCAACTCATTCATTGGCATAGAAGTAATGGCTTGGCCAAAAGTGCAGCATAATGAGTGTGAGGTATAGAGTGGAGTGGAGCTCTTTTGAATTATGGGTTCCTTGTTTGGGGTTTGGAAATGCTGGCATATATTTGACAAGTTTTCCTAAGCTGCAGTTTGTGATGCATAGAATAAACCCTGGTCACTGAAACATTGAAACCCTTCCCCGTAGGTTGGGGATTTGTTCTCTGAGGATTGTTTTTTAGTGCTTACAATGAAGCAACATCTACTTGAAATATTCTTTGAGGTCTTTGAGTCTTCAGCACAGTATAAAAGAAGGGCTCCAAAAGATGATGTCTTAAGCATTCTGTCTGGCTTTAGTCACATTTTCCATTTAGTTCTGAGATTTGTTATTTGCCATTATTTTCTGGTGAAACAGGTATTAATATGTCTTTCATCATAAGCCTTTCAGGTTGAAAAAAACCTTTTTGTTGATTAATCCTCAGATTTCTTCTAAGAATGAACAAATATTTCTCTGCTCACCTGAACTGCAGCAGAACTAAATAAACTGTACTTGTATTCCTTAAGAGAAGTTTGTCTGTTCATTTTGAGGCCCTAGTCTGAGTTCCTTGGAGACGGAATTGCAAAATGACACATGCTTGCTTGGAGTTCCTGAATCATCAGCAAGACTGTGTGTTTCCAGGAGCAGATTAGCCTGTAAGAGCTTAAAATCCTCTCAGTTTCTTGCCTTTTTTTTGTACCAACTCAGCCCCTTCATGTGAAGATTTGCTGGCCAGCACCCAGGTACTGTTTGAACCCCTCTAGTAGTCAGCTTCTCTCTAGGATGTGGAAAGAGCAGTCTGTAGGTGCCTCTTAGTTGTTGCATTTTTTGGAAGGTGTTAAGGATATCTCTGAATTTTGCCTGGTCAGGGATTAGGCTGCCTTTTACCTTCACAAAAACCCCATTTCACAAAGTGATTGAGCACCTTCAAAGAATGACAATTGTTTTTAATGGTGCTGTGTCTTTAATGAACTGATGCTTTTTGATATAGCTTTGGTCTTGATGGAATGAAATTGAGTCATATCCAAAAAAGTCATAGACCAAAGTACATCTCTTGATGTATTTTAAAAATCCTTGCTCTTCAGCATATTCTTCTTTGTTCATTTGCTTCACCAGCTTCATATAGATGGAATGCTTTGTACTGATGAACAGTGGTGGTGAAACCAACAGCTTGGCAAATGACATTTTTTTCTCTCTTGCCTCAGTTGTGCCCCTGTTCCCCCAGCTTCATGTGCTTCAGCGTGTTGGGTTCAGGTGTGCTGCTGGTGTAGGCTGGCACTGGAGGGGTGCTGTGTTTCCATGGGCACACTCAAGCTGCCACTGCTTTTGCTTTCCCATCTTTGTTCTTGTGCCACCTTCCTGACTGCCCCCACACTGGCATTTGCACATGCTCTGGGCAAGGTAGATTGGAAGGCTTAAAATTGTTTACTTCTTGATATGTGGTACAAGATTACAGGATTGATCTGAAGATTTGCTGGTGGTTTGCTCTGTGGCTGTTTGCTCCACTGAGTAGGTTGATTAATGGTTGTGGGTTTTAGGAGGGGCAGGGAAGGGCATCAGGACTCTATATGGTGGCAATATTGGCTGAACTTGGAACTTCAGTGTGACTTAGGTCTGCCATGTAAAGTAGTGCCTTTACAAGTGCATGTCTGCAAGAGTAAAAGAATTTTTGGACCTAAATCTAGAAACTTAGTTTGTTTCAGTTGTTCTACACTTAACATCTTATGAGGGTTTCTCTGCATATCTACATTTGATTAGTTAATAAGATTACATCATATGTTTTATGGGAGTTAGGAATATATATTAGATATATCACTGCTATAGCATTTTGAAGGTAAGAGTGGAATTGTGGGTGTCGAAAGCTTTGGAAATGGCAGCAGCCTCTTGATGAATGACTACATTTTTCCCTTCTCACTAAAGCTGTAAACACCAAGACAAAATTATATTCTACCAAAGCAGCAGTGCTCTGTATTTAATTTTTAGAAATTCCTGTTGCTGTGAGTGGGTGATTAATGTCAGCTGACACAATGTGACTTGCTTTGTCTGAAACAAAGTAGAGAACGCTATTAGTTTGTGCTGCCCACATACTGCTTTAATCTTCCAAGTGTTTTTAGCATTGCCTAACCATAGCTATGCAGCCTGTGCTGTGAACGAAGGGAATTACTGACAAGCAAATTTCTAGACTGGTAACAGATGCCTTCTGTGTTGGGAAACATGACTGCTTTTAGTATAAACCCAGGGAAGGTGGCTATGTTGTTTTGAGTGGACTGCTTCATTTGTTTGTTGTGTTGGGGGGGGAAAAAAAACAACATCACATACATATACCTCGGATTTATTATCCTACTCCCCTACCAGTCATACAGTGTTCAATGGTCTGTCAGGAACCACCAAAAGAATTCTAATGAAGGTAAGCATGGAACAAGCCAAATCAGCTGTTAAGATAGGCAGGTGTTTTGGAAGCTGATATCTGTCTGAGGGGCTGTGTGCTGTTACAGCTCCTTGCTAATACTGGTAATACACCCCTCCATCATTTCTGGGCATTTAGAAATGTGTATATTGAAAAAATGCTTTTTCATTCTGCTAAAATACTGTGATTGGTATTGACTGGGAGATCTTAGCAGTTGTTTGAAGCATGGAGAAATGTCTTCCAAGCTGGTGGTCAAAACACTGAGGGTAGGTGGGGAGTAAAGTTCCCCAGTAATATTTTTAATGCTCTTATTCCTGTGAATAGTTTCAGTGAAGCTGAGGCTGAGCACTTGAATGTAAGACAAATGCCAGGGTGAGTAACCTAACAAAAATTAAGTCTTCAGATCATGTTTGTACTTCAAGTCCTGAAATGATGTGCTTGCCTTTTTGCCTTAGGCTGTATTTTAAGCCTCTTTGTCCAGCAGAATCTCATTTTTGTGAAATTTAATGATGGGCTAGCTAAATGCAGCCTACTGCCTTCTCTTTTGGTGTAGAAGCACCAAAAGCAATGCTCCTTACGTGTGTTTTGCAGTTGCTGCTCCTGTCTTTTACCAAGTTCCTGATTTTCACAGGGAGGAGGCAGAACAGTGGTGGAGGCCTCAGTGTATCTGCATCTGGAGAATGTATTTGCATTAGCAGCCAGTGTATTGCTGCAAAATGGGGTTACACTCATGCAAATGAAGTCTTGAACTCTGCTTAGACTAGTGGGAGCTGTTCTTGTACCTTCTCTTTCCTCTCTTGCCCAGGCACATCAGCCTGACTGATTTGGACAACTGTGTGCATATTGATTGTTGAAATACAAATTGTCATTTTGAGCTAGAAGCTGAAATCAAGTTGGGAAAACCAAACTTTGTTCCTTCTCTTATATTCACTCAGTTGTGAACTTAGATAAGCAGGAGAATGGTGGTTAAGCAGGAGTTCTTTGCTGTGATTCGTAACAGTTGTAAAGGTTCTTAAATTTTGTCTATAATATTGCAAAGGTCAGTAACTAAATTACAAAATTCATTTTATGTGGTATGACTGGGCCACATGTAGGAAGGTCCTTTCCAGGCCATAATGTGCAATTTCCTTTGCTTTAACAAAAAGTAAATAATTTTTTTTTGCTCTCAATGAACTGTGTGCAATAGAAGTTATAAGGTGAATGAACAGAACTTGTTTTCAGTGTTTGATTAAAATTATATGGAAATTTACATCTGTACTCTAGAAATACCAAGCTCAAGTATTAATTCACACTCTAGTCTGTATTGGATGGGATTCTCCAAGCTAACTTCTGTTTTCTCTGTAAGTAGGACTGTTTTTTATACTCAGGTGCAGATTCCTTTCTAGGAAAAAAAAACCCAAAAACAAACAACCCCAAAAAAACAAGTTTGCTTTCTCATAGCTGTGGATGTAGTGCAGTCCACTTGTCCATTCCATGGTCTGGATTTTGGACTTTACTGGGTAGGCTTGGTTTTTGCATGCAGTCTGTGAGTGACCAGGGTGGCACAGTACATTTTCTTAGGAGGGGTTTGAAAATTCTGCATTCTTGTTTCCTTGCCTTTGCAAATCTTTCACTGACATTGACCTCAAGGAATTGGAGATTGAGATGCTGCTTATCTGTCTTAGGCAGCACTCAGCTGTCCAGAATGTGAGGGCTGTTCAAGTGCTCACTTGAATTTAGAGCTTGTTCTGTTTTTCTTTGCATGGCATTTCTGCAGAGGTAGGTGGTTTAGTTGTGGTACTCTGAACAGTGTAGCTCTCTGAAATACTTGAGCAAGAGCAGTGGTTGAACCTTATCTCTCTAGTGTGTGTAAGGAAGCAAACCAAACTCCACAGAGCACGTGGGTTTTAAATGGTGGGAGTTTGGTTCTTGAGAATACAGGCTCTTGGAGGAGATGATCTGGTAAAGGAACACACAAATATGGAAGAGTTGGGTACAATACTTTTGTATTTGGCAATCCATAGACACTGAGTGATTGCAGGTAACCACTTTGGGTATCCTGTTAGCTGGATTGCTGAATGTGCAATCCACAGGGTTTGTGGATAAGTCTAGGCAGCCATCTGCAGAAGTAAAACGGTTTTGAAAGAGTGAGAAGGCAGATGAGTGTCAACTTGCTGTAGATCTTCCTAGGCTAACTGTAGAGTGAGTTTCCTTTATGGGTGTGCCCACCCTGATAAAACATTAGATTAGGGTGCTTAAAGATAAGATTATTAAGCAACCAATACTGAAAGGATGTGTAGGGTCAGTGGAAGTTTGACTTTGAAAATACCTCTGGATGGCATGTGGTACAGATTACTGTACTCCCTTTCTCAACTGAGTAAGAGAGAAAAAACCTCAGTTCACGAAATCTTTACCTAATCCCATTTTTCTTTCTCTCCTGTGCAGACGTGGTGCTATAGAAGATGCACTATTACCGATATTCTAATGCAGAAGTCAGCTGTTGGTACAAATACTTGCTCTTCAGCTACAACATTGTCTTTTGGGTGAGTACAATATTTAGGGGCTGAAATAGTTTAGACATGGCTAAGTTTTACTAAATTCATTACTCTGTTCAAGAGAAGAAGCTGAAATAGTTACCTGAAACCAGGAAACTGATGTATAGTATGCCCTAGGTGTTTTGTAATTGAAGCTTATCCCATATGAGAAATTAATTATTCTTGAAAGTGTGAGGACTGTGTCTATATTATCCATGTTAAATTACTTCCTTGTTAAAATAATCCTCTTATAATGCTTCCTTTCAGATCATCTTTAATCTCTGTTGAGGGTGTAGCTGTAAATAAGAGAAGAAAGAAGCTGCCTCAGATGTGTCAACAGCTGGCAGCACTTGTCATGTTCTGTGGGCAGCTGAGTCTGATACAGTCTTGAAATACTTAGCTATGGACTAACCTGCCTATAATTTTTGTTTAGAATTGTGAGTGTGAACAGGTACAATAGATGGATGGTTTTAGATATGTATGGTGGTTAATTAAGATGTATGTGAGGGGAAGAGGAGGAAGCAATTCAGAAACTCAATTCCTTTTGGAACTTTCAGGTTAAATGTTAAGAGTTTCACCTGAAGTCCTAGGAACCGCAGTCATGGAAAGGCATGAGTAGTCCTGGAACGGTGCAGATACAGTGACTTGTCCAGTGCTAGCAGTAAAGTTGCCAAAAACCACAGAACTTTTTGCTGTTGTCGCCACCTTTTGCTTACTGGTGCAATGCTCTAACATGATACTGTAGCATAAAGCCACAGCAGACTTGTCCTTGTGTGGATACCAGGGCAGAAAAGATGTGTAAAAACTTTCGTTTTTTTAAGGGTTAATTTGCTACAATATTGCTTAGTGCAAGTGTTCATTACAGATAATATTTTCTGTGTCACAATTGAGGATGCCTTCAACAGCTCAAAAATTGTGCTTAACAAGCCACCAGCTCTGCAGTTCCTCTTCTGTACTGTACATTTCCCATGTATGTGCAGTGAGAAGTGATGTTTGCCCAGCTGTTCTGGTTTTCAGTGTAATTCCTTCATTGCTATGTGGATGCTCTTTAGTCGTTTGTGGTGGGATATGTGAGAAATCAACACTCTTGTTCATGAGCATATTAGACCTCTGCTTTTTTTGTAGTGAGTGTCTCATGAAGTGGGGTCTATGACTGTTTCTGACAACCTTTTAAAAGCTGAAATTTTTTGTCTTCACTGTAAGGGGAAGACTGTCAAAAATTTGCATCTGTTTTTTTCACAGGAATAAATTTTGTATCTTTTTCCTTCTCTGCAGTCATTACATCTTTTCACTTTTTAAAAACTGTATTTTCTTGAGGTGAATGATGAAGATCTAAAGATACTTCTGTTCTTTAAAAAAAAACTTTTAAAGAGATGCCAAAACATTGAGGAGAATTCATAATACAGCCTGTTTGTTTCAGCTGAACTGTTGGCTGGAGGAATTAGCTTTCTGAACAGGTACCTGTAGTCTTGGTATCTTCCTCAACAAAGGGTCTGATGCTTCTGCTGACATTATCAGGCTGACCCAGTAAATGATGTGCAGCTACAGCTCTTTGGATAAGATTTTTGGCACCTTTAGTTGTAGAACAAGCTCTGTAAGCGTTGAAGGTAGACACCCCTCTAGGCAATCCATGAATCATTTAGATGACACTAGGATTCAGGAGCCTGTGGAATCCTGCTGGCTGGGGTGACTACAAATTCACCATTTGTGAAACAAAGTAAATTTTCTGTGTGCCTTAAAAGAACTGAAGGACTAGAACACCAGAAGGGGAAATGTAATCATAACTCACAAGCAGCATTTAACGAGGGAATGTTAGTTTTGATTCATTTTCCTTGGGTGGCAGGATAGGTACTTCTGGGAACTTCTTTGTGAGCATTTGTTAGTGAGCATGGCTGCTCTAGAGGTGGATGAGGGATGGATTTAGCTAGATGGCAGAGGGCCTTTTGCCCATAGAAGCTGTTAGAGCTCTTCTGTGTTTGAGCTCAGGACAGTTTATGCACAAACCAGGTAATGTACATGGAAATAATTGCATTTGTTCTTCTGTTATACTTATTAAAGGTAAGTGTTGACTTTGCCATTGTAGCTCTAAAGGTATCATTGACTGTACAGTCTTTAAAGCAGGTGATGTAGTAAATCCCAGAGTTTTTAAACTTTTCACTGAGTGGTTACTGCAGCTTGTGTTATGCTTCAAATGCACTTAGATTGCTACAAAATCTTGAACTCAAGAGGGCAAATGTGACTATTAATGGCAAGCTCAGTGTAATGACCCTTTAGGAATCAGTAAATCTTCATTTGGGAGTATTTTTTTTTTTTTCAGGTGAGTGACTTGGAAATAGAAAGTTTTGGCTTTTAGTTGAGCACTGCTGCCTTGTAATATCACTTCCCTATTATTCTAAGAAAGAGAATGGAGGTAGTAGGAAGACTCTGCCTAGGCATGATTTTGATATGCAATTGCTTTGTTTCCATCTTGCTTTTTAAGCGTGTTCAAAAGACTTAGCTTGTCCAAGTATATACTTGTTAATAAGTGGTGATAAGGCAGTACTTGCAGCCATTAAGATAGCACTGCAGAGAGCAAGATAAGGCTGGACCTTTTTGTGCTTGAAAGCTTTTTTTTTTCTTAACTGTCAAATAACTTCGTTTGTCACAGTGCAATTTAAAGACTAACAATGCCAAGTGAAGAGCTTGGTTTTGGCACCTTTCTGTTCTGAATCATTCTGCAATTGAGTAAGCTCTTCTGTGAAAGCTCTGGTGTTTTGCCTCCAGTTGAAAGGGATTTTTTTTTTTTTGGGGTAGACTGAGAATTGCACCTCAGCTGGGCAATGGCTGTTTTAGTGCTGGATTGCAGATGGGCTCTGCCAAAGCCTTTTAGGTTACATGTGAACTCGCTGTCTCTCACATGAATTGAGAGGAGAGGGTAAAATAGCTTTTAGCTGCTGTCATCTGGATTTGTCTTCTAAAGGTCTGTAGTTGTGTGTAACTCTTAAGGGTTATTGGAGACAAAACCAGAACTTGTCATTTCTCCTATAGGGGATGTGGCATTTTGTCCTGAACGTGGTGGTAAAGGGCAAAAATTCTCTTCATTTCTGGGAAAGAATTGAGTTTGTCTCTTTGAAGAATAAAGAAGACCTAGGTTAGTGTAAGATTTTTTTGGCTTTTACTACATTTGTTGTTTTCCAGGAACTTCTGGAACAGCAGTGCTGGGCCAGGAAGTGGAGAGAATGTAGCACCAGGTGGTTTCCTCACTCTGAGAGGAAGAGTCTCTGAAGAGACCAGGATAGGAAGGAAGGGCTGCAGGCTGCTGATTGCTCTAGCATAGGTGGAGCTGCATGGATTATCTGGGGAGTGGGAAATGTATTCTCTGTAAGAGTATACAGAAACTGCATGTGATTCCTATTGCTGCTGATCAACCTGGGGACAGACCAACAATCAGTTTGTGTTCAAGAGCTGTCTTGAAAGGGTAAGTTAGCTGCTGCCTGCATTTGAAAAATGAATTAGCCTTGTTCTCAGTTGTTAATGTGATTCTGACAGCACAGTCGTAGGAATTATAGGAATTCAAAGTGTGATTGGGAATGGATAAATAGGTGATGCTTAAAGTAGTAATTTGGGCACAGTGTAACTGAGTTGGGATCAGCGTACATCTGAGCAGAGCCTACAGTTTGAACAGGAAACTGAAATGCTATTTACCAACATTTGCTTATTTTCTGCTTTAGAATTGATAAATCCACTTTTTTAACAGAATGCATCAAAGGGGCACAGTCAAGCTGCTTTGCCTGTTTCCATCTGACCTTTTGTGCAGTACATGGCTTAAAGGACTTTCCAGCACAGCAGTGAACTGGGAAGTCCAGTTTGTTCTTGGTTACATGTCATTCAGATTCTGGTGAAAGGCAAATTTCAAAATGCCATATTTCAAAATGTCAGCTTTTTGGAAATTGCTGATTTGCCTACTCTCACCTTGGGAACACTTTTGATTGTCCTTGCTTCTTCTCACTGCCTGTTGTCGCATTCACTCAGCCATTTAATTCAGTGAGCTGAAGAAGGTTAGGACTTGGCCTTTAGTTTAGGCAGGATCCATTCCTTGTTTTGCCTTGTAGCCATCATTTGGATGCCTCTAAACAAGTGTGTTAGGGCATTTTTCTGAGGCTAATTCTCTGTAGAACTCTGGGCATGCTCAATCACACCAACTTCTGTGCTACTTTGGTGTGTTTGACAATGGTTTTCAGTGAGGTGCTTTAAAGTATCTTACAAATAGCCTTTAAAGCAAAAGGATTTCTTTTCATTTAGCTACTATTTCACCTTGTAAATTGATTGTTTTGGTAATTGCACCTGTCATTGTAGTGGCTGATAACTTTGTTTCTTCTGCAAGTACCTCATACTTGGCTGGATTTTTGCTGAAGAAATTTTAAATGTCTCTGGTGGCTTCTAGTGAAAAATTTAAATTGCTGGTTTTAGCTGAATTAAATTTTAGATTTATCCACATGGTTTTAATGAGACTAAGTTTATTTTTCTTCTGATAAGCTCCATTTTACTCCATTTGAGCACAGATGCTTATGGAAAAACTTTGTACAAGTAGTATAGTTTCTTGAAACTGAAAGTTTTATAAAATCATGAGAGCAAAGTTTATGTTCTAAGGTGAGAATAATGCATGGTAATGAAAAAACTACTCAATCAAAAATGTTACAATTTAATTAAAAAGGTAATTATAATGAAAGGCAGGCAGTCTGAAGGGGTCACCCTATTTACAAATTCAATAGCACAATATTAGTATTCTAATACCCTTAATTTGTATACAGAGAGTGGAATATGTCTTCCCAATTATTTTTTCCACCTTATTTTATGTAGAAAAAGTTTCCAAAGATCCAGCTGTCTGTGTAATTTACCTTGATTAATGCAAATTATACCAGCTGTCTTCATCTGTCTCCCAGCATTTCTGGAGCATTTGGAGTGAAAAGGGTGAAGGATGCATCAATTACATGCACTGTGCAACTTAATGACATACAAGTTTGATTACTGACTATTTTCCCTGCCTGTTTTGATCTGAAGATGGCTGGGTTAAGATCTAAGGTTATATTCTCTTTATATTAAATCAGTATTCTGTTAACATCTAGGTCAATATTCTGTTTGTATTTATGTGGTTTTAAGAGTATTTTTCAAGCTATGTTTTGATCCAGATGATCACTTTAAATGTCCTTAGCTGCTTCAGAGTCCAAGATGAGTAGTCATTGTGCTGTATTGCTTATTAAGCAACATCTGGGAATTTATTTAGCACTGCTTTGTCCAGTTGTTGCTTCATGTATCAGTGGTGGTTTTGGTTGCTTGATGTTTGAGATCCAGAATATGGCATATAATAATTCCTGCCTAGACAGAAGTATTTAACATAAGTTGAGTGATTTTTACAGAATAGCGTGGATGATGCTTGCAGCCCTTTTTTGGCCTTGCTTTCCCCCATTCTCCCCAGCAGAGTAAACCCAGAAGAACTTCACTTGCCCTGAGTGATCATGGGCAAGCAGCCCATGAGCCCAGCAGTATTTTACTCTCACACATCTGTTTTCTTGTGTGACGGTAGGAGGGTTCCATTCTTGCTTCTTGCCTGTGCTGTAGAAAATGGCTTGTGATGCCCGTTTACTTTGTGAGAGGTGCTGCATTTCCTAGAGAAAAGGATTCCTTTTTCAAAGTGTTTTTTTATTTGTTGGGGTTTACTCTGCAGTGTGTGCAAGGCTTACCACTGGGGAGGCAACTTCAGTCCTTTCTACAGGATAATTGAATAATTTAGGCTGGAAAATATTTCTTAAGATTGAATTCAGCCATTGACCAAACTGCCAGGTAGTCCATGTTCTAAGTGCCATGTCTATACATGCTTTAAATATGTCTAGGAATGGTGACTAAGCCACTTGCTCCAATGCTTGATAGTCCTTTCAGGAAATAAGTATTTCCTAATATCCAATTTCACCTTCTCCTGTTGCAAGTTGAGGCTGTTTCCTCTTGTGCTGTTACTACTTATGTGAGAAAAGACTGAGCTCCACCTCACTTACAGCCTCCTTTCAGGTAGTTTCAGAAAGCCTTAAGGCCCATTACAGGGTTGAAGGCTTTTTAAGTAGTGAGGAAGAGCTGCCCTTGGGTTATGGAGAGGTCATTTTAGTTTGATTATTGAAATTGGATGTTAAAAACAAGTTGCCTGAGCATTGAAATTGCATGTTAAAAACAAGTTGCCTGAGCATTGAAGAAAGGGAATAAAATATTGGAACTAGGAACTCTTGCTTCATTTGAGTGACTATAATTCAGAAATATTTATTATACAAGCTCATGAATTAGTGGAGGGTTTCTTCTAAGTTAGATTTAGTGCTTATGGAAAGTAAGCAAACAGACCATTAATCTAGCTTGATTCAGAGGGACTTGAAGTAAGGATTCAGAAGACAAACTACATCTAATCAGAGAAGAGGCTAATATGGAGAGCCTTGACACTGGGGAGTTACAAGGAGCAAGCATGGCTACTGTCACAGCCATAATATTGGTACTATTAAGTGACTAAGTAGGGAATAATTTCAAAATGAATTAAATACTCTGACATCTTCATTAGTGGGCGGGCAGACATTTATAGCAAGTCATTGGGACAAGGATAACTCCCACTTGCATACTGCTCTGTGGGATTGTCTGATAAGTACCATGTGCTTCTTAATCAGGAAGAATCAAATTAAAATACTTTAAAAAAAGTGATTTTTAAAATGCATTAATGCTGTGGAATAAATGTTCTTCAAATAATTTTTATAAGCAATTGACTCAAGGGGGGAGGGTCCCATTACTATTGTCTCAAATTGCAGGCAATATTTATTTTATTTGAGCAATAGTGCTACTAGCTAAGATTTTGAGAATGTGGTTGAATCTAATTAATTTTTTTTTTTTAATTTTAGCTAGCTGGAGTGGCCTTCCTTGCAGCTGGTCTGTGGGCATGGAGTGAAAAGGTAAGGATAGAAATGACTGGTCTTTCTTACGTGTCTGCCCCCTCCTGCTCCAGTAAAACTACTTCTTCAGGAAGCTGTGAAAGTTAAATGTAGCATCTGAGCTCAGGAGTATGTTCAAATAATCTAACCTGAGTTTAGTTGGAACTTGCTACTTGTCCCTGATCAGGAGTTAAGCTCTGATATTCAGAGCTTTTCTATGAACTTGTAAGAGCAGGACACTAGGGAGAATTTAGCCTTCAGGAACAGGTTCTCTTTCAAAAGTGTGTTTTCTCAAATCTGTATTTCTCCATCCACCTCCTGTTATTCGAAGCAAATATTTGTGAGGAGCATGAATTGTCATTATATATAAAAAAGCACCACTAAATCTAAATGTGCCTCTTTGAAGTACTTCAGAAAGATGCTCCCAGTCTGGCCGTCTGTTGTCCACTTTATTGCCCATGGAGTGCTTGAGTGATTGTGTTTCCATGTAGAGGAACAAAACTGGGGGACATGATGGAGCTGGATAACTCTAAATTTTAGCAGAGATTTCTTGTAGCTAAAAAAACTTCTTCAGTTGAAGGAAGCTGTATGCACATGTACTGAGTTCTCCTGTTACAAGACAACAGAATGATACAGGTATGGAAATCAATGAATGGATGTAATAGGATGGGTTTAATGAATTCAAGCAGTAGGAGAAAGTGAGCATCACTGATCTGCATCTCAATTAGGAGTGGAGGGCTGTTCAGTTGTGCCACTTAGTAGTAAGACTTCAATTATCATCATATGTTCACTTTTCCTTGATTAAAGTGGTTACATGCAGCAGCTATCCACAGAGGTTCTGAGCTTCCGCTGCTTTTTGGAAGTGAGTTTTTGATTTTAATTCTGAGATATTTATTCTCCTCCTCCCTGCTCTCTATATGCTTGCTACATTCTCATTGCTATATAGTAAGTGACTTATCTTGACACACAAATGCATTTGCCTCCTATTTTGTTGTTACAAAAGAATTTTCTTTCCCACCCTTTAAGGGGGATATTAAACTTGCCTTGAATTTGTGTTCTCTAATGTTCATTCTTCTGTTTTGTAGAAAAGCACACAGGATCTCTGTGGCTGGAGACTATCTCCACTTGCTAAATTGGTTTTATGGTATACTGAAGTTACTAAAAGGCAAAGGCAGACTCTTTGTCTTTATTTTTTTTTAACTTTGCCTGAGCTCTTTCTGCTGTCTGTGCTATCTTGTAAATAAATACTTCAAAGCCTTTCCTGTGGTTTTGAACTTCTGAATGGCTCATGAAATCTGTTTGTTATTTTTTATGTCAGTTTTTCCTAGCTGTGTTTTCAGTCTTTCAGAGTAGTGCCATTCTTCAGCCAGTAGTGCCTGTATTTTACAGATAAACATCTTGGTGAACAATAGACGGGAAGTAAGAGAAAAACATTGCAGAAACTGCCACAGTGGTAAACCCAAAGATAAACTACAGGTGGTGGAAGAGTTCTGAACATCCTGTCTCTTGCCACAACATGAAGTACATTAAGTCCATTTAATTTCTGATTTTCTCTTTTCTTTGTACATTAGGACTACACTTCAGATTAATTCCTCAGCAGTCTTTGGCTATAAATCCTGTGCTTCTCTTTTGGCTGATAATATATTGAAATGAGAGTGTTGGTTTGTGAGAAGTGTTGAAAATACTACATGGAAAATTGTTACCATTCTTACTGTTCTTATTTGATTAAGATCCAGTCTCTAACTGGTGTATCTGGTGTAATTGGCCTGTCCTTGTGATTTTATAGCTAGCTTTAGTTATTTTGAACAGTCATGTAAAAGTTAAAATGCATAAAATTTAAAGTGTCATTATCTGTCAAACAAAAGATACTGCAAAAGTCACAGAGTGAATTATTCTAAAGTGTTGGTAGAAAAGAAGGTGAATAACACTGAGCCCTCTTATCAGGAAAACAGTTTGTATTGTTACAGTGGTTTCAAGGAGGACACAAAGGAAGGTCTGGAAAACTAGAGGCTAGCCAACCTGACTTCATTCCAGCAAGTCCACAAATGAAGAGGGAACAGTGAGTTTTCAAATCAAGACTTGCTTAGAGGGACTTCAGGAGCATGGAGAAATAAGTCAGTATTCCATGTGACCAAAAGAAAGACTTAAAGTGAGAGATTTGTTACAGAATGTCTGGTGTGGACTGCAGGTATCAGGCTGCACTCCTGTGTGCCTGAGGAAATCTGTGTTGTAAAGGGCAGCCTGTTGGTACCAGGTGCAGATGGCACAGGCAGGAGCGTCTTTAGTGAAATGGGTATGGTGGGATGAGAGTTTTCTGAATTAATTCTCTTGTTTCATCTTTCAGGATTTTTGACTTGATATCTTTTCTTGGCAAAATCATCATAAACTTTTTAAAAAGAGCATGTTGTATACATTAAGTGTGAACATGAAGGAAGTATTGTGAACCAGTGACATCTGAGGTTGAATAATGAAGCCCAGTTCCTGTCAATTTCTATTTGTAACATGCTTTGATCAGAGGAAATTGTTTTCCAAAAAATGTTGCTTGAGCAAGTGAGATTGTCTGAAAAAACAAAAAGCTGCGGTCTGGGTGTGGGCAGGAGATGGCTGGCAATAGTTATGAATGTTTCAGCATCCTGGTCACGCAGTGGTGTCACAGCATGTTGATTATACAAGGATACTATGTTAGCCCATCTGATCTTGACATGTTTCTTGATTGTGGGGTCTGACCAAGGTTTCATTAGGTGGGACTCTCATAATTAACCAGGTAGAGCAAGTTTAAGTTAGCTGTGAGGTGTAACAGTTTTTAAGAAGGAAACTGTGACTGGTAACACATTACCAACAAACTAGGACCATTTCTAATAGCTTGTTTCAGCTGTTAGTCACCAGCAAGGCAATTCTGAGTTCTACAGTTCAATTATTTTTTTTTCTTTTCATTCCATCAGCCAGTTTTGATAAAAACAACTCTTGCTGCTGCCAAATTAACAGCTCTGAGTGTTATGGAACATGCTATGAAAGAAGATGGAGTCCTGTGGATCACTGCAGTACTGTTAATCAATGTCTTCAGCTGATGGAGTTTCTCCAACGGCACATTTTCCTCTTATTGCTGTGTTTCAAAGATTTTATTTTTGTTAAGTAAGCAGTTGAATAAAAAGTGATATGGGATTTTTCCAAGGTGTTGTCTTAGGACGTTTATCTTTGCACTTAACTCTAGAACAGGTACCTGGGTAAAAAGATGGGAATTTCATTTTATTGGAAGAATTAGGCAGCTTATTGCAAGTCTCGCTTGATATTTTTCTCTTACACTAAACATGGCTGACTTGAGAATATATTTTTATAAAGAAAAAAATAGTGAGCATGTGATGATGGGATATTGTGCTGTGTTGATTTTTGTTATTTCTTTGTTTCAAAAGTGAAAGTATTTCCTTCCTAAAATAGCCTGTGTATTGTTGATGGTTGTACGATGAACACAGACTACTGCAAGGCTGCCTGGGTGTCCCTACAAATCATTCTCATGAAGAGTTTTCCTTCCTTTGTCCCTTCTTTCTTCTGTATGTTCTATCTTGTTCTTGCCCATCACATGAGTCCTGTTATGTGTATTTGATGGAATTTTAACAGCAGCTGGTGTAATGACTTTAAAAAAACTAATCTAGAAAGTAAAATTAAGGTTTTCACTGTTAGCATTGCACTCACATAGGTTTAGCAATCTAGGCAGGCAGAATTTGTAGCAAAGATTATTGTCGAGATCAGTGGTTTCTGGATAGTTAACAAAAAAGAAAATATTGTGTTTGTTAGGCAAATAGCAAATATAGAGAATAGATAACTCATTTTGGTGTAAGAAATGAGTGGGAGGGCACTGTTTAGACTATACTTTTGTATTTCTGAAAGTGTTTGGAGGAGCTCTAGTAAGACTGTGGCACTAGAAGAGTTGTAACTAAAATGAGAAGAAAAATCTGCTTCTCTTGAAAACCAAAAAAATATTATTTCCCTCTTTAAAATCCATCCATAAGGTGCTTTGTCCTTCCCTTTCTTCCACTTAAACATTGTGATTAGAAAAACTTTTCTTAATCTGTTTTTTAGACCATGATATTTGAGTCACCTTCTGATTGATGCGTTTCAAGTTAATCTAAAACATTAATTCTTTTACCTTGAAACTGAATGAATGTTCAATGATAGAATTGAGCTTTTGGCACCATCTTGTGGAATTCTGTTTGGCAAATAGACCTAGGGGGATATAATCTAACAAACTGACTTATTAGAAGAGTTGCTAGCTATGAATTTAATACTTCCTCTGCTGGAGTGAAGAAGATTGGTATTGTCAATGACGATTTTGCAACAAGTTTTTTTGGGTTTTTTTTTTGGTTGATATCACTGTTGGCAAGTTCAAGTGTTTGCAACCAGTTCATTTGTAATCATGTGGAAATCATCCAGAAGGAATGCTGAATGAATAACGTGCTTACAGCGGTCACATTCTATTCTGGTTTGTTCTTTCAGGGTGTATTGTCTGATCTGACAAAGGTGACTGGTCTTCATGGTCTGGACCCAGTGGTGCTCGTCTTAGTGGTGGGCATAGTGATGTTTACTTTGGGATTTGCTGGTTGTGTGGGAGCACTGAGAGAAAACATCTGCCTGCTGAAGTTTGTAAGTAACATCATTACATGAGGGAATTATTATATGTGTCAAAGGTGCAAAGATGAAGAGCTGAGAGCAAACCCAGATAATTAACGATAGAATTTGGTTTGTGACTAAGTATATGGTAAACTTGCTGCCTTGAGAAACCTGAGTAGGGGTATTGAAAGCAGGGGTGGTTCCAGCTGATGTGTTTTCCTCTTTGTGGAACATGTTCTTCCTTGCCTTTTTTAATTTGTTCTGCTCTGCAGTGATGTTCTAGTATAGGTATATCAGAATTTAACACTGATGTTATGGAACATGCTTAGTCAGTTAGGAATAACTGAGAGAACACAGTGTAGTGGAACAAAATCCCTTAAAAACTTTAAGGTTTCTCGTACATGTTGGCAAAACTTTGTGACTTCAGTGACTGATGTAAAATTTCTTAAATGGTTGTTTTTATACTGAGGCTTCTTCTTTGCTTTAGATCTGAAAGTAGCTAAGCTGGACAAAAAAAAACCCTAAAAAAGGTAATTGTAAAATTAGAAACAATCCAGGAGGTAATATCAAGATTTCTTTAGCCCTGTGTTTTACAGATTCTCATTTCTTACTGTTTTCACTGCTGTGCATAATGGCTGTGTCTGATGCTCTTTTTACTGTCAAGTTCAGGTGACTAAAACAAAAGGATAACTTTGCCTCTTGGGGATTTCTTTGCCTTGTATTCTCACTGTGCTCAGTGTCTGTACTGAATCAAATTTTGAACCCAATTTTGTTTCTGGTGGTAAAAGGATACATTTAAGACAAATTTATATTTTCTAATTTAGGACTTTTGTTTTTTACAGTTCTGTGGAACAATTGTGTTTATATTCCTGTTGGAGTTGGCAGTAGCAGTTATGGCTTTCCTGTTCCAAGACTGGGTGAGGGACAGGGTAAAAGAATTCTTTGAGAATAACATTAAATCCTACCGAGATGACATTGACCTCCAGAACATCATTGATTCACTACAGAGAATTGTAAGTTCCTTTCCTTCTCTGATGCCTTCAAGGAGAATATATATCTAAAGTTTTCAATTTTTTATAGAATTGTGATATTTTGTAGCTAATAGTACAGTGTTACAGATATGTTTGTTTTCTTCTTTCTGTGTTGAAAGCAGCAGGGAGGGAAGATATCCTGAGATCCAGGCTTGCTCTGGTGTCCATTGTGGGAGCTCTCTCAGGCACACATCTGCCTTTGACCTTTGTCTTTGCTCCTCTTCCCCTTGCTCCCTAAGAAAAAGCTTTCTATTACAATCAGCTCCATTGCAAAATTTTTTTATCTGACAATTACATCTAAAGTGGCAATTTTTATGGTTTAGCCTGACATGTTGACAATGTACTGCTTTGATTTCATAGAGCCCTTTTAGTGTCTACTATTTTTTGTTTTTACTCTGCTGTTGTCATTTATTCTCCACAGACTTAGGGATGGTAAAATTTGTAAGCAAACACTTAATGTTTGGAGGTGTATTAGAGACAGTTTATCCACTGAACAAACTTCTGGAATGTATTTCTTTGTTGTAGAACCATTGCTGTGGTGCCCAAGGTCCAGAAGACTGGGACTTTAACATATACTTTGACTGCAAGAGTGAAAGCAAAAGTCGTGAGAAGTGCGGAGTTCCTTTTTCCTGTTGTATACCTGATCCTGCTGTAAGTTGTTTCCTGGCTTTGTTTTGCTCTGAGGTTGTAAAGTTACAACAGGAAGTACTTCCTGAATAAGGTGTTGAAGAGCTTTGAGGTGTCCTAAATGACCAACAATTACTCCTGTGCAGACGCACATTTTTTGTGTTGTTTGCATTCTTTTTGCAGTCCAAATGTGGCAACCTGTTAGCTGAAAATGTTTGTCACTTGGAATTCAAGCCATTTTAGTATGGTTTGGATCTGAAGCACTGGTGGTTGGCATTTTTTTTTAGTCCCAGTGTGTTTTTTCCTTGGATCCCTGGCCTTTGTTCCTGGCTTGTAAGGAGCTGAGAGCTCTTAAGTGTGTTTGCCCCAGTTGGAATTAATGTTTCATCACCCATCTGCCAGACAGGCAGGAGTAACTCCATTTGCTGCTTGTTTGTCAGTAATTAGTAAAGTACTTATGTATGAAGTTTAAAGCTTCTGAGTCAGTGCTTGATTTTTTGGCAAGGTTTTGGTGCTTATTGTTTAATTTGTTTTACTAAACTTTTTGAAGTTTGGTGAATCTCACAGCAGATGCCAATGTGTGGAGGTAGGGGCTAACATAAAGTGCTTTTTGGTATTGCTGGGACTACTTACAGCACAAAATCCGTCCAGCAATCCTTGTGCTGAGAGAGCCATTGGTAAGTTATATTTAATACCTAGTAGCCTTCTGATTGTACTGGAAATCAGACAAGGAAAGACTTTGTCAGGGACACATTCCATATTCTGATTCCCCAGTAATTATTTTCTAGTTTAGTTTGGAGCAGTACTGTTTAACTGCACATTTTTCTGGTGCTGTATTTAAGGAGGCAAAAGATGCTTAAATCTGTTTAATGTGAGATTCTATTAATATTTCAATACAACTTACTATGCATTTTGTAAATGCAGCTGTCCTCCTTGTGTGCTGGCAATGCAGTTTTCATGTTAAAAAGTTGAATGCTAAGTAATACAAACAGCTGAGATTTTTGGTGCAGGATATCATCTTGCTAGTGCACATTTTTGCTTAGTCATTAATTTTCTGGTATTCTGCTAGGGCTTTGCTTGTTTTTGCCAAAAATGCTTTTTAAAATGGTTCGCTCTGACAATTCTGATATTTTTATGAATAGAAAAGATACAAAAACTTGCTGTGAACAGAAGTGAGTAGAAGTCAATTGATTTGTTTATTTAAAGTCTCTTTTGCTTTGCAGCAAAAAGTTGTGAATACGCAGTGTGGCTATGATATCAGAAAGAAGGTAAGGTGCTGTGTCATGTTCTGTGCCTGCATAGGCAAAACTGTAAAAGTGGTGGGATTGCTGATAGATGTCAGTTCAAAATTCTAGGAACTAATGACTAAATTCTAATGAATTAATGACTACAGGTGGAGTAAGGTAGACATTGTCCTTTGCTTAAAGTAAGCTTCTACTGTGGGAGGGTAGAGAAAAGTGGGGAAAGGTATGTCTTGAAAAGAGGTAGGACTTGGATTTCAAGTGTGTGTTTCTACACAATTACCAGTTGTAGTAGTCTTAACTCTACTGATCTATTGTCTGCTAATTTGACCATCTATTACCTGCTAATTCTATGATGTTTCTAATACCAGGATTTTCAGGAAGATACAAATATCAATGTCTAATATTCCCTGATTCAGATGTGTATTTTTGAAGTGTGGTCAAAAACTTTACTGCAAAAATGTCAAAACATTAGCTTAGCTGGATTGTGATCGATCTTGTAATCAATTTGAGCAGAAAAGTAATATTCTTATTCTTCCTTTCTGCTTTCAGAGCAAAAGTCAATGGGATGATCAGATTTTTGTCAAAGGATGCATTCATGCACTTGAAGCTTGGTTACCTCGAAATATCTACATTGTTGCAGGTGTCTTCATTGCTATCTCACTGCTCCAGGTTAGTAGTTGTTGTTGTTATGATTCTTCAAAAAAAGAGTCACGTTTGCAGATATACGCCTGCTGAAGGTAAAAGGAGTTATGGAAAGAGGTAATAAATATTTTGAATGTGGATTTTTTAGGTATGAGAAGGGTTTGGCACAAGCACCAATTATAGTAAAGGAGTTAGTGTGAAAATACCTGTTACTCAAAGCAGTGAAGGTCATAATAAAAATACAGTGCATAATAGTATGTGATAATTGTAATTTATTGTAATATATGATGATTATATAAAATATTCCTTGCGTTTCAATGTCATGGAGGAGGGGGGATCTGCTGTCTGCTCCAGTAGATCTGAGCTCCAGTCTTCTATCATAAACCTGAAATGACTAAGATAAAACCTTGTCCTTTATGCTGAGGTTCCCTCAGCCAGCTGTAAGTGGGTACAGCATGCTCCTCAAAAAGGTTGGGATGTCAGAGCAAGCAAATAGGTGAACAGGTTGCAAATGTTATGTTAGCACAACCAGATGAAAGAGTTGCTGTGGTTTGTTACCTCATCAGTGCTTAGTACATCAAAGAGCTGAAATTCTCAATAAAGCACATTAGATTGCTGCTTTCAAGGTGGATCCTGCTTTCATTGTGGCAGTTGTTTGCACTGCGTTAATTTCTCTGCCATGAAATTCCTTCACTTCAATGGGAAATAATAAACTTATACATCTGTACAGAAAGTATTTTTCCATTTAATCGACAATAATTGAGTATTGAGTGTTAGCAAAGACCTTTTTACAGCTCTGGTAGTACTGCCCTCTGTAGCTTAGGGTTTGATAGATATTTTTATCACCATCTGGTGATAGCGCTTCCATGGGTTTGAGAAATACTGTGCTAAGAACAGCCCCTCTTGCTAGGAAGATAGTAAAGTTTTAATCTTTTGGCAGTGTGTTGATTGACAATAACTTGATAATGTTTTTCTTTATTCATCTCCTGAGTCTCTGTGAAACCCCTTTCAGTTATTTGTATTTTCTAATTGGTCAGCCTTGTGCATTAAGCTGTTTCACAGAGACTGAGAATTAGATTTAACCTGACTACATTTAAATGAAATCTTCTAGCATTCCAAAACTTCACCTCAGTTTTATATTATTCTGAAGAATGTTTCAGGAAATTTGCTGAGTTACGAATTTATCCTCAATTTGTAAAGGAAGATTTCCCTGAGAACTGACATGAATGTTACAATTTCAAATTTGAAATGTCTCTGAATAATCTGGGACTACTCTAACTGTTGTCTGTGACCAGAATTTTAATACAGGTAATTGTACATTCTGTCTGTGTTTTAAAAAATAGATCTGAAAACTGTCTGGGTTGTTATTCAAAGTTGTGGAATGAATGGAAGTGTCTGCTTTGTAACTTTAGCAGCAGACAAGCATGGGCGTTTATAACACTCAAACTTGGTTAAGAGGATTTTGTCTAGCTCTAAGGCATCTGGAAGCTTATTATTTTGAATGCTGCTGAAATTTTACATGAAAGCATCTTTCTTATGAGTTTTACTACCTACAGGATTCTGTTACTTTTATTACTTTTTAGTAATAGCTGTGCTTTGGTGGATGATCCTACCTATGAAACGATACCTGAACCTGCGAAAAACATCTTGCAGACTGGTACATTACAAGTGTTTTATCTCACAAATGGTATGTTTTTTATCTTTTTAGATTTTTGGGATTTTCCTAGCCAGGACATTGATTTCTGATATTGAAGCTGTAAAAGCAAGTAATGCCTTCTGAATATGAAAGCAGATGCATGTTGCAAGACAGTGTATGTTAAGATTATTGATTGGACACCGAGGCAGAAGAAATGCACAGACCATAAAATACTCTCGTTGTTAAAAGCCTTATGTGGATTTTTTTTTACCTGCTCGTTCTTTTTTGTTAGAAGCTGTTACAGAAAAAAAAAAAAAATCGCCGAACACATGCTGTCTACCTTTTTTCTAACAAGACAACTCAGTGCACCAGCATTGATCTCTGAGGAAGAAGTGGAATTTCCCAAGACATCGAGAGAACTTTAAGGACTGTAGCAGGGAGACATAAACTGCTGTAAACCCTTTCCTTGAAGGATTGCTATGAAGATTGTTCTGTCTTCAGTCCTGTCACCTGTCTTAAAATGTAATCTTTTCAAATGTCACATGCTGATTTTTTCAGAGCCTTGCAATCATGTTAATCTCTACAGTAGACTTATCCAGTCATTTTTGGCAACATATCCAGCAACTGTAATTGGAAATTGGGGGGGAGAAAATATCACAAACTGTCTAGATCTTAATTGATTTTAGGTTGTGCAAACCCCATGCTGTTTTGAAAAATGCAGGCCAGTTCCCAGGGTGGGAAAAATCTGACTATCTGTAGCATTAAGTCTTACAAATCTCCATTTCAGGCAAGAGGGTGTAAAGCCCTGATGCTGTTTCCTGTCTGAGAAAAATGTAAATATTCCTTATTTATAGAAGAAAAACCTCTTTTAAAATGCTTATCCTTTCAATGATCAGTAGTATCTTTCCAAAGTGCTGTCTGCATGCACTTCGGAATTCAGTAGGTAGCAAGCATGCCCTGCTAGCTGTTGACGGCTTTTGTTATTCCTTTCTCTCCCAACTATGTTGATCTTCTCAAGTCTTAACTGCCACTGCCAGGACTGATGAAAGACTTCGGTGTTAATCCTTACTTGAAATACCTTTTTAAATAAGGAAGTACAGATTTAGCAAAAGATAGAGTTGTTGAATTTTTAAGTCTTGTATAAAGCCATTGAACCATCAGTTCTACCTGGTTTGTGGTTCAAATGTGAATCAAAATACAGCGAACCAGAATGATTTCTTCATTCATTTTCTACATGAAGCTAAACTAGTCCTCTTTATCAGGGCTTTTGTTTTAATCAAGAGAAAAGTAAACTCTTCTTCCAGTCTTCCCTTTGTGGGAGGTTAGTAGATGGATCTGTAGTTCAGTAGGAGTTCCAGTCTCTTCTGTAAGACTTTGGTGTTGTACCCTTAGCTGTAAGGTAAAAGCATGTAGCTGAAAAGTTCTTGGCAGTGGCTGTAGCTGTCAGTTTTACTGTGGGCCATATAACTAACATCATTTACTGCTTCCAGTGACACCAGGTTTTTCAGGGAGAGCAGGTTCATTTACAGTGCCTAACAGTGTAAATTTTAGAAAAGTATCTATTTTTATAATGATATTTTACTACATGTAGTGTGCCTGAAGGTTTTAATACTTGTATTTCTAAAGTATATGGCTTTCTTTGGAAGCCAGACTTTAAAATATATTATGTCTTTTTTTCTATTATGCATGTATTAACGAACATTTCACTGGCAAAAGTTGATCAACAGTGAGAATCTGTCTGGTTGATTGTCCAGACATCCTTCTAGCTTGTAATTTGTGAAGCACTTCAGACAGTGCTCATGTGTACTTCAGCTTTCATAGTTCTTTTTCTGGCCGGTGATTGAGACACAACAGGAAAAGGAAGCTTGTCTAAGGATGGCTGATT
Source organism: Turdus rufiventris (assembly GCA_013186435.1). Lineage (NCBI taxonomy): Eukaryota > Metazoa > Chordata > Aves > Passeriformes > Turdidae > Turdus > Turdus rufiventris. The sequence continues at coordinate 3,943,741 of PYHW01010784.1, read as the reverse complement.
TCCTTACAGTAGCAGTGAATAGCCTGCTATTAACTCATCTGAAAAGCTGAAAGTAAAATGGCTAGAAGTACACTGTGACTTTTTAAACTTTGGTATACCACAAGAAAACAATAGCAGTAGATCACTGAGGGGAGAGCAAGAGGCATTTCTTCTGTAAAGCCATGAATTTAAGGTCTGTATTACTTATTTGTTGAATCTGATCCACATGGAGCAGCCAGAAATGTGTGATTGTACTATGACTGGGCAAGCAGCAGAGCAGTGATCAGCAAACTTTGCTTTAAATTCTGGTGCTTGAAACTTCACAACACCTCACCAACCAACTTATTTGGTTAAACTTATGTGTGGCAATCTGATATATGTAAAATTGGAGAGGGGTGCTTCCTATTTGGAACTTCTGAGTAATAAAACATTGCATTGAAAACACCAACTAGGGAGTACATTTTCCTTTGCCAGGTTTTGACACAGCCAGCTCCTAATGCTAGGAAGGAATTCCAGCAGTTTGGTGAAAATCATTCTGCTGTCAAAGATGGCTGTGGAGTTCATGCGCTGAAATTAGCTGCTTACAAGAGCCAGCATTACAGATTAGGATTCCAGGGTCTGCGATTCTTGCCAAGTTACCTGAAGACAAATTAATACTTGTGGGTTTTTTTTTGAAGTACTGTTTGTATGCAAACCAGGATTTAACAGAAGTATTGTCTTTCCACAGTTTATTTTTAATGGCTTTGGCCATATTAGCACAGGCCTTTATATCGGTGTTTCAGTTATTTGGAACTGAATTTGAGAGAAGCTCAACTAATTTGAGGATCTGTAAATTCATTGAGTGATTTTTCTATTTTGCCACTGTGGATAAACTTCTCTGTGCTTATTCATCATAATTTTTTGAATTTTTGGGCTCTAAGTTGTTGTGTCCCTGTATGTTCTGAAGGATGCCCATACACGGCTAGTGTAATTTCAGATTTGTAATGGAAATTTCTGCTTGGATTTATTTAGCACCTTCTCTGTGGACTTCAGTGACTTCATGGCTAAAGGGATAGGTTGTGGTTTAGAAAAGTCTTGTCAGCAAAAGCAGTTGGGTGTGAGCCTGCCTCTAAAGCCTCAAAGGAAAAGTAATTGAATGATCTCACAGAGAGGTTTGATGCATTGCTGATCCTGAGATTTCAGTGGGTGCATTTGGAACAACTTCACAAACACTACAGTGGAACCAAGGTTTTTCATGAAGATGTCAAATGAGGTCAGACTTGAAGACCTGGACTGAGAGAAGCAAACTTCAATGTGAGCACTTCTATTTCTCAGAAATGAGCACAATTTATTTCCTTTAAGCAATGTGTGTATCTGTCATTCTGTTTGACAGTGCAGCTGCCTCTGTTTTTATTGATATAACATGGACACAGTTTCCCTGTACATGAAGAGGAGAATGAATATAAGCACGGAAAAAAGTGCAGTGACCAAAGGACCTTGGGCTGCCTGGTGAAAACCTGAATGTTTCTTCCCAAGAGGTCTTTAGCTTTGGTGACCTCATGCAGTGCCATGTGGACAGACTTGTGCTTCCAGCCCATGGAGCTCAATGTGGCCATTGATTTATGTGTAGAATTGCCTTGGGTTTTGTCTCCCCATTCCATCCTTCCCTCCTTCTTCCCCTTACTGCCTGTGCATTGTCATGCAGCTTGAACTTTGTTCAGCCACTGGAAGGGGAGCTCCTGTCTCCTCTTCTGAAATGGCTTTTTTGAGTGACTTTCAATATATTTTTTTTTTTCTCAAGCCTTAAATTTGGTTAAATAAAATGTAATATTTTCTACTCCTGGAGTTTGATTCCTGAGATTTGTTGCTTCCAGTCACTAATATTTCACTCTCAAAGGTTTAGACTGGCTGCTGAGACTGCAGTTTGTCGATAACTCAGTAATGGTCAAGGTCCAGGGGTACTTGTTTTTGTGTTGTGCTGAAACTAACTCTTGACATTTTTTCTTTTCAGTTTGGGCTGTTGCAAAATGGATGAGACTAATGGTTTTCTCTGCACTGTTAATGGAAAGCCATGAACAGGTGAAGAGCTGCACAATAGTGTAGAGTAACTATTAAATCTGGACATTAAAAAAAGTTAAAAGTACTGTTTTTCTTTTGTCCTGTTATGTGTTCAAAACTTTTGTGTGTTACTCAACAAATGACACTTCTCTGGGGTGATCAAATTCCCTTTCTCAAGACTACTCGAGAGTGATATTTGTTGATGAATGTAGTGGGCTAAGTAGTGTTACTTGGTTTTGCAAGTAGGAAAGCTTTTTCAGGAGCAAAGTTGGCATGTTTGTTTGCAGACATAAGCCAGTGGTTCTCAAATTGAGAACATGAGGCCTTGTTGACATCTAAATATAGTTTGCTTTATAATAGCTTTCTGAAGATCAGTGCTTGTTTATTTTTTTTCCTCAATAGCTTTTTTTCTGGCTAAAAAAAAGAAAAAAGTAATTGCTCCCAAGATTTTCAGTCTCTATCACTTCATGGTTTTGAATTTGATTTCTTAGGTCTGGGTAGCATGACTTTTTTTTTTTTTTTTNTTTACATTATGTATAGTTAAACCCAGGTTCTCTTATGGATGATAATGCAGTGCTGGCTGCCTTCTCATCCTTACCCCTCCCCACGTATTTTTGTGTCTTGTCCAAGCACTGTGTGTTCACTGAATGGTTTCTTGTAAACTTTGTTTCTGCAGAGTCTCATTCCAGTAAGTGCAACTCTGAGATCAGGACAAGACTGTAGCCTCAAGTATTTAGGAATATAACATGTGACAGGATCAGGTACGGTTTCAGAGACAAGATTTAAAATTGGAGATTGAAGGGGGAGTTAGCTTAAAGATAGTTTTGGTTTTAACATGTTCACCCAACAGTTGGGCTCACAGTGATTCACAATGTGCAGATGGTGAATTGGTGCTAGTTAGTCCTTTGCATTTTTTAAGCTACAGCTTTAATCTAACTCATGTGTGAGATAGCATGATAAAAGCTTAAGACTTTTATGTTATTATTTAAAAGTCCCATTGATACAAGAAAAATTGCAAGTGTGTATCCTAATCTCACAAAACCAAGCAGCTGAAAAATGTATCATGTCTGGTAATTGCCTGATGTTTCTCCTGTGATGTTTCTTAACACCATTTGCTTGACAGGACTTTTTCCTGCTGCTGTGTGTTAGTGGCTCAGTGAAGAGCAGCACTGGTGCAAGTATCAGGCCAAAGTGTTGTGCTAATGAGGGGTTTTTTATACAGAGCTTTCAAAGCAGGAGCTGCACCTGGGCTTCAGCAGTGCTGGGTGTGCAGCAGGGCAAGTGAAGAGTTGCCAAACTGGTGGTGTCTGCCTCAGCAGTGCTGGCCTGCCATGTGGGAGAAGGGAGGTTACTGGGGTGTCTCTCCTCTCAAAACCTGCAGTGTTGTGATGGCTTCCTTGACCACATTTGCATTGCTGTGACTGCAGAGTCGCTCAAGGGTGTCTTTGATCTTGTCCTCTTCTATTTCTTGTCTCAGATCACCTGAATGGGAGATGAAATGATGAGTTTTGGTTACCTGCCATGGCATTGTGGCTCCCAGCAATTGTAAGATAGATGTTTGGAGTACTTGCTGTTCATAATAAGCTGCTTCAATTAAAGCATTTTTCTCAATAAATACTCTTTCAGCCATTGGAAGTATCAGACAGATAAAGGCTTTTTTTCTTGCTTGACTTCTAAGAATTGATTGACAGAGAAAAAGCAAATTCTGAAATTCCAATACAGGACAATTTCCAGCACATTTTTGCCTGTTGCTTTTTGCTACTGTTCCATATTAGTAAGGCTCAACTGTTGGCCTTACTGGTAGTGTATAAAATGCTAAGTACATACATCTCTGGAAAAAAGTCTTGTAGAGCATCAATACTTCATAGTAGCACTGAAAGCTGAAGGTTCTTTATCCCTATTCCAATATCTGTGTGGCTGTGGGGATAAAATAGAGTATATTGCAAAATCTAGCTTGTCTGTCAGTACAGGGTGGTTCCAGGATTTGAAAGGTAGCTCACCTCATGATCCATCTTTGCCTAAGTACAATCATTCATTGTTTTCAATTTACGTAACTTTTGTGTTGTGTGAGAAACTGCCATGAGATCTTTGGACTTCTGGGCTCAAGCTGCTCCTTTTCCTGTAGTGCCAGACATCCAGCATGGTCCCATCCATTTTAAGTCTTCCCTGACAATGGAGTGAAATGGAAATTGTGCCCTTCACACACTTTACTGAAAGTCACTGTGTGAAGGCAGCTAAAATGGCTGCTTTATCTCAGCTTTAGTTTGCTCACAGCACAGGCAGAACAAATGCATGCCTGCCTGAGAGCATGGTACAGACTGTTTCTTTGGACACAAAAATGCTCTGGGACTGCCAGGCATTGGTGCATGGTGAAGTTGGACAAAGATGCTTTTAACTCCAAGACAAATTCTGCTATTTTGGGCCTTGGCTATGCCACTGACTCACTGGAATAAATCCTTCCTTTCTTTTTTATTTTATTCAACTGATGGTTTAATCAGCTTTTCATAGAGAAGGAAACTACTTGAGTATGATTTTTGGTGATCAATACAGAATGAACCTCTAATATCCTTTACTCATTCACTGGAGCATTGCAGGCAGCATATTTTGATAACAGAAACCACTTGTCTTTATCGCAAATATTCATCCTTCCATCACAGACAATTTAAAATGAAGTTACCTGAATTAAGAAGTCTGCACAAAAGGCCCATTGAATTGTATTTCACCTCAGGACTTGTATTATCATCTTGTAGAAGTTTGTGTAGGCTTTGAACTAGCTGTGATTCTTTAAAAGATTCTTCAAGGGTTTCTGAAAGCATAAGCAAACAAATAGTAACCCTGAGCTATTTTCTGAAAAGAAATTATGAAGTGAATATACTTGCTTTAAAAAAAAAAAAACAAACAAACTCTGGACTGGCTTAATTTCAAACTGGCTCTACAGGGATGTCTTGAGCATCTGTCTTCTGCACTGAGGAATTTCTGTGCTCTTTTCTGTACAGAATTTCTTTACTGACCTTATTAATGGAGACAGGACCAGTCTACTATTGACTGTATTTAGTTAACCTTATAGTGAATTAAAACCTGCAGTGTTCGGTGTTCATTCCCATTAGTTGCCCAAATGAGTTAGAGAGTTTTAATGGTAGACAAGCAGTAAAATGAACTGGGTGGTATAGGACATTACGAATTTCAAGTTTTTCTTTTCAATTTACCTTTTGATGTACATAGATTTGTGATGTCTCTCTATTGTAATAAATTAAGACCTATTTTCAAGTTATACAGGAAAAATCTGAAAAAATTTGTACATAACTCTGGAAATTAGCTCAGGAAAAGTAGTTTGAATTGTTACAGTTTTCTCACTTGCTTAGTTTGCAGTTTCTACACTGCCTTTTATTTATGCTTCTGCTTTATTCTTTCCTCATGTCTGTCTGAAGATTATTTCTGCTACTTGTAGTCCTCATTGACCATATTATGCTATTCAACTAGTGCCTGTCCACACAACATAATTTGACTCTATCCTAAATTAAAAAAAACTTCAGGCTGTTCCCGAAGCCTGTTGAATTTATGATCTGAATGGTGACCACCTGTATTTCATGCTGAAGAGCAAAATCTAGACAAGAAATGTGCTTTTTTTGTTACTTAGAATTAACAGCATGACAATGTTTCTTAAGAACTGAGGATCTTACACAGATAGATACCTAAATCGATGGCAGATGCTATTGCCAAGGCGTTCAGAGCCTCATTCTGCATGGCAGCGTGTTCACTTGTTGTCATGGAAACCAGATGCTTCACTCCTTGTGCTGCCTGGATGGCTTTGACCACTTCCTGTGAAAGCAAAGGTGAAACATGGAAATCTGATGTAGGGATAAAGTAGGATGATGAGGGAAATGAGTTTGCACTCTTCAGCTTCTTAATAGAGGGAAATTATTTGTCTGCTGCAGTGCAAAGTGACAATATTCAATGACTAGAGATGGCATTACTTTTGGCACTGATCATCATGTCTGCTTATGGCTGATCTAATGTACCTGGAATATCAATACTTAAAATTAACTATAGATGCATATCTGTAAGATAAATACATATTTTGCCTTGTTTCAATTTGTCCCTATTCCACTCATTCCAAGCCATCAAAGTAGCAAGGATTAGTTTTGCTTTATCAAAGCCTCTGCAGGGACTATCTACTTCTTTAGTCACTGCCTCAGTACAGCATATGGGATACCTGTGTGTAATAGCACAATTTACAAAAATCAGAAGCCTGTTTGAAAATGCCAGCACATAAAGATCATGCCAGATTTGCCCCTCGTTGATAAGTGGGCTCTTTATATCTTCTAGAGGACTGACGTTTAGGACAGCTCTGGATTGCTTTTACCATTTAAATTTGAAATTTGAAACATATTTATGGCCATAGAAAAGCTTTACCTGCTTAGCATTTGTCTAGCCTTTCTGAAGCAGGGTCAGTGTTGACAAGTGACAGTAAGTGACCGTGCTGCTCGTTTCTGTGAGGTGTCTGTGCTTACAGAGTGCACAGGTTGAGGCAGACGAGAGAGGCTTTCGCTGTGAACCTTCATGGTTTTCATTGATAAACTGTATGTATTGTTTAATCCCTAGCTCTGTCTACAAGCTTTGAAAACACTTGAGAAGGGTGAGGTAGAAATCTGTGGGAGCAGAGGTTCTCGTACCTGGGAGCGGTTGTGGTGCAGGATGGATGCCAGCAGCCGGTTTGCCTCTCCACAGATGCCGCTGTGGTCACTCTCACTGCACCACTGCACCAGCCTGCTGAGCAGCTGGGGGTCTTGGCCCAGGATTTCAGCTGCATCAGCTGAAAAGCATCACCCAGAGGCATTCAGAATCAGTCTGTCACAGCAATGTGGATGTAGGAGTAACTGGAGCTATGGACCTGCACTCAGCTACCTTCAAGAACTCTGAATTGAAGCACTGAACTTTTAGAAGATCTTGGAAATGTTTGCCAAAGGATGCTTTACCAAGGGAATCATGCAGGGAAAGGACAAAAAGCTGCTCCAATGGTCCTATCCTTTTAAAGGGGCTGCTGAGGTAGGGCCTAAAATAAGCAGCTTTGTGTCTTTGAAAACAAATCTGTTGCAATACTTGAGGAAGCCCATCCCTTTCCCACTTGGCTTTTGGCACTTGCACTTTGAGCCCTGCACAAATGTAATTGTGGGCTCTTGGAAGCCTGTTCATGCTGTTTTGCTGATAATTCATTACTGTTGGTAGTCTAGAAGCCAAATCTTAGTACAGAACGACAGCATGTCAGTAATTGGATGACCTGAGTCTTAAGAATGTGTGTTGAACCATGTGTAAGGCATTAGCAGAAATTCCCCTTAGTGTGGAAGAGCCTTTTAAGTTGCATTGCCCTGTGTTTCAGGAACCCCATCTCAAGACTTGCTAGAAATATTAGTATCTGTGGTTGACATTTGAAAAAACCTCACTAGATAACTTTTCCTAGGAAGTGGAACTCTAATCATGTTAACATCTGTAACAGAAGGGATAGGTTTGATAAAACTCCTTTAGTTATTCTTAACAGGAAGACCTTTTAACTTAAAATTTGTCGTTTTATAAGATTGAACTTTCAGTTGTGCTGAAAGTCCTTTGGCTACTGAAGTGCACAAATTATTCTGCTCCTCTGAAGCCCAGTGGTGGCAGAACCAGGAGTTAAACATCTCTCTAGAGCAATGAAGCTGACAGCTCTGCCTGCAGTTTTCTGTGATTAGGAAGAAACCTGCCTCTTCTAGTGTGTACGTCTCAGCATGCCTGTTGATAGTCAGAGTAATGAATTTATACTAGATAAGGCAATTAACTAATTTAGTGTGGACTTCTTATAGATGTGTGTTCATAAGAGTTTCAGGCTGAGTTAATTAAGGGCAATGTTAGCTCATGAGTAAACAGAATAGAAAGTAA
>PYHW01010784.1:3920297-3935765 GCA_013186435.1 Turdus rufiventris | reverse complement strand
GTGTTGTTTCAGATTCAGAAGTTGTGCCTTGTGCCAAATTTCAACTTTGTATTAGGGCTGGTAAATAAAATAAGAAAAGATAATTTAGTGTTTGATAATTTAGATCTGTGCTAACTGTGGTGTCTCAATTTGAAGTGTTAAGTGCCTTGTCACAATTGAGATATAATTTTAGAGAAATGACCTTACAATGACTTCTAAGCCTCAGAACAAGAAGATGCTGTTTCTATACATCTTGTAATGTTCATTTCCTACCACGGTGAAATGTAAGTGAAAGCAGCTTTCACTGGACTGGAAGTAGGCGCAAACTAATAGAAGGACTAGACCTAAGTTTTCTATCATGCATGTTAATTTGATCAAAGATGCAAATAGTTCTCATGATAATGGTGTCTGCAGTAGTTCAATGGAGTGCAGCATGCAGTGTAGCAGAGTGAGGTTTTATCCTCTTCCATATAACTAATGGTGTGATGTCTGTAATTTTCCTATGTCAGTTATCACTTCCCATCACAAACTGGTCATAACTATTCTAGTTTTAACTTACGTTATTCCTGCACATCAGTGAATCACTACTGATTATTGCTCCAGAGCAGCTGCTCATGCAATGTGAAAGACAGTGCCAAACCACACAGTGTTTTTGTGCCACGGTCCGGTAAGAGCTAAGTAAGCCTAAGGATTAATTAAGATATTGAAGTATACCTTAATGTAATTCCAACGTTATGCATGTTTCTCAAAATGCAATGATGTGCTCAGAAAGATTGTTACTTTTGCATTCCCTCCTCTGGTTAAACTGAATGAAGTCCAAGTAGATAATCCAATACATTAACATGCAAAGTAAGTTCAACATTTGAGCCACACAAGCAAGATAAAATTGGCAACGTGTATAGAAAGACTGGTAGAAATTAGTTTCTCCTGCCTTGCTGCACACCAGCTCCCTTTATTCCTTTTGTGTTCTCTAGTTCTTCATTGATTTGCTGTCCTATGAGTTGACACTGAAACCTGGCTCTTTTTCATTGTATTCATGCCTTGCTGCTGTATCTCTGGTAAAAAGCATTTTTTTTTTTTTTTAGGTCTTTGCCTGTTCTCACCAACTGCTGTGGGTCTGTTCCATGTGGTTTGTTACTCAACTGCCTCTGAGGCTGACTGGGGCAGTCTGGAAAGCATGCAGCCTCTGGCAATAATCTCTGCTGGAAGCTCTCCAGATGGAGTGGAATTGGGTTAGCAGGACACTCAGCCCGTGGTTTTGCAGGGTGAGGGGGAGGGGAGCTCACAGCTGATCTCAGTGGATGCTGGCAGGTGCCTACCTTGGCCATCTGCTAACATCCGTAATGTTCCGAGGAGTTTAAACTGCACAGGAGGGCTCTCTGACCTCAGGAGCGCCTCGATCCGCTCTGCAATGCCTTCCTCCAGCATTTGAACCTTGCTGACGACTAGAAAATAGAAAAGAGACTTGATGTGAGGCTCAGTAACAGCACAAACATCTGAAAATATAGATACAACATAAGGGTTGTGAATTGTGTTCTGTGTTAGGCTTCTAGTGAAAGGTCCGACTGGTTAGAGAGATCAGAAATTAAGTCAGGACTACCTGGTTGTTTAGACTTCTCTTTTGGGCTAAAATTTTTATAGGAGCTGCTCTTAGGTAGGTTTGGTTACTTTTGATCTTATGCTTGCCCAGAACAAAGTACATAAAACACAGCATTGTCATTTCTCTTCCTTTTTCTAGTTGTAACAGATTATCCATCCACTTGCCCAGTCACATGAGGAAGCCTGTTCTGTGCTGAGGAAGCCTGTTCTGTGCTAGCTCAGCTTAACTAAACTGGGGGGTAGAAGTGATTTACTCAGCCATATTTCTTCAAAATGGATTTTCTTTTTGTGTTTGAGCTTGCTGATCCCCTGCTGTTCATGCCTTTGTTCTGTGCTTTCCTCTCCTCATTTCTGTGTCTTTGCTCCAGTGGTTGGTGCAGTAAATCCCTTGTAATAACCAGAAGCTTGTCTGGAAGGGGTCTTAATGCTGCTTAACTGTGCTACCAAAAGCTGCTTCCTCCAGAGCTTTTTTTTTTCCTAATTTCTGCATATATTTTTGGGGGAGTGGTGAGGAAGATTGGGCAGTGGAATGAGGGAGATAACTGTTATCTCTTCATTCTCTTATTGGGGAAATTGAGAAGCACACCATATTAAGTAACTTGCTCCTAATGTCCTTGTTTTTCACTGGCACACACCGACTCCTTTTACTAGATGATAATGACTTTTTCAATTTTTTATAAGCATCTATTCACTTTTAAGATCAATACTTGAATTGAAGAGTTCTTCTGTGTCTATTTCCAAGTGTTGACCCATATTTAATTCATGTTTATGGATTTCCACTCAGTATCTTTTTTTTTCTTTTTCAGGTAGCAGATTATATTGTTGAAAGTGAATGGAGTTTGTGTTTCTAGAAGTGTTGTATTTCTGTTAGAGAATATCTAACAAATATTACAGGTAAATTGCAGATTTTTTATGAACTGATGAGGAAAAGTACATTGTGGGAATAGCATTTTAAGTGTCCACACACTTGGAAACATCTAAGATGGTTTGTAATAGACTTGAACAGAATAGGTAATCAAAATGCTCTATATTGATATTTTATAATTGGTTGAGCTTTAAAAAAGGCAACTTCAAGAACATTAAGATTTACTGGTTCTGTGTAATATGAATGAATATTAGCTTTATAGAAGAGAAAGTCTGACATCCCTACCAGGTGTCTCCACCCCATACTCTGTTTTAAGCTATGAACCCTGTTCTGAGTTTTGTCTTGAGCTGTGTGCTATTAGTATGAAACTATTTCAGCAGCTGGTAATGAGATTACACTTTCTGATATTTAAACTCTTCAGGTAGATGAGGAAGTCCTGATGAATTACTCGACTCTATGTTCCTGCAGGGGAGGAGTAAAAGGCCAATTGCCCCTCAAAACACAAGGGGCTGGTACTGGTGACTTGGTCAGAGCTGCAGAGGTGACCCATGTGTACAAAGAATGGCAGCAAGGCAGTTGTGTTCAGGCTGTGTACCTGGAATGGCAAGGTTCTGCAGTGCACTCAGGGCAGCCTGCTGAACAGAGGTGTCCCTGCTCTGGATTTGTTTCTCCAGAATATCCAGGAGCTGGTGAATGACTCCCAGCTGGAACATTCGCAGACAGTTGCCATCTGAAGAGAGAGGTAAGAAAAACAGTGATGGAAAAGAATGATGCAAATTCAGAATGCAGGGAGTCTTTGCCTTGACTATTTTCGTGCCTCGCCAAGATCAAGACTAGAGCTTTTGCACGTTTTTTTGCAACCTTCAGCTCTTTAGTGAGGTGAGCATCAGCTGCCTGTAAACTGATGTTGAGACAGACTCCAGTGGAGCTTAGCTGGAGAGAGCTTTCAAGGGACAATCGCTGTCAAATTCAAAACCATAGGTTCTCCAGTCTCTTTTCCGCCTCAGTGCTGCTGCATTTTCCAGTGGCATTTTTCATTTCTCACCATTCAACATTAACACTCCTTTAATTTTGCTTTTCTACTGATTTAAGACACTATTGTGAAACCTGGGATCTTATCCACCAATGGTAAATCTGATTGCTATTTCTGTACTCCTGTTATTCTTTGTTTTCTATGAAATAAATTGTCATTAACTACTCCTTGAAAGAATCAGAGCTAGGTTTTTCTTACCTCTTTTGAGAAACCCACTTGCTGACATGAGAAGTCTATTTGTATTGCATTCATGAAGCTCGGAAGAAATGAGTTGACGTGGAGAGATCTGGTTTATTAAATCCCAGTGAAAGTGCAGATTTGTATATTCCAAAAACTACTGCCCAGCAATGGTCTGCAGCATTTTGTCAGTGTATGGCTGGATCTCTCCTCCTGTCTTTGAGAAATTGCTCTGTACAGGTGGCAGCTTTGTTTTCAGAAGCTGCTTAGCTCACCTTGTTAGGAAATTAGAAAGTTCATCTAAAGAGCAAAAGGAAACCCTCTATGCTACAGATGGCATCCTTTCTGAAGGAAAGGTTTTGAAGATGCCATTTGGAAAATAATTTCCTGTATTTTGCTTTATGCAGTTTATTACACCTCAAGAGAATTATATGCCTGACACACCTGAGCATCTCCTTGCTGCTGTGCTCTTACCTTGTGAAAGCTGTTTGTTAAATATGGCAAAACAGTGTGAACACTAAACAGAAAGATATTTTCACCTGGAATAAACAGTTATCCCTGGAACTACACACACCTCATGCAACCACAAGGTCTGGCCAAAAGTACCTTTAGTGCTTTTCATGGTTTTGAGTTTACAGACTGAGGCATACAGACTTCTACTTTTTGCATGTATAGCATACATAAAGAGCAGCCTTAGTGATTTTAACACCTTTGCTGTTTGTGTTATTTACACCTCAAAGTCATAGACATTCCTGTTGTTTTTTGAATGAGTGCCTATTATTCTTTTCATATCTCAACATTTCCCTTAGTAACTTGTTTTTGCCCTGTATTCTTACATATGTTAGAAAATGATTTTTCAGATGCTTGTAAAACATAACTGGGTGTTTTCATGAGAGAACTGTCAGTCTGTGAAATAGTTGGAATTCTACTTTATCTTTTGATACCGTTTTGTGCATATATTCTCTAAAGCTGATGGTTTTGCTTGTCATTCTTCAAGTGTTCTCTTGCCTGGTCCTAATCTTTGGAGATCAGAGTATATAAGGAAAATTGCCCAGACCTCTTTAGGAACAGATTCCATAGAAGTAGGTCATCACTTTTGGTCTGATAAAATTCTACTGGGAAAATATTTTGATCTTCATATAGACCAACCTTAATTGAACTTAATTTCTCTCCTCCCCCCACCTCTCTAACTGAAGAATGTCAGAACATTTTTTTTTTCCTCATGTAGGAAAGTGCAAATAGGCAGAGCCCATTAGTGGTTTGGTTGCCTTGCTTTGATTGTCACAGAGCTCCAAATTGCTTTTCTCTCATATGGAGTTTTTACTTGGATAACAGAACATTCAATTTAATGGCTCATAGTTAAAGTCTGATGGAAACAGCCACTTTTCATAGCTGCAAAAGCTGTCTGTCATCTTTTGACTGCCTAGAAGTCATTTGATGCTGAGAACAGATTTCCACAGGACTTTTTTTCTCTTGGATTAAAAGCTGTGCATACATCAGTGGCACACACTGAGGCATGAGAGGGATTATTCACTTCTTCCACATGAAACATCTGACGCTGTTGTGGGGAAGATGGGGGAGAAGAGTGAGTGACAAAGCAAGGCATTCAGTGAGTAAATGGAAATAGCCAGTTAAAGGCTCCGGGGGCACTTCTGTGCGCTTTGCAGACCATGATGCACAAAGGCTGATTCAGAACAAGGCATGAGGCAAGGAAGAAAGGGAGTCCAGAAAGACTGTGAGGTGGAGGTGAAGAGATGTGTGGGTGATAGCTTGCTTTAAAACAAAAACCCCAAAAACCAACATTCAGACAGATGTGAGGGAATCTCTCCTAATAAGTAAGCACCTATTAATGCAGAAAGTTGAGCAATTTTGTTAATTGAGTTTGAAGCCAATACAGTAGCTATCAGTGAGAAAGGACGGGCAGTGTGCTGGGGATCTTTTGCTGACTGATTGAGCACAGCATGCTTTCCAGGAGTCTGCTCATAAGAATCTCTTTCTCTCTGCAGAGTATAAAGGCTCATTGCTTTCTGTAATAGGAATTGGAAGATAAATTGGCTTATCTTGTGATTTCCCCCCCCTCCCCCACCATTGTCTGAGTAACACTCCCTTCCTAAAAGGATTAAAACCCAAAGCCAGTAGTAACTCTCTAACTCTCTGGGTTTTTTTTGTTTGGGTTTTTTTTTTTTGTTTGTTTGTTTGGGGGCTTTTCTGTGTGTTTTGTGGTATTTTTTGTTTAATTTTGTTTTTAATTTCTAATAAATATATTTGCATTAAGTATTTCCAGAATCTCCCCTCTAATAAAGTGTGGCTCAGGAAAAAGAAAAGTGCAAAAGCTTGCATACATGATCACCCCTTTCTTCACGAATATGCCCCCCAAATTATTTTAGTATCACTAGTATCTGTAACTTAAAAACCTGCAGAAAATTCTGCAGAAAAGAAAGTAACTGTTTCAGAACCAGGGAGCAGAGGAATCTGACAGTGTTGGTTTTCTCTGCACTCACAAACATTGGCTTTCCATCTTTGAAGGGCAGAGAATAACCAACCTTAGCATTTCTTTTGTAAAATTAGCAGTAAGCCTTGCCCCTGCCTTGGTACCAGCAAGTGTCAGGATATGGTGCAAGTATCTGTGTTCTGAGATGTGATGCCACAGCCCGTAGCAAAAACCTTCTGTATGTTCTTATTTGTGTTACGAGAAATAGATAATATTTCATATCTGATTATAATTAGCCTCAAACGGAACTGTTCCGTTAGTCAGTGATGATTTAGTTTCTTGTTCAGGTTAATAATTTAAAATGTTTTATGTTGTTGATTGCTTTGGGGTTGAGAGTAGTGGAATTCAGTGTAAGTGGCCAGTTCTTGATATTTTACTTTTTAATTTGTGTTGCCCAAAATATAGGCTAGCAGTAATTTAAACTAAGTTGCTGTTAGGCACAAGCACTGGGCTGTACGCTATAGAAATGAAGTGTCATGCCTGAGAAAATTCCTGCAAGGATGATAAGAGATTGTGGATAGGTCTCTGTTAAGTAAAAGAAACCAATAGAGATGGTAACTCCTCTGCTAAAGAGGCTTCTGGATGTTGAGTCTTTATGTACCTGGCCTGTAATATTCCCCTTTTTACCTCCAAGAAGCAGAGAGACAATGAGATCTGATGCAGCCTTCACAATGCACGTATCTTCAGCCTGTGAGCTGCCTTGGAGCCTCAGCAGGATCTCAGACAGCACCTCTGGCACACCTGCCTCCGCCAACTGCACTTTCAGAGCATCTGTAGAGATCACAGTAAAAGCACATTAAAAGCTGCTTGGCTTTCTGTGGAAGCATTTCAAATTAGAAAGCTAAATCCTTGAACTTTAGCCAGTTGTTTTTTTGGTTTTATTTGTAAGCACAAAAGCTCCAGCTTTCTGGAGCTAGGATGACACCAAGGCAGAATGAGCAAAGCTTTCTGCATTGGTCTTTGACATTTCTTGTGTTGCCAGTCATGAGCTCTCAAGTCTTTAAAATCTGTGTCTGATATTTAGATATTTTTAGTGGAGCAGTGTCAGTGCTTGTTGCACTGCTGCTTAGAGTCTGCATCTTCACAGATTCACAGAATATTCTGAGCTGGAAGGGATCCACAAGGAGCAGTCAGTCCAGCTCTTAAGTAAATGGCCCAAACAGGGATTGAACTGGTACCTGGTTGTTCTGATTTTTGAAATTAAAAAATTATCTGTGCTGCTGCTTTCCTCTTACCCACCATGGAGAGTAAGTCTGAGCCTGCTGTCTTTTGGATCTACTGAAATGCAGTGCAGTGGTACTCTCTCCCTCCTTCCTTTGCTGTCTCATCTGTTCAAATGTTTTTTGCGCCAGGATCTTGAATTTCTTGGGGCTTATGTCTCCTGAAAGGGTTGCTGGTTCTGTTAGCAGGATCCCGTGGCAAACTTGGAACCCAGAGCTTAATCCAGTACAATACCCAGTCCCCCTTTTTCACCCAGACCAAAAGGAACCTTACCATTATCTGCAAGTGCTTGCAGGACCTCAAAGACAATTTCTAACCTCTCATGGCTCTCTGCTCTCCTCAGTTGTTTCACCAGCTCTTCAGCAACTTTTGTCGTGCTTAGAGCTTCCTTGGCTGAATCTGTGTATGTGATAAAGTCAAGATTTTGAATTTTTTAAATATTTTGATTAGCTGTTTAAAGATATCTCCCTATGATCTGAAGTGATTAGACACTGTTTTGGAAGGAATTTTCTGTTCTTGTAGACACTTCTGTTTCTTTGGACAGCACTGAGACAACAGAACTCTATCCCTCCCTCCTGCCCCCCCCAAGTTCTTTAATAGTTTTTCTGTAATTTCTGTTGACATCACAGGTGTCCAAATAATCCTGGTTTAATTTCCCTGACTTGTACAAGTCCCTCTGTAGTATGATTATTTAATGTAACAACTGGTACATGTCAGTTTGCTGAGGCCGTGTATTTTTTGCCTTGATTGCCTTCTAGTCTTGCTGAGATCCTAAACATGTGCAACATGTATGTTAGCAAAGCTTGCCACTGTTTGCAATAGGATGCCTTTCAATTGAATGTGGTATTAAATATATAACAGATATAATAAGGACAGACCTCTTTAGAGGATAATGTGGCATTGTGCTCTCATGTCTCCTTCCCTGCATCTCCCCGGAAATGCAGGAAGCAGTAGATCAAATTTTAGACAGACCATATATACAGTGGTAATTCTGTGCATGGTTTTTTTCTTCCTTTACTACTCACAACTTGTGTGAAGTAGGACAAATATATTTAAAATTAGTGGAGATGATTTTGCTTTAAAAATGGTGTAAATGAAAATGCAAGCTGTTTCAGTAAGGTACAGAAACTTAATTATTAAATAGAACTGAGATTTTAATAAACAAGCTTTTAATGTGCCAAATCTGAAGTAGCTGAAACTGTTAATTTATCCTATGAAGTTATGCCATCTCTTCATTTGGGGTCAAAAACTGGCTGTTAAAACTTAATTGTTTTAATGTAGTATAAATAATTGCTGGTACTCCATGAAAGAGTAGTTACTTCTCCAATCCAGTTCCTGACTAGGTATCAGTAATGTTTTAGAAACAAAGCCCAAACACTGCCTCTACCCCACCCAAAAAGCAAAGGAGAACACAAACAAAACCCATGGGCATGGAAAGGCAGTGACACTGTGGAGATATTTTGTTCTAGGATGTAAAAACTTGGAAAAAAAAGACCTTACTTACCAAGGTCTGCCAGGTTGTACAAGGCCAACAAAGCAACGTGGACCAGTGGTTCACTCTCTGCATAGTCAGTCAGAATTCGGACCAGTGATGGGATTACTCCAACCTGCACCAGCTCTTCCTGAAGGGCGCCTGGTCAGGGAAACATGGGTGTTAAAGGTGGTTAATCAGGAACTGATTAAATCAGTGCAAAGGGTCCCATTGAGATACTTAGCAGCAAGGTTCTTTCTCACCCTGTTAGAATTTGTAAAACTTTTGTGTGGTGGCTCCAGGCTAATATGTGTGTAGAGGAAATGCAAGTTTGGAACAGAATTTTTCTAAATCTCCTGGTTCAACTTTGACTTAAGGTGTTAAGCCACTGTCTCCATCCACATGTGCTTGCTGAGGAAAATCCTTGTTGGGGAGGATGAATCAGGAAAACCTTATAAATGTGATTGTCCAGCAAGGAATTTTGAGAATATGAAACCATAAGCGAGGTAAAAATGATAGCAGTTTTAGACTGTGTGCTCTGAGAGCAACAATGTGGACGCTTGAAGGCCTCCTTCCTTTGTTTAGATAATGCCAGATGGCACAAATACCAAAGAGCCAGCAGAGA
Organism: Turdus rufiventris; assembly: GCA_013186435.1. Taxonomy (NCBI): domain Eukaryota; kingdom Metazoa; phylum Chordata; class Aves; order Passeriformes; family Turdidae; genus Turdus; species Turdus rufiventris. The sequence continues at coordinate 3,926,304 of PYHW01010784.1, read as the reverse complement.
CCCTCTCCAAGCAAAACAGGAAGGGTCCAAGGTAACGTTTAGAGATAAGAAAGCAGTAAAACATGGTAATATAGCCATTTCTATAGGTTGCATGCAAATGTTAGAGAATTTGTGTCGTGTATTAGATTGGTTAGTGGAAATTAGAATATTCAACACAGAAGATGATTTATTGTATTGTAATGGGAAACTCGCTCTCTTAGCTCTTTATTCTTTCTCTTAACTCTCTTAATCTCTTAACTCTTATCTCTCTTACCTCATCCTTTTACGTAGAACTCTACCACCATGTTAGCAGCATGATGGCACTGCTGTTGCAGCAGTGTCTTGCTGGGAGCTGGGCTGCTGTTGTGTGGCAGAGTGCATGGCAGACACCAGGAGGGACTGGTGCTGCTGTAGCACAGACAATTGGAATTCAGACAGGGAATTGGTGAAGGTAATTTTTCTTCTCTTTGATGCATTTATTGCCATGTCAGTAATAGGATTTATTAAAGCATGTCAGTGGTGTTGGCAAATCTGTGCTGGGACTGTGCTCTGCCAGAAGGGAAGCAGATGTGCAGGATGGCCATGTGCTGCAGCAGCGCTGGGTGCAGGAGTTCCATGAGCCAGGAATGTAATTGTAGGGAAAAGCTTTTCTGAACTATTGTGTCATTTCCTGGTGAACACACATAACTCACAGGGAGCTTAGTGGAATCTATACCAGGTGCCTATCATGCTTGGATTTCATAAGAACAGTGGAGGAGGCAAATCCACAACTTTCTAAGTAAAGCTGTGCAGATCCACACTAGAAGGATTAGAGAAGATGAAGGCAGAGGGTAATGGACACGAGATACTGAGTGAAAAATTTCATAATACTTTCAGTGTACAATAAATATTTTGGTCAGTCTGGGAGTTAAAGATAAAAAACAAGTCTTTAATTGTTTTCGGCAAGTAAATGTAAATCATTTAACTTGTGAGACCAGCGAGCAAACTGGTGTCCAGGCAATTTGGAGCACAAAAATGTCCTGCATGCAAGCAGTGGTCCTCAGTGAAGAATATTCCTTGCATAGATAAATATCTCAGTTTTTTTTTTTCTAACACACTTCTTAAACAAGTGCTTTGCTTCATAGATGTTCTTATTACTTTGGAAGAAGTCCAAGCCATTCTGGATTTGGACCTAAGGCAAGTCTGCAAAACTGGGTTAGTTGTGTGAGGCTCTGCTCCTCCTGTAATTTCAGAGCGGTTCTGACAGATGTGTCATCTTGAAGCCAAAAATGTAGCGGCAAACCCCAGGGTTCAGGCAGTGCTTGGGGTGCATTCAGCCAGGTGTCTGTGAGCTCTGTGAATTGCATGGCTAACTGGAGGCTGAAGTGCATGATGTGCTCAGGTCTCATAAAGTTATTATGACTTACAGGTTACAGTGCCTTTTAAGATAGTGCTTTAGAGCCAGGGAAAAGCAGATTTTCTTCAATGGGTACTTACGATTATCGTAGCAGATACGGCCAATGGCCCTCCCTGCATGGAGCAGCATCTCTTGGTCTGTGCTCTCCAGCAAAGGTATCAGTGTTAGAACCAAATCTGCCTCAATACACGGTTTCTTCATTTCCTCTGCATAGATAAAAGAAGGAATTCCAGGCTTTTGCCATTTAGGAATAAAACAATTGCAATAGCAGTAGCTGGTAGCCATGAAACAAAATTCAAGAGTGGAAAGATGAAGCTAGTGTGCTGTAAGATGCCTTGTAGTAATATTTGAGCACCACTTACCATTCTTGGCTATCTCTGAAAGCACGTGGGCCGCTTTCACTGCGCATCGTGGATTGCCCTTCAGGATTTTTGCCAAAGTTGGGAAGATTCTGCTCCCTCTGAGTAGGTGGAAGGATCTCTGCTCTGCAATGATAAGAGTGTTAGCAATACCTGCAGTAGGTTTGCAGCTGCTTCATTCACATGCTCCTTTGTTTTCTGACTGGGTGCCTGTGGGATCCAAGCTTCTGATTTAACAAGGTTCTTAAAGGCTCTGAGTCTGAATGTATGGGCACAGTCATCTGCTTGAATTGCTGCAAGTGTGGTTCCAGCTGATTACTTTGCTTTATCCTGAATTGAAGCAGGGGTGGCAAAGCAAAGAGGAAAACAGTTTCATCTTCCCTACCTATAAAAGGATGCCTGCATAAGGCATAGGAAGTCAGGGATTAAGAAGCTATTCCTGAGGTATGGCCTAGCAATTAATTCTGTAGGTAGGCACAGCATCTTTTATTAGACTAGCAATTAGAACAGACAATTCCCTTAGCCTTTTGACATCAAAAATATGGCCAGCTGTCCTGAAGGTAGTAAATCACCATCTGCCAGGAGACTCAAATAAATGCAGGTTTATGTAATTCTAGGAGAATGTGCAAAGGCCTTAGGGACTTTTGTATAAGTAGACTAGAAACTACTTTTAGAATGCCTGACCTGATGGGGTCACCCTAAATTAATCCTAGGAGTTTGTAGTAAATAGAATATTAAACCTCGAATTTCTCTGGAGCTTTTGGTATTTTAGTGACCATAACTTTATCTGGTCACAGGTAATTATGTGAGTTTTATAGAGAGAAAAGAAAGCAACACAGCCTGAGGCCAGCTATAGTTGCAGCAGCAATCACTTCTTGAAATACAGATAATCACAGTAAACAAAACCTGCCATGAATTCTTTTCATTTGTGCAAATGGTTTATTGGTGATCCAGAGTGATACTTAACTATCTTCAGTAATAGCCAGGAGAATCCCATTCAAGCTTTCAAGGATCTCATCTTCAGCTTCTGTGTCATCTCCACAAAGCCCAAGGTATTCCAGGTGCTTACTCAGGGTTTCTAAACAGAATGGAATAGAAAACTTTGGTGAGCCAGCATGGGAAAGATTGTATTCCTTGTGGTAGTTCTTTTCAGTGTTAATATCTTATTATAAAATAATTTCCTGAAGGGTCAAGATATGCTCATTTATTCCAATAGCATGAGGTCAAAAGGCTTGGTCACTTCTCAGACAGCACATAGCTCTTGAGCAGGCATAAACATGCAGGGATAAATTCTGTCTAGAAACAGAAATTAACATATAACTGTGGCAGAGTTTGAGGTGGGGATGAGAGAGGAATAATTACAGGACCCTGATCAAGCCTGTAATTTTTAAATACCTGTTTATCATAAAGACACTACTTGCAGCTCAGCTAACTGAGTATCCACTGTGGCAGTGGCAACCCTGAAAGAATGCAAGAAACAGATGAGGTAAAATACTTCTCCCTTTGTTTCTGGCAACTTTGGCCTTTAGGAGCGTACCTAGTATTTACATCAATATATATCTAATGCATGTTGATTAACTTTTGTAAGCATTTTTTTTTACCTGTACAAGTTAATTAGTAATTTTTATCTCCGCATCACACAGGGACATTGAGTTCCATGGACTCACAGTTGCAAGAGGAAGATACTTCCCTTTGTTTTAAAATATTTACCAAAAAGGTCTAGTTGATAGCTTTTGAGTTGCTGTACTAAGAGAAAGGAATTATCCTTCACTATTTGCTCTTCCATGTCTGTCATAATCAGATGGGTTTTTCTTGTAGTACCCCTTTGCAATTCCTCTGCAAATTTGCTTAGCAAATTTACAGAAACTTTGATAAATTGCCTGATTATTTTTCCAGCTCACTTTTATTCTTTGTGAGGATCTAGAATTTGAAAGTGTTCTCAAGACTCAGGTGGACTGGGATTCAGAGATTATCATGTTTTTTTTTTTCTACTCTGGTAATTCTTTGTCTATTTGAAAACGACTTTTGTGCAGTTGATCAAAATGATCTTTCATCTTCTGGGCAGTGGGAGTTAAACCCCACCATCATTTCTAATTTGGCCATCTTTTCCCCATGTAGGTTGTTTTGCATTTGCAGACACTGAGCTTGATGTACCTCTTCATCCCAAGTCACACAGGATGATACAATTTTCCTGCAATTCTCTACAGTCAATTTTGAGTACTCCAAACAGTGAAAAAACTCCTTGCTATTCTGTTATTTCTAGGTCATTTATGAATATATTGAATTACACAGGTTCCAGCAAAGGTAACCTCTAATAATTTTGGCTTTCTATTGTAAAAGCAGCCTTTATCCAGCTCTTCAGACTTCATCAGATAATAATTTTTCATATCCCAAGGTAACTTAAAGGTTATTGAAAGGTTTGCAGAAACTGAAATGCATTAACAGTATCTCCTTTATTGACCTTCTTACCAGCTCCTTAAAAATATGTTTAGAGACAGGTTGAACATTACTTACCTCCACAAAAGTGGAGATAAGTGGGGACTATCCTTTCTCATGATGTCTGTTTAGTATCTCTGTGATTTACTGTAATCCTACAGTTTATCTGTGCAGAGATCAAACTTTAATTTCCCACATTCCTTGGAACTGTTTTTGTAAACTCATCCTATTCTTACTGCTTCCAACTTTATTAATGCTGTTGTTGATCTTAATGATATTCTGCATGTCACAGTGATTTATGAATCATCTTTTAATCTCCTATAATCTCTTCTAAACTCCAGTTCTGACAGTTGGTTACCACTTATTGATTTGTTCAAAATCTTCTGTCCTTTCAATATGAAGATTCCTCCATCTACTTTCTGAAAACAAAAAGACCTAAAGTGGCTTAAATTAATGTAAGAAATAATGCTGGAAAACTGATGTCTGAAGTCGTTAATGTTTAGTAGGATATAATGTAGGATGTTACCAAAACTGTAGTAAAATAGCATTTCTGCTTTATGAATGGTTTCCTTGAAAATGCTGACTCATGAGTTGTGCCTCAGAAATTATTTAATGGGGATTAATAATTGTTCATTTATTTTTGTTTGGCTAACTCCCTTTATTCTCTTTCCCTAATGTATCCATTAATTAATGTGAGATTTTTTGTTTTTCAAATGAAAACACATGAATTTAGTGCATGCAGGAATTTACCTCTGAGGAAAAGAAGTGTCCTTAGCTGTTTTGAAACATGGATGAAGTAAAGGGAGTTGAAGTAGAACACAATTAAAAGCTGTTACTGCCTATTGAGAAGAAAAACTATCTGGCTTAAAAAAAATAAAAGCAGTAATTTAAAAACAGTTTTGCTTTTGTGCTTTAAAGAAGCTGCCATCTCTAGAAAAATGGTTAGATTTATCAGGTCCAGTTAATCCTGACAAAATTTGCTGAATAAATAATTTTGTATAAATGAAGAACAGTAGAACGCAGCTTTTTTACGCAAAAAGAACAGAAAATAAACCACCTGAGCAACCTGACAGTTGAATCAGGTTTGATCTTAAATATCTAGTGGGAGTGAGCAGAAGGCTACAACTGCTGATTGAGCAACATGAAATAAATTAGGAACCTGTGAGATGGGATTGCTTGCTGAACTCTGCTTTCATCTTATCAAAACCCAAAATGTGTTGGCATTTGACTTCTAGCACTGAGCTCTCTAATCTGAGCAATAGTGATGTTTGCAAATACATTTCTGATACATTTCAGTTTTAGGATCTGTGAAGCTATGGAAAGACAACTGGATTTCTGAAGATGGAGGAGGTTGTTTTACAAATAGCAGGGACAGTCCATGCTGGGTTGGTACAGTGGTAACCAGAAATCCAGATGTTTTGTCATTTCTCCAGGGAACAGATCAGTAGAATAACACCATATGCATGATGACAGACAAAGTCCTTGAAAACACTCTTCTGGTTTCAGTCTGTAATATTTTGAGATTAGCATGAGCAGTAGCTGACAGAAGAGTTACTTCTAAAAGCCTCACAGAAAGCAGCATATAACAGTGTTAAAATACTGAACCTTTTCTCAGGGACTCAGAACTTTATCATGCTTGTTATTCATAAAAAATTTGATTAACTTCACCAGCTTGGGATGGATTCCTCAATACTCCTTGTGTTTAAGTCCATGCTTCTGTAGGGGCAGTGAAGCAGACACTGTTAAGACAGTTATTTATGTGAAAAAGCAGTAGAACATATACAGTTTGTGACTGAAAGTCACCAGAAGAAGGTATATATTTATCTTCTGTGGAAAA
>PYHW01010784.1:3856794-3920221 GCA_013186435.1 Turdus rufiventris | reverse complement strand
GTATTGTCATTAATAGAAAAGGTCAGGGCGAGGAAGACTCCCCTTACTTCCTCCTTCTAAGACCCCTCCCCACAAAAACGACCCCAGAGTTAATTCAAGAAGCCAATCACACATGTTTAATAGCTATTCAAGCTAATTACCATAAGAAGCAGGGGATGGGAGGGGCTGGTATTATGACTTCTTTGAAGCTTTTGTCAATAAATAGACTCTGTGACCACCTGTGATTTCACAGTGTGTGTTAGGGGGCTACCCCATGCTGCTGCCCAGTGCTGAATAAACATTCCCTTTCTGACTTTAAATTGTTAGAGAGTCTTTTGTCTGTCACAGTTGAGTATCGGTGTTAGACCAATACTCATAATTTGGTAAATCAATAGGTTGTTGACAGGGTGGAACTAGGGGCAAACCAGGAGGGTTTGTTTCAGGTTTTTTGCAGAAGTGGTTCAGCTGGTCAGAAGCAGGGAGTGCCTGCCCTCCTGGCCTCTGAGGAGGCTTCCAGCAGAATAAACATCTTCCAAGGAATACTGTTTGTCCTCTTGAATCAACATTTCTGCTAGATTTAGGAATTCACCGTAGAAGAGAGGGGAAATGGGTGCTCATTGCCTGCAGGGCCTGAATTTAGAAATCCCTTGAGGCTGAGGTACAAAAGGCTTTTTTTCCTGAGCTGAAGGCATATATTATTATTTCACACATAACTCTGTACATAAGACACTGAGTAAGAGGCATAGGAATCAGACTTTTGCTGTGGGAGTTGGTTTTGATCATGCTAACGAGAACAGACACACCAGTGCAGAAAATGGGCTGGGGGGAAAGAGCCATGGGGAGGGAGCTCTTTGGATCCCTTGAACCATGGCTGTGTCCATTCTCTGGGCTAGTTTTGACCTATAAAATCTTCAGGGAGTGAGAGAATCCCACACATCTCCCTCGTCAGCAGCTGATTTTGCCTTTTCTAAAATAGCAATGACTTCTGATTTTTTTCCTTGTAGCCGTTCACATGTGTAGAAATTATTTTCTCTTTTTTTCTAGAGGAACTATAGGCTCTATCCTTCAACATAAATGCTACTCTTGGTATTACTTATTGTTGTTGTCTGGGTCCTGGGCAGTGTGAGGTCTGTTTGAGCCAATTTGAGGTCTTGAAACAGTTTAATCCAGTCAAATGCCTTGTTTTGCTGCCTCTTCCTTCAGTAATTTCACATACTGAATTTATTCTTCTGTCACTTACCTTTAGTATACTTTAGAAGGTTCTTCCATGCATTATTATTATCAGCATTATTCAAAGCAGAAAAGCAAGGCAATGTGTTTTTGCAGAGTGTAAAGGTGTGGTAGCTATTCACAATAGAGCTCTATTTAGCTTTGTCTCCTGTCTCTGGTAGTAAAAGAAGACACTGTATATGCTTTCTTAACTTCTAGAATCAACTTCTTATTGGGACTTTCTTTGGTGGAAGTTTCAACCTGTTTAATTGCAACTTAAATTCATTAAAGTATTTGTGTTGGATTTGTTTGTAATTTAGGTTGCAGAACGCTAGACTAGAGATAAATGAGATAAATGCCACAAAGTAACTTTGGATTGAGGGAGAAAATAACTCAATCTTGTTTTTTCTTGAAATTGTCATCTGGCCTTCTCCTGACTGTAGTTTTCTGTAAATGTATTTTATCACCAGGGCAGGAAACACAAGTCTCTATTTTCACATATCCTGTAACAGCTGAAGGATGAGGGTTAGGGTTGAGAAGCTCCTAGAGCTCTGCAGGACAAGAGTAGCTGAAAAGCATAAGATGTAGCCTAAAGAAACTAAAATTTCAACTCATAATACTGCAAAATAGCCATTGGGTCTGTCTAGCAATGTAATTAAAAACAAAGCAAAAAGAAAAATTGACCTGCAAACATGTTAGTGGTGGCAGCCTGCAAAAGCATGTAGCTGTAAGTCTCCATTTTCTCACAGTATTTTTAAAATGATTTTCCCTAAAACAGATAAAATAATTTCTGGTTTGTTGTGGCATGTCCTAAATAAACCCATGGTAATAAATGTACCTGTATGCTGAGAAGTATTATTTTATAGTAGTGGAAATAAAGCTCCAGGTCCCCTTGTCTGGGAATGTGATATTAAATTTGTTTCATATGAAACATAAAGGCATGAATTGGAGCTGGAGAAGTCCAGGAGGGCTGGCAAGTGTATTTGTGTTAAGAACAAATAAAACCTGTAAGGTCAAAAACATCCCTGCTGGCTGTGAGCAGTGCAGCTACATGATTAGAGCATTTTGCTGTAACCACGGGTAGCAAAAGCTGCTGCTTTTGATTTTGTTACCAGGGAAGGGAGGAGAAAGGTGCAATTTAATTCAAACAAAGATTTTTTTTTTTTTTTTTAATTTCTCCAGTGGTGAACTATTGTATTTCATCTCCAGAAAGTCACGCAACTGTTTTGGGACTGGGCTGACTCATATTCTTTCCAGCAGAACTATCTTATCTTGGTGCATGAAGTAAAGTATTGGAGAAGCAGATTCTCCATCTCTTCAGACTTTCAAACCCATGGCAAGAAAATTGTCCTGTAAATCAGATAAGCTATTATCTGTGTCCCCATGGAAAGCCATTTATGGCCATGTTAAAAGATACATTTTGTGTCTTTGTCACTGCACTCAAGGGTGATGAGATGTAGGAGAAAAATCAGGAGATTAAAAAGGACCTGGGGAGAGAATTTAATATCCTGAGGATGAAAGGGATGTAATTATGAACAACTCCTGACCTGGCTGGTTTTTAACTCTTGCTAGAAACATTCTTCAGCACCTCTCTCCAAGGAGGAAAGGAGCAGGGATGTATGATTATTGTTTTCCCTACAAGGCTGGAGCCCTGTCAGTATCTGGGAATTGAAATATCTCCTTCCACCCACTTTCAGAATCTGAAAAGGCCCTTATTTTTCCCAATATTCTTTTCTTCTGGTCTAGACTATGGTTAGTTATTCTCACTGTTAATGGCCAAATATGTAAGTGTGCACTGAAAATACCTCTTGCCTAGAACTGGAAAACAGAGGAAAACTCACTGTTGTCCCCAAAATCTAGCCTTGGCTCATTGCTTTTGCAACCTTCCTGGACTGCATGGGCCCATCCTGAGCTCCTTAAAGCATTCTTAATGCCTGTGATCCTGTGGGATGGACCTTTGAATGTTTTACTATTCAAAGCACACAAGAAAGCAGCAAGTTTTAAAGCAGATTTTTCACAATTTGGCCTGAGCCACAGGTGGAAAGGCTGATGAAGACAGGAGTTTAAGCCTGACTGCCTAGTACTTCCATTTATGTTCTTTATTAATCACAAGGATTTTTAAAAATAAAATCTATAATCCATGTCTGAAATTCTCTCAATTGTCACAAATCAGGTAGCAGAACCACAAATGCTCGCTTTGATGTGATTTCATGCATAGCAATTTTTCTTTCTTCCTTTTTTTTAAAATTTTTTTTTATTTTTATGAGGTGAAGAAAAAGAAACTCAGATGGACAGAAGTTGTTTTCAGAGTATTAGTAGAGAAATGCAGGCTCAGAAGAGACCCTGGTAAAAAGAGATACTGATATTCTTGTGCTAACCCAAACTGATATATTGTTATGGTAAGAAAAAAATGGCAGTTGATTGTGAAATAGAGATTGTTTAGGACTGGGAATATTTTTATAATTTTTGGCTTTTTTTCTTGGATAATTGAAAGGAAAAAGTGTGGGTGAGGAAAGCTGTGGGTAGAAGGCAGATCTTATTAGCTTGTGGCTGATGTTATGCCCTGTGGAATCAACAAGAAAAATGGCTGCAGAACCCTGACTGAAAACAGATAAAAGGAAAAATATGATAACCTAAATCAGGTTAGTGGGAGAAGTCAAAATAAAGCCAGCCAAGTGCAGTCAGGGAGACCAAAAGTGCCAAAGAGATGACCTATAGCATGAAAGGCTGATTAATTGTATTCTGTTTAACTTACTCCTTTTTTTGAGGGGTGGGGAATAGGGGCACAATTCACTTTGGTGTAAAGGTATCAGAATGTTGTAGGTTAATGCTGGGTCTGAGCTCCCAGGTGCTCCAATTCATTATGCAAGGTAAGGAAATTCCAGATCCAAAGGCTGGAAGTCATGCTTGCAGGAGCAGCCACAAATGTGCTGTGCTCAAAAACAATGAGTAAAGCACAATTTGTGTTTGGGTCATATTTTCAGAATGTAAATAAAATTTAATTATGTAAACCCCTAAATAGGTGTTTTTTTAATAAACAAGGGGTCAAGAAACTTGATGGCTTAAATCAAAATTCAACTTTTCACAATTGTTTGGTTCCAGGAAGTGTTGATTTCATCATGTACTGTGAAAGAGGAGTAAATTATCAATGCAGCAAAGCTACATGTGAGCAGAAAAGCAATCAGACAAATTGTGACAGCTGGGGATAAATTGGCTTCATTTATGGAAATGAATGAAATTTCTGTCTTGCTCACTGGAGATCGTTTTCTGCATTTGTTGAGTGGTGTTGGTCTCTAAAGATACCTTTGCTGTGCATTTTAAGTTTTGCAGCACAAAGTGGATTGAAGGGACCCTTCCCTATGGTTATCATGTGTGTATGGGCAGTAGGCCATAGTCTCAGCCAAAGAGCATTCAGCCCAATTTTCCTGCCTCCCTAAATTTAGCTTGAAGAGCTGTCAGTGGAGAAAAAACCAATTAGACTCCATGGCAGAGGAAACACTGATTTCCTTTGGCCGGCAACTCCTACAAGGGGTGTTTTAGCCAAGCAGGAGAGCAGCTGTGAAAGGAAGAAGCCTTTGGCTGCTCTGGCAGCATCAGCCCAGCCCTGAGCTCTCCCTGCCGAACAAGCTGTCGGGAGCCTGGGTGGATGTTGGGCATGGCTGGCAGAGCCCCACCAGGGAGCCCAGTGGAGAGATGGCAAATAAAGCAAATGCAATTATTGCCCTTTGGTGCCTTGTCTCCACCTAAACAGGCACAGCACAAAGGTCCCACTGTCCAGATTGAAATTCCTTCTATTCAAATAAACCCCTAGGCCTGAGCATTTGTCTGTTCTGCTTGTGTGTGCCAAATTTTATTTGAAGAGCTATACTGGAAAGATATATTGTAAGCCTGTATTAATTTCTCTTTTGCTTCCCTGGTACAATGCCGAAAAAAAGTAAATTTTGTCTGCAACTTGTCCTCCACCTGCACCTGTCTTGTTCTTGCTAATTGCTTGTATGACTCCACTCAAGATCTGGAAAAAGCCACCTGAGAGAGGAGGATTTTGCTACTGCACTATGAAGATAAGGGTGTTGCATGGCCTATGGAGTGAGTCACCTTATTAATCTCAGAGATCTCCAAGATAAAGTGGACAGTAGTGGGAATTTGCCTAAATTCTGTTAAATGTAAATTTTTTTTGTGGCACTGTCTGAAATTTTGTAGCACTGAGTATTTTGATTTTGATCTTGATGTGTGTTTGACACCTTTTATATTGAAACAGATGTGAAGATGATCCTTGGAAGGCAGTATTGAAGTTGGTTGCATAATGGAGGTGCCAGGAATATTTTTTTCTTGCCTAGTGGGTGTGTGTGTGTTTGGCTATTTTTATGCAGTATAAGAGACTTTGTACTGTAAAAAATAAAAATAATTCTCGATTCTGACACACATTTTAAAAGCTATGGCCTTACAAGCTCTGTTGGTGCTTAATGCAAAGTAACACACTGCTGTGAGACATGACCTACAATTTAGAGCTCTGAGTTGCTCAGCAGAATCTCTTTACTGGTGCATCACTTTATCAATATCTATAAAGTGTTGCTTTTATGCTCATTCCCAGCAGAGCAAGAAAAATCAAAGAAAAATCAGATTTTAAATGTATGCAGATGGACACATATCTAACAATTTTGGAAATCTGATTTTTTTTTTTGGGTTTTTTTGGTTTTTTTGGCTGGGTAATTTCTTGTTTGTTTTAATTTAATTATGTTGACCTGGTTACCTGTGCTGTGTGAGTAGGTTTGAGCTCTCTGCATGAGTGGGTTGGGGTTGCCTGGGTACTGAATGTTGAAATAAGATTTTCCTGGACAAATTCATGTTTTCATAATGCTGTGCAAGCTTTTTTAGCATTACCTGGAACTATCAGGTTCAAAAATCTTGACAGTGTTCTCTCACTTGTATTGCAAGAAATGCTTGCAATCATTAGAAATTATCTAAATATTTTTATTACTATAAAAATTATCAAATTGTGTGGGAGGGGTTTTTTCAGAAAAAAACCCAAGCATTTAATAATGGGAGGGAGGGACTGTGTCTGAGCAAGTCATAAGATTCTTTTGCTGTGTTGAGCTTGTCTTGGCTGAATTTGTGACTAGATTTCTTCCTATTCTACTTTTTTTTTGCACAAATAAGTTAAAGAATGATAAAATTATTTGAATAAAACAGTTTTGGGGTGCTAGATATTTCATCATCTGCACTGAACAGTACTGATTCCAAATACTTCTGATATTTTTATAGTCTTAAAATATTCTCTAATTTTTAACATGGGCTAATTTCTTTTAAATAAGTATTTGTTTTTCCTATGTAGAATTGTTGTTTTTGAAGGAGTTTCTACAGATTTTTCAGTAAAGCTGGGCTGCTTTTATTCCCAAATATTTTTGGACTGGACAGGCCATTGTTTTGTACTCTTAACTACAAATGATCATAGCAAAGTCCCCATTCCAGTGTTTAAATAACAATGTACTGTCACTGTCCTTCCCTGGTCTGGGCCCTGAATGAAGTACTTTTTCTGTATAGATTAAATTGAATCTCCATTAGAAAATAGCCCCCTCTGAAAACTGGATTTTGATATTAGAATAGTGAGAAGATAATTTAGCTTTTTCTAAGCACTGTGATTTATTTACTTAATTTAGGTTTTTAATGCATGTGGAGGGAACCCAAAGCACAAGAATGATAGGTTTAGGTGAATGGATATTGAAAGTTACTTGAATTGCAACAGAGCAAGAAGAGGGGGGTTGTTTTTCCTTTCTGTTTTTTTTTTTTTTTCCCAGATTGTTGGTGGCACTGTGATACAAGCAAGTCCTTAGAAACAGAAAAGATGGAATGGTATGAGCCTTCAGACACAATCTCATCCTTCCTCAGGTGCAAGAGCTTTGTTTGACAGAGCACCTCAGAAATGAGACAGAGCCTTTGAGGAGCTAGTTCAAAGCTGCTTTTGGGACCCTGCCTCCCCTCCTGCAGCCTGTACAGGTCAGGATGGCTTTATTGCCTTTGGTGCAGTCTATTTCTAGCTCTGCAGAAAGAGTGGCTGAATTTTCATTAGGTTTTAGGCAGCAATAAGCTTTCTTGACTCTGATTTATTTAAGTCCATCTGATGCAATGCTTTAAAAGCTAGAAGGAAAAACAACTTGAATTAAAAGCAGCAGCTGTGGGATTTCCCTATGGTATTGATGGATTTTTAATGGGTTGAAGCAAATAGCAAGGTGCTGGGGAATGCTGAAAACTGCACACACAAGGAGTTATTTTCCAGGTTGGATTTAGTATTTCTAGTTGTAAGGAAGGTAACACAGCCTATGTCTAAAAATTGCCTGAATTGTTACATGATTTTATATGAAAGAATTTTTTTGGTTTTTTAAAGATAAGTTTGACAAACCTGGTCTTAGAAGTGTGTGGGTTCCTGTTTGTCATTTCTGATTATCCTGCCCAGAGTTTTGTACTTGGGCAGCAGAAACAGTGCCGTGTGAGCAAAAGCAGGCTGGAAAGAGCAGGAACAAAAGTGGGAATAAAAACTTTGAGCCATGGCCAGCAAATATATCAAAAGGACAAGCCTTCAGAGCAGAATATTCAGAAAGTAGGTCAGGTGCACATAAGTCATGTAGGAGTAGAAGAAACAATCTACCAAGTTCAGCTGTCTCCACCTGCATTGCAATAACAAGTGAGTCCTAAGGAAATGACCTGTACAAACAGAGATAATTTAGCCAGAAGCAATACCTGTCCAATACTGGTTTAGTCTCCACTTATGTTTTGTGCCCATCTCTCTGACTGTTTAAAGTGCTTTTAAGTTAAATTTGACCTGCTTTTTTATCACTGTCCCAAAAGCATTGAGATGTTTGCCTGTACTTGAATAATAATTTAATTGACCAGGGAGGTAATTACTCTAAATGGCAGCTCAGTTGTCATACTGCTCTTACAGAGATTATTTCGCCTTTAAACATATTGAGTATTACTAAGATTAGTTCTGCTGATGCCACAAGGTCCAGCTGTGATGTGAGTAGCCATCATGTGAATGAAGGTGGAAGGCTGAACCCTTTGATCCAGTTAACCAAAACGTTGGAATGATCTGGAGACTAATGGAAATTCAAATCACCAAGGTATATTTTCATTCCTGTGTGAAAGGCATTGCCTTCATGTGGAAAGGTCATAGCTTGTACTGCAGCTTTACCTGAGCTGAGGGTTGAGTCATAAAGAAGCATATTCAAAGGCTGGACCACCTAAATGCAGCTGCAGTCCTCCCAGTGGAGGCAGAGTGCATACATATGCACAGGCACATGTGAGCAGATTTGCTTTGATGGATGTTGTACTGTCAGTAGAGAGGAATGAATTTCAGTTCCCTTTCAAATACCTAAATTTCACAAGAACTCATCGTTTTCCAGTGCTTAAAGTTCCCTTTTCATTGCTCTTCTCATAATTTGCCAGTTTTCTTTAAACCAGTTTTGATTTTCATATGACTGTAAGTGTTAAATATTGTTTGAAATAGAAGACACAAGAATTTTAGGTCACCTATAGTATTGCATTTATCACAGAACTACACTTGTATATTTAAATTATCCTAAATTAGTTTTCTATTTCTGTCACGTACATCTGCAATTTCTAGATGAGAGAAAAACTAATCACAGACTAGAGATTGTATCTATCTATAGTTAACAAGAGCTTTACTTACCCATAAAAGCTGTAGCTCTCCAGAATGGGGACAATAAAGAACAGCTGATCTGTGCTGTGAGCCTGTGTCCTTTACAGCCACCACACTGTGAATAAGGGGGAATATTTTACAGCTTCCAAGCTGATGAACACCCACAGCATGCTCACTCTTTCCTCCTCCTGCCTTTTTCTGTGACCCTGCTCTTCAAATGCATCTAATACTCCATAATTACTTAATCCTCCACCACTACTTTTGTTTCCAGTTCTCAGATGTCATTAACAGAAATGGAAACATAGTCATTATCATGCTGGGAGAGATCCTTTCAGATCTTCAAAACAGTTTTTAGTGAATTTCCCTCTGCTGTCATTCAGAAGAGTGATTATTGAATTTAATAAGGGACAGAGTTCCAAGAAAGACTATATTATGATTGGCATCTACTTGCAGCCGGATTTAAGAGTGCTCCTAGAAACTGATTCTAAAGTCTAGCCAAATTGTATCCATACCTGGACCTCACCTGGCAGGTGCTAAGGGCCTGAGAAATGGTTCAAGCCCTTCACATTCACCTTTCACGTCTGTGGCTAAAATATAAAAGAGGATTTTTTTTTTTCTGTAAAGGAAACCTTAGAGCCTGAAGGTGCCATCTCTGACTTAGTGTTTTTGTGCAAGCAGAATGATTTCTGAAATATTCTCAATTATTATTTTGTAATGGTTATCCAAAAAAACATGACTTTTCAAATAAAATGGTTATCAAAAAATTGCTGGTTTTGAAGCAACAGTTTGAAAATAATGTACAGGTTGCTTTATACTGTTTTCTGTTGCTTTTCTAAGCCCATTTTATGGGAGAGTTGAATCTCTAATAAATAAGAGCCAGTTATAGGACAGCTTATGAAGCATGTACTGTGTTCTATTCAGGATGCATTACAACCCCCTAGTGTTGCTGCAGCCTGAGCTGGAGGAAATGCTGTCTGCCAGTTAATACTATTTAAAGATTGTTCCAGTAAGCAGATTGAGCTTCCCAGTGTGGTGCTGCTTGGTGGGGGCTGTGTGTTGCAGTCTGTGGTTATAACAGTGGCTCCAAGTCTGTAGCATCCTAAAACTTCACTGCACCATGGAATTATAATCACTGTGGTGATTATAACGCTGGAGGGAGTTTAATTTGCTGACTCTTAAAAAGCAATCTGATAATGAGTTTGGAGCCTGAGGATCCTGTAAAGGAGGTGGAGATGTTTTACTGACTTTCTGGCTCTGTAATTAAAAAGCCAGTCCCTTTGGCTGGGCTTATGGAGAGGGAGGATGAGCTGAATCCTTTCTGGCATTATTTGTTTTTCCAATTGAAATGGCACATCCTGCAATGTTGCGTATGAATTGGAAAATAAAAGTCTTGAGGTACAGGTTGCTACCTTACATCCTGTCATGGGGAAAAGTCATGTGTGTATTGCATTATTTTTGCATTGTCACATCCAGAAAGAAGTGCTCTTTACAAATGATGGAGAAGTAGAACACATGTGTTTAACTGCTTAAAAGGGACCAAGATCAGTCATGGATTAAACTGCATGTCACAAAATGATGAGACCTTCCTGCTGGTTCAGAGATTGACAAGATGAGCTGGCTTTTGGGTATCAAAGGTATCTCTGTTTATTGAGGTCAGAGTGCAGACTGAGGCTTAGGCAGGATTGCCCCATGCTGTCAGCATGGCCAGGGGTTGGGATATTTCTGAAATGCAGGCAAGGAGGGTAAATGTTAACTTTTTATTGGCAGAGCTGGTATAGTGTGAAGCCCCAAAAGAGACAAGAACCAGAGAGGATGAGTAGGTGGTGGCAGTGCAGCATTAGGCATGCCAGACACTTTCATCCTCCATAGGGACCAGTTCCAGTGTGTTCTGAAGTCAGTAGGAATTTTTTCAAAGAAGCAGGATCAGGCTCATGGATATGTAGAAAGTGGTAGTCATGAAAAAAATTAACAGTTTTCCTTGGTAAAAGACTGACTACAATAAAGGAAACAAAATGAGGTATATAGTAAATGGGTGAAAACTAGTAAGAAATCACATCATATAAACACATCTTCAGTGTCAGCCATCATTTGCTGCAGTGAATACTAACGGGGAACAGAGGTTCATAACACTGCACAAAGCACTGACAAGCAGCCAGGTATGGAAATCCTGTGCCAAAAGGACTGTGATTTTATATGCAAACTAATCAGTTTCAAAGATTATGACAAAATAAAATGATTTGGGGATCCAAATTTACAGAACAGCACTATCAAGCTAAAGTGCTTTTTCTGTCTGCACAATATCCTGCAAATCTGTTGTAAGAGACACTGCACAAGGTTCTTACCAGCATCAGGTGCTGATTGTGCTGGGTGCTGTACAAATGCACAGGGAGCAAATTTTTTCACTGGAAAAGTTGACACCAAACTGATAAATCAGAAGATATCTCATCAGTAACCTGGTAGAGGGTCAGTGGCAGAGCAGTGAGAGGAGCCAGCAGTGTCCCTGCTCCTCAGGTGAGGAACAGGCTCAGCTCTGGTGCAGCTGCTCAGCACTGCTGAGAGGACAATGTGCAGGGTCTTTGGCAAGCCCTGTGCCTCTGCAGCTTCTGGGGTAAAGCTGGGGGACCTGAGCTGTATTTGTGCCTCCTCTTTAGGCACATCCCAGGACTGAGAGACAGGGAGAAACTATTTTCTCTGCAGATAGCAATGAAAAAACTTCCTTTCAGCAAAAGAAATTATCTAGAATAAATGGATGAGTCTTTCCTCCTTTCTGAGTTGATGGATTGCTCTAACTTAAGTTAATCTAATATTCTGTAGTGTGATGTATCTCTCATCTTAGGGTTAATTTGCTGCTTTAATTTTTTACAAGGTGGAAATGTGATTCATTTGATTGCGGCTTCAAGTAAACTGTCCTCTTCTCAGGAGAAAAAAAAAAAATGGTGGACAGTGTATATCTGTGTTGTTCTGAGCAGTAAAATACCAGAAAAAGATTGATTGGAAAGGACTTTCTGCACTGTAGAACATACTCTTATTTCATATATAGTACTGTTTATCTTCTCTGCCTTTGAATACTAGTGAAAGGGTATTTTGGTCTGGTTCACAGGTCTGCTAGATGCAGTTATTTTGGGAAACATCAAAAGATTTTTAGAAAAGGAACTATCATTTTACTTGCTCAGCACGATACTTCTGTGACTGTGATGAAAATAATCCTAACAGAACAGAAGGGAGAGCGGAGGAGTTAGAGCAGAGGGTGAGCATATCTGAGAGGAGAAGCAAGCTGGAGCCTGTGGTCGTGCTTCGGTAAACTGCCTTGGGGGAAGAACTGGGAATAGGCTGATCTGCAGCAGCACATTGAGATGCACAGAGAGTGCCATCCTTTTCATGGGGACACATCACACACAGGGAGCAGGGCCCAGCATCACAGTGCTCTGAGAGATGTGGCTGCACCCCCCCAGAGCTGCAGTGCTGCTCCAGCTGTATGCAGGACATCCAAGATTCATTGCTCTCTGCAATTCAGGTTACCCTGAAGTGCTTTGATGGGGAATCCATTATAGGAAATGCCAGTATTGAGTTTAAAGGCACAATTCTGATTTATTATGAGCATCTTTATATATTCTTATAGGTAAAACCATGTAATTACAGCTACCAGAGTTCTGTCCAAGATTTCCTGAAAAGAAGCACACACATCTATTGTGCACTGGGTTTACTCTCCGTGTTCTTGTGTGTGTTGGATGTGCTCTGAGCATGCTGCTTGTCCTGTATTTGTTGGTGTTTTATAATTCTCTTGTAACTTCAGGTCTGGGTAGGCTACAGATCTCACCAAATCCAGGACAAGTTGCCATTATGAATGTGCAGCACTCTGGTCCCTATGTACACTCTGTAGCCTATGTCACTCATAAATGACAGAATTTATGTGTATCCAGGGACTGAGTTTGGCAGTTTGGTCAGGTTTTTTTTAATGGGATATACCTAATGGTCATATTCCCAAATTGAACATTTCCTGATGGTGAAAAAAGACTGGTCAATAAGTGCATGAATTGCTGCTGTCACTCTTCTTTCTCTTTCAGACTGGCTTAGCTTGGTATTCCTAATTAATTAAAAGCAGTGACACATTTAGTGACAGTCAGTAGTACTTCAGGTGTCCTTTTCTATACATCCATAAAGTATCTAGATCCTGCAAACGTATGTATTTTTCAATAGTTTTGTTTTTGCTCTCCCCTGCTGCAATTTTTATGCACCACTTCTTGCTTTCTGTTTTTTGTGGTGCTGGTGCAGCAAAAATACACCCACAGATTTTTATGTTTTTTAGTACAGAATGAAAATATTAAATGGAAAGCATCAGATGCCTTTCAGTCTGACTATATTCAGCTGAGGAAAAAAACTACCACGATATCCTGCCTTTCCCTTGACTCACATTTTGAAGAAGCTTATCTGGAGATCCCTGTGATGGACAGAGACTTGATGGAACTGAAGTCTGTGGGTTTAGGAACCAGAAAGAATCTGCCCTTTCTAAGAAAAGAGGAAGGTGGAAGACATCAGTCATTTCAGTCTTCATTGCTAAGAGATGCTTCTGGAAAGCAAAGCAATGTGTAACAGGAATAGACGTGATAGTTTGTGATCCTGGCAGAATTTAACTTTAGTCTGGAAGCTTGTGTGTGAAGATTCAAGTTGTTGGTAATGCTGCAATGCTCTGGTTTCTACTTTGTGTGAGTCACTTTTATGAGTCCCCCATGCTAATGGAGATTTCAAAACACTATCCTTAATCTTGTTTGGGGCTGGAAGAGTGTCAGAAAGAAGTTCAGGGTAGCTCCAAGGCATAAGCACCAAATCACTTCATGCTGGGGAGTAAGAGTTCCGTGTGCAATGGATTTGGATGTACTATCCTTTGCTTCTGCAGCATTTTAAGGGGTGCTGTTGTGGTGCAGTGTGCTGCTGTGGTGTGTCTGTGGCAGGCTGATGGGTTTGTGCAGATGCTACTGCCCTGGGGAAGTCTCAGGCTGCTGGGAAGGCACAGACTGGCACAGTTGATGCAGCTGTGTCTGACCTGCTGAGTGCAGAGATTTATTTCTTTGCAGGTTTTGGTTAAAGGGGTTAAAGCAGGGTTCATTCTTCCCTTTCTCCCCGGAGTACTGAGGCCTTAGCATTTAGGTAGTGAGTGCTGGTAGTGAATTAGAAATCTGTGAATTGCATTAAGGCGGTAAAGCCTAAGCAATCTCAGCGTGTTCCTGAGCCGTGCTCTGTGGGGCAGGAGGTGGGGATCTGTGTGACCAAATGACAGTATAATTACAAACTATTGCAAAAAAAAAAAAAAAAAAAGATTACCTGGGAATCCTTTTTTATCCTCACTACAGGCCAGATTTCCATTCCTTGTTTCTCTGGCTGTAATCTTTAGCATAATAGAAATCCTAGGCTGTCAGAGGTTTCAAACTCTAGAAGTTTGTTCATGTGAAAAAAAGAGAAAAGAGATAGTAACTTTTCTACAGCTTCCCCAGTTTTGTTGAGGCTGAGACATGTCATGTCCTTTCCATGCAACTTACTTTCAAATCCTTTTTATTTTGTTCTCCTCAGGACCTTGGTAAGAAACTTTCTGAAAGAAAATTAATGAATTTTTTCAAGGCTAGCAATGGTTAAGGGAGCGTCAATGATGATCTGGAGGGCAACTGAGCAAATCCCTTGTTTAGGAGAACTGTTCTGCCATTATGCATTTGGAAAATATTTTAGATATCGTGTGCAGCAGGCAGACTTTAAATTAGCTATAGATTTTTCATTCTTCCCATCTGGTTCAGTAAAAAGATAATTTGCTTCATAACATGTGTCACAATAGAGACTGGCTGCACAACAGAAGCTTGGTTTCAGAAAAGTTTTTTGAGGTTTTGATGTTTCATTTTCTTCTACATTGGAAGAAGATTTAGGCTTCATTTTTATGCTTCCACAGTCAGAGCTGTACTGGGGTGTCATTTCTGGAATTGAAACCTTGGTATTTCAATTAGAAGGCTGCAGAGATACCCAGCTAGGCTCATACAGCTGGTTTGGGAATGGGCTGCAATGCACACACCTCTGTTGTGCCTGCTGTCTGCTGAGAGTAGCTTTTGATGGGAATTCATCAAGGTACAACCAAGATTTTAGACTGGGGCCAGAGCAATGAGAATGTCTCACTGGCATAGATAGTCCCAGCCTCAACCAGCCTTTCTTAATGAAATATTTGTTGATGTGTCTCCTAAATAGTTAGGGTTTCACGGAACTTTTTGGAGACAAAATATTTCTGATAAATGCTAATTATTTCCATCCATGTTTGACAACATGTAGAGCACAAAAGGAAAGCTAGATTCTGCATTCTGCAATTAGTACATTTGTTGCTCAGGGAAGAGGCTTAGAAGCAGGTATTAGATTCAGCTATTTGTGTTTTATCTCTTTTAGGCTCAGAGAACCCATGTATTTGACTGCAAAATTCAAACAATACTGTAGGAACTAACATTAGTGAAATATTCAATATCTTCTATGCCACTTTTTAAGCACCTATTGTTATATAAATCCTGCTGGTTTTTTTAGGTTTATAATAGAGATCAGAGGAACTTCTTCACTGCTGGGATTAATTTTTGGTGTCAATTCTTTCTAAGGCCCTCTGAGTATTTCAGGGTTTGCTTCCAATGGTTCTCATTAATAGCTGGAGGTATTTTAAGGCTGGTTCTCCTTTAGTTGCGCATGCTGAGGCCCAAGAGACAGATTCAAAGCCCAGTGAACTAATTCTGTCTTGAGGTGCTCTATTTCCAGCTCTGTCTCCTGAGGCAGTGAAAATTGCCAAGAGAGAGAAGCAGGGAGGTCTTGCAGCTCAGCTGTATGAGAAATGACCAGAGTCCTCACTTAGGGATATTGGAAGATCATTCCAGCTGCCCTCTGGAGGGACTCTAGAAGATGCAGAGAGCCCAACCATGCTTGTTCCTTGTGATAGATTCTGAAATGAAATACTCTTCTCCATCATTTGAGGAGAATTGCCTGCTCTGAAAAGCAGCAAAGCAATCCAGCCCCTTCTGTGTTCAGAGAGAAGGGCTTGTGCAATTTGTTTATGGTATTATAAAATTTCTTGGAAGGTAAAAAATGCTTCATTTTTTTTGTCCCTAAGAAAACCAGAAATGATTGAAACTGCCTGAACTTCTAACTTTGTAGGGCATAGAAGGGCATGTAAAATCCACAAAAAAGACTTGTTGCTGATACACATGAACTTAAAAAGGAGAAATGGCAAGGGAAGGATATGTGCAAGTATTTATGATGCTCAGAACTGTGTTCTTCTGAGTTTGTTGTGGATTTTTTTCATCTCATTCCACTTTTGCGATGACAATACATAATCAGACATAAAAAGTTATGAAATTAGGGCTGGTTTTTTTCAGTGGAGTTGCATGTATGATTTTTTACAATCCTTGTGTGAAAGAATGTGTAAATATAGAAACATATCCTTACATATGATTTTGTTTATTGACTACTTAGAAAAACAGATCACAAAATATCTTTGCTCACTAGGAGATCACATATCATTTATGGTACAAACTATTTTGTTGATATACAAGAGCTGCAAGATACAGTGATATACCAATAGTAGAGAATCACCTTTGAGTTCAACCTACTGCTGAATTTTAAAAAAGGGAGTTAGTTCATAATGAAAAATAGATCATAGTAAGTCCAGAAGCTGATGATTTTCTGGGAGGCAAACATCATGGAAATCTGGACTTGGTTGAAATTTCATAATTTTCACCTGTCCACCATTGTTTCTGATTGAAGATCCATATTAAAATGAAATATTAGTGGTTTAAATGTGGGCATTTACTTTATTGAAACAGTGTAGTCTGTTATTTTATTTTTTGTTCATAAAAGTTTTCCTTTCTTCTTCTTTTTTTAGATTTAGCTCTGACCTTGTATTCAGCTGTGACCTTAAACTGACTTCCTGTATCAACCATCTGCATCCTCCTGCAGCTTGTTGTTATTTTTTCCTAGGCATTTAGTCCCAGTTCTACATACTGAATGTCTGCAGTATCCCTCCTAAAGCATGCCAGTATTGACCATATTGCTCTGCAATGGATTTTATTTCCAAAAAGTAAGTTTTAATGCAGCATTTTTGTAATGGAGCAACAAATAAATATGGTCTCTGAGTATTTCTGTAGAATCACAGGAAGAGAGGCTAAATAGAAAGGGAGAACATGCAGTAAAATACAATTCCTAGGGCCAGTTTTCTGTTTAGCTGAGCCAAACTCTTTGCACATCTTTGGGGTCTCTGGGAAGGGCCTGGAGTGGAGCTGGGGCAGTTCAAACTCTGTGCAGCCCAGAGAAGCCTCCAGGCTGCCACAGTGCCCTGCCTCCTGTTCCTTGGCCCAAAGGGACCTGCACCTGAGCATCCCTTCTCCAAACCACCCCCTCTCCTAGATGCTTCTCTACAAGGATTTTGTAGCTTTTTGGCCTTTCAGCTGAGCGCTTCCTTGGTTTTGTGAGCTGCCCTGTGGCTTCCAGAGGGTTATTTCTGGGATAAGAACTTGGCCTGTATTACCCTATTCCCACACATATCACATCAGTCCCTGGTAGTTACTGTGCTTTTTCAGGGAAAATGCAATGTCTGATCCCATTTCTGCAGTGACCTACAAAGCTCTTTAATATTGCACAGTCTAGCTAATCCCATTGATTTTACTAAAGTTGACTATACAGCATAGTTAAATGCTTGTTTCACTCTATATATTTTCTCTAACAGCTGGGCCAACGAAGTGGAGTCTCTGCTGGTGACAAATCTGCGGGCAATTCCAATAAAATTTAGAAAGGGATAGAAAACTCTCTTGTTTTCTTTTCCATAATGATTATGCTTACAAGAATTATTACTTAAAATGAATAAATTAAAGACTAAAAATAATTTTTTAGGTACAAGACCTGCATTGCTCCAGTGCATTCTGGCATTTATACTTTTTAAGTGCTGGCTTCTTTGATCTGCTTGATGACAGCTCCACTCAGGAGCAGTCTGTCTCACTCTTGGGTGAGTTTATAGATTCATGGTAAATAAGCCAGCAGGGACTATTGGATCATTCTGATCATAACAAGTCATTAGACCTTCACCCAGTTATCCCTGCAGCATTTGTTCTTAAGGCTGAACATAACAGATCTGAGACCTTTCTGAATTTCATGGGAGAAAATGGGGTGGCTTCATGTGGCTCAGTGGAGCACTCTGGAGCTCAGGACTGATGGCTAACTTAGTTTGCAAAGAGCAGTTTGAGGTGCCAGCAGTGGAAAATTAACAAGTTCTCAGTAACCTGTTTTGTGTCAGTGTATGCCTCATCTCACTGAGAGACTGATGATTATCAGTACAATTCAATCAAAGGAACTGCTTGTATCCATAAGATGGAACCTAGTGGATGAGTGAGTTGAAACTCCTGACAGTGTTAATGTAAAAACTCCCTCCTGTAATAAATAAATTACATTTTACCAGTCAGATCAGACTAGCAAGGAGAGCTGGGCTGCAGGCTGCACTGACAGTGGCCATGGGGTTGTGTCCAGCCTGGCCTGGGCTTTGGGGATGTGAGGACAGGACTGAGAGAAAGCTGAGAGTTTAACCCTAAAGAAATCCTTTTAATGATTTTGTTGTGCATTAATTACTTTGCGTTACACAGCTTTATTACACTGTTTTTTAAAAAAATTATTTAGCAAAACAGTGTTATTAGTTTTTAAATAAGGCTGTATTGATAAACTTTACTAAATATATTACTTTTTGCTTGTTTAAGGCACTCTTTTCGCTTGCTTTGAACTACAGGAGTTTTAAGGTTTTGAAAGGTTTGGTTGATTTCAAGGATATAAGTTAAATTTAGTAGTAAGTGTTATTTTTGGATTTGTTAAGTCTTTCTGAGAGTCTTGTACATTTTCTATTTCCCACAGCTGATGATGAAGACCAAAGTGTGCTGCTGTGTGGTTTGGAGCAGAACAGAACTCAAGGCTTCTGCAGTGTGGGTGGAGCAGAGCTCGGAGTTTTGGGGTTGTGCAGTCAGGACAAGTGCTCTGGAAGAGAAGGCAGGGCCTGTCAGGGAGGCACTTGCTGCTGTGGGGTGTGCTCAGGAAATCTTGTATGAGACCTCAGAACCCTGAAAATGTGACAGGAGCTGAACCAGTGATGTGTGAACAAACTCAAGGTTATTCCATTTATCTGTTCTGTGATAGAAATGGCCCTGTGGACAGCTGCAGCCACTCTGTGAGTGGTTTCAGCTGGAGACTGCAGCCATCACAGGCATGACTATGGCTGTGACTGGAGCATACTTTGGTGCTGGGTCTGGACCCTACTCCAGGTTTCTGAGGGGAACTGACAGTTTCTGTCTCCAGTGCTTTTCAGGGAGTGGAAGAGATCCCCACTGCTGATGATCCATATGGGTAGCAGTGAGAGAATAGAAAAAACACAAACCAGTGGTAGTGGTACATCACCTGTCCCCTGGGCAGCTCACTCATTGCACCATGGTAAAACAAGGAGATACTTGAAGAGTTCTAAGATGAGCACATGAAAATGATGCTTGTTTGGCAATTAAAAATAATACTATTTTTTTTTTAAACTGAGGGCATGGAGGTGGCTTAAGATGACTTATGGAAAGAATACAAAGACCTGGAGCAGTAACCATAACCTGCTTTGAATCCACTGTTACTCAGGAGTTGCCCAATTCATGTAATGTCTCTTTGTATGAAGTACCTTGCATGGTACAGTCAGTTACACCAAAGCAAGAGTTTCTGTAGGAAGAAATTCCTCAATCAGCTCTCAGTATTTAGTCATTTGGTGGTCATACTGTATAACATGTTTGATATCATGGAGTTTATTGCTTCTGCATATTTGGGTCATGGGGAATGTAGAGGGGCTCATCTTCCCATTGGGAGAGGGGAAAGTTGGGATGCCACAAAAACCCTGAAGTTCTCTGTTGCAATGAGAGGTGCAGGGAGGAAATTGCTTGAGCTGGTCATCCTCAGGCAGAGCTGCTGGCAGTGGGCAGAGGCTTAGGGCTGGAAGATACAGTAGAAACACAAAAATAAGAAACTTAGGAGAAAATAAAAGCCTGGAGACTGTTGGAAAAGAAAGAGGAGGTGACTCTCATGACTGAGGATATGACAAGGGCAGAGAGAATGAAATAGAGCTGCTCCTACTTGATAGTCTGCCATAAGGGATTGATAGGGACACATCCGTATTGTGAAACTTGGATCTGTCATAATTTTGCAAATAGGTTTGAAGAGGGTATTTTCTGTCAGGTGAATGGAGCACAGACATGAATGCCAAAGCTACACAGGCTTGTATTGTGAAAATGAGCCGGTGGGCTTAATCTAGGTTTTGTGGTTTGAAACTCTGAAGATGATTAGAGTTAAAAGAAAGAAAGAAAAAAAAAAAAAGAGGTAAGTTTCAGGAATGTCCTGAGCTGCTTTTTGTTCCATGGTATGTGACAGCAATGGAGAAGGTCATTAAGACTTCAAGTAAAAGGGTAGGATTTTCAAAATCCTCAAGGTACTGCTTTTTAAACTTTTGAACAGCACCTCAGTGTCAAGACAAGTAAAGTGCTGAATGTGATCTGCAGCAGCAAGTTAGGAACTTGTTTGCAGCAGAGGTTTTGCTACCTTAGGAAGTGGGCAGCAAGTGAAGCTGAAAATAAAAGAACAATATGATACTGAAAGTGTCTGTATCTGACCCTTGAAAACAATTAAAAGGGTGGCTTCTTATGGTGAGTGAAATATTAAAATTAAAAAAAAACCAAAAAAAAACAAAAAAAGAAGAACAACAGAATAAAAACAGACCCACAAAAAATCCCATCAAAAATAAAACTATTTTTGTCTAGCTGGATTTTTATTGCAAACAGGAGTCTGATAGTCAAAAGAAATCCTTTCTAGTCAACATTCAGCTTGTGCTCTGCCTTTTGTAAATCTGTAGGATTGTACTGCCAACAAAGATGACAAGAATATGAAGTGGCTTAAGTGGGCAAAAGTGCTATGCCCTTGCTAAGTCGTTTTGCATGGTGCCACTACAGTAAGACATTCTGTATATAAAGCTGACTTAAATGATTAAAATTTTTCCTTTTGGTGCCCTTCAATTACACAAGTAATCAATTCAGCTGCCATAATGCAGTGTCTGATATGATGTGAAGTTGATATGCTATGACTGCTGCATTATGTATAATGTAGCTGAATGGTACCAGGGAGTATATTAAAGAAAATTAGCTCTTACATGGTATGTTCTGATGCACTTATGGTGAGATGGAGAAAAGTGAACTTACTGAGCATTTTCATAAGTTAATATGTGTCTGAGAGAAGAAACTCACATAATGTAGAGCATGATATCTCCTGGGTCGCTTATTGTAATGAACTTCACTGAAAACATACCAAATGCTGGAATAATTTCATGTAGCAATTAGGTCATGGAATTCAAAGGTCTCTTTGGGCTTTGCTGATACACTAAGCAAGTCATTCAGATGAAGGAGAATACTGAGTTTTATTGAAGATAAGTGTCCTGTTATGCAGACAGCTGGGTCTGGAAAGGTGTGTGCTGAGGGGCAGGGAAAGAAGAGCAGACCACAGCAATATTCTTAAGGCAGCTGTCTGCACTTAGAGTTTCCTTCTTGGTTAACAGATCATTATAAAGATCAGATAGAGCTAAATCAATACAAAGAAAAGGTATATAGAGCCTTAAGAAAAACCTATCACTGCAGAGTTGAAAGGCAGTAATTTCTACTTTGAAGGATCATGGATGGCCTCCTTCAGTCTCCAGTGGAGACTTCTGCTGAGAAACAGATGGACTGAAGTGTTTTGTACTCACCCAGCACAAAGCTGGCCTGCAGTGTGCAGTGTAACATCCTGATGGGAGCAAGGCAGTGTAAATAGGAGGGCAGGAGGCAGAGCCTTCTGCATCTTTTTGAACAAAAAGTCCTTGGAGGCTGTTAGCAGTGTGCCTTTTAATCTGGTAAGGTTAGATCCCTGCAGACATTTAGTGAGCTGCAATTGCTGCCTCAGTAGAGCCTGCTGCCTGCCAACCAAGTACACCCCACTTGTAGCTGGGGGCCCAGCCTGAAGAGCTTGATTCCTGGTTTGTAAATGAGATATATAGCCACTGAATTAGCACAATCCCAGGGAGAGGTTGGTGAAGTACCAAGAACTCTGAGTGTTCTGTCATCATCTTCTGCCCTTCCTCTGCAAAGTCTCTCTCTTCAATGCCCACAACACTAAGCTGCAGCCTTTTTACCATGTTTTCTCAGATGAGCTCCGTCAAGGAACCTTGTCTTTTTTTTCTGTTTGGTTTACTTTATTTGCTTTCACTCTGAATTGTTTTGATGGATGCTTTATTCTCCATTTAAAATATTATGACGGGATTTGCCAGATCTTTGTTGTGCCTTGCTTTTGTTAGTGTATTAGTAGCAATAAGAATCAAGGATCTGTTGTTCTACATGCTTCTCAGGCCTTTGTAATGCTGGTCAGAATTTGGAATATCTATTGAATAAAAATCCTGCCTTTTCCACTCATCTCCTCAAATCTCTAATAAATTGTGCTGAACCTTGAAGGCACCACAGGCTCCAGTGTAATTGTGTGTATGACAGCTGTGGCACAGAGCACAAAGGGACAGCCCTGAAGTAACCTTGCTGGGTAGGATTGCCACAGTGCCAGGCAAAAATAATCACCGATGGGACTTCTCCTGAAGGGCAGGTAGTGTTGCAGAACTAACCTTGGGAGACTGGAGCAATGACAGATGGCTCTACTCTGCAGCCCTGGACTGCAAACACTGCTTTCCCTGGGCCAGTTCCCATCCCTTTGCTTTCCCTACAGTCAGTGCTCTCCAGATTTGTGATTGTCTGATTTCTGTGTGGGACTGAGGAATAACAGATTTAAATTAAAATAAAACCAAGCAAAACCCATCTATCTGATGAGACTCCTGCCACTGTAAATCTTCATTGCACCATTAAAATCCCCAGTTAGCATTGTTTCACTTGCAGCTGTAAGACTGGCAGTGTAAGATATATTTTCTCATGGATTGGTTTGTAGCTCTCTTGCTGCATCTCATTAAGATGAGGTTTTAATCTATCTACTTCTTATTTTGCTCTGCGTATCTAATTTTTTAAAATTTTCCTTCTCTTTGTAGCTAACACAGTGCCTTGTAGAAATCTTGAACGAGTACAGAGAAGATGATGAGCATGCAAAGCCTGCCCGTGTTCCAAAACATGCTGCAGTCTGATTTACTGATGCTGGAGCTCTGTGGAAAAGGAAGGTCTGGAAAAACACATGCTCATTTTTGCTCTGTGTGGTGATTTTTAATGGAATAGCAGGATTGTTCGGGGAAACAATCATTCTGATGCAGCTGCAGATTGTGCTGCTGAGAAACTCATTTCAGCCCTTAGAGGGAGCCACAGACTTGAGTATGGAAATGGAGCAAAACCAGGCAGGTCTTGTTGCACCCATCTGTGATAGAGGAGGTGGGGAAGGGATGGTTTTCTATTGGTTTGGGTTTTTTCTAGCTTTTAATTAACAGCAACTTGCAAATCACACATAAGGCTAGTTCATGGGGAGTGCCAAAGCACATTTGCTTTTGTAGTGACAGATTTGTAGGGCTTTGGAGACCTCAACCAAATGTTAATTTTTACCTTTCCCCTTTTACATGGTCAGCTCTCTCCTGCACCATTCACTTCCAGGTTCTACTCTTCTCCTTTTGGTGCTAACACAGCAAGACATGAAAAATTAAGATACTGCATGCTGCTTTCTCTTAAAAAAATGAGAAATATAAAGACACAAACCACAAGAAATTGATTAAGACCATGGAGTTCACAGTCTGGAAAACATGATTGCCACATTTTTTCTTTACTGGGTTTTTTTTCTTAATCATATCCCTTTCTTAAAGGAGAGAGATGCATTACAGCCCTCTCTTCCCCTGTAATGTGTAGGTTATAGCACAATATTTTTATGTAAATTGCATGGCTAAAGTAGATTATATGGCTGTGTCATAAAATGCAAATGCTGTTCTCCTGGCTCAGCAATAATCAGCCTTGCCAGTGAGCTGTTCAGTTCAGGGAATTGAAGATGCACATGCTCAGAGGAAAATGGATGAAGAGATTTGCAGCCTTTAGCCAATAAAGGACTTCCCCTGTCTTAAAAAATGAAATGAAAATGTTTTCCTGCACCTTTTCCCCTCCTTCCCTCCCCTTCCCCAGCAGATGGATTCTAGTGGCAGTGTTGGGGAGTGCTTAGCCAGAAAGATGCTACACCAGGGGTGGGACAGAGTGTGTCTAGTCCCAGAAGATGCCATTTAAGATTAAAGGAAACTCCAAGGTTAAATTTTAAACAGCTCTGGGCTCCTTGCAGAGACTGCTACTAATTAGAGCATCAAGTTGTGTGGCAATTATTGTAAGGTAATGACTGCCAACAAAGAACTCCATTAATAGTCACTTTTACTTTGTGTCTAGGCTGTTGAGTTGTAATGTTTCTGTTGGAGTTGCAAAGCTCATCACTTTACACAATATGAGCTAATCCTAGAGTTGTTATAGTAGGTTTTGTGTTTCTTCAAGGTTGTTTTGGACCTTTGCTTAATTTAGATTAAAATAGATTTGCTTAATTTTCAGAGCAATCAGGAGAGATCATGATAATTTCTTTGTGGTAATTCCATCTATGTATTTGGAATATTTGTGGAAACATGAACTGCAATGAGAATCAATGTCTAATAGGTTCAAAATATAATGGCAAAACCTATGATGTTTGTTTCTACTTCTGTTGGAGGTTGGCTTACAACAGACGGGATGTTTCTTTATCTTCCTGACTTCTCCTTTGTATTTCCAGTTTTTTATTTTGGGATTACTGCAACCCAAAGAGACTCTACGATGAGGAAGTTGATCAGATTTGCTGCTGTGATTAGATGATAGCATTTCCACGTGTGACTTTTTATTTTGTTAAAGAAAAAAATCATTCCCACACAGATTAACTCCACTCCATCATTTCGTTACCATCCACAAATACTTTTGGTGAATAATCTTCAGGCAATGGATTGTTTGTGAAGTATCATTTCATCTCTTTGCTCTTGCTGTTTTTCTTTTGTGGTTGCTCATTGAACAGTGCAAGTTGCTGCCTGAATATTTGTTTGCTTTGTCCTATGTCTCCATCCTGAGCTACTTCTGCAGCTGAATGCTGTTCAGAGACGGTGCTACTTATCATGCTCAAACACACATAATCCATGATGAAGAGTTTGTTCTTTGCACTGTGATAGCTTCTGATCAGGATTTAATTTCTGGTCTGTGAAGTGAAGCAAAATAAAATAAGAATGATGACAAATGAGTAAAACTGTGAAACTGTTTGCCCTGAAGCCTTTGCAAAGGCGAGTCTTTTTCAATTAGTGCCAAAATGTGGAGCCACAGCTCTAATATAATTGAATAGAAGTGGAGAAACAAAAGCCAACCCCCTCAGGGTCTCCCCTTTCTATACCTGACTAAGTAAAATAGAGAAGCATAATAAAATCTTTCTTAGTCCAGTTTCTTTTCTTTTCTTTGCCTAGCTGTATTTCTTAAAAAATAGTAGAAACAAGAAAGGCATTTTGTTTTTGGACACAAAATCTGTGCATAAGACTGATCCTGAATTGCAGAATAGCATGTGGACTACACTCATTGCAGCCCATAGATGATGGGTTCTGAAATCCTGTTTCAGCTGAAGGCATCATCTTTAGCATTGTGTTTCCAGGTGATAATGTCTTCACCAGAACTTTGGTTTACATCAGTTTGATTTTCCACCTAAATTAGGGCAATAGTATTTTGCATACCTCAAAAGAAGGACATGTGAATAAGTGCATTAGCAGGATGTTTTGGAATATGAGGTCATGGAAGTCATGTCAGACTTTGATAGCTCCTCACCTATAGAGCAGGTTTCTCATGAGGAACCTGCTCTTTCTCTTCCTTCTTGTGTAAAAATCAAGCAGTGGGATGTGCCTTAGCCTGCAGGTGTGATCTGTGTTTTGTTATGCCTCCGAGTGGCCACTCTTTGGTTTGTCTCACAAAGGGACCCCCTCTCCAGAGGAGCTGAGCCCTGCCCAGTGAAAACAGCTCCTGAATCTAGAGGGTTTGCTTTTCAGTGTGTTGGGCTTTGGTTTGGGTTTTTTGCATAATTAAGGGGCTGTTGGCCCTAGTGCTGAAACATTATTTTTGCTGATTTTGATAAAACTATTACATAGTAAAGAGCTATAATCTCCTGGAAGAGCAGCAATGTAACTTTCTCCAGTCACCAAATGGAAAATTAATTAATGTCAGGGCTTGCATAGCCTGCATGAATTGCTGTGAACTTAGCCTTGTTTAATTCATATTAATTTATTTATCAAGTGATAACAAGATTCTTGTGGCTTTTGTAACATCTGCTTTTAATTTTAGAAGCATTTTAGTCAATTTACTGCATGACAGTATTTGTCAACACTGGGTAACTATGACCTGTAATGTGCCTTACTCTGTGGAGACTGTTTAACAGGCTAGACTGAGAAATAATATGCAAACTCTTGTCTTATCAGGAGAGATCAGTTCCCAAAGTGACATGGATATTGTTGGTGTAGGTGATACCTTTAACCATGACATCACTTTAAACCCCTGGGCAACGCTCACACCCTTGGGAGTGTATTGCTGCTGAAGGGAACTGCTTGACCTGAAACTCAGACTCTCTATGTTGAATTTCCTTCTGCTCAAGGGAGCAAAGCTGCTGGGTTCAATCAAGAATCCCTTATTTTTACTTGCATTCAGGAGCACTGAAGTGACTTTTACTTTTTTCTTCCAGCCTTTCCAATTTTATGTTTTTTCCTCTAACCTTTTCTCTTCATTTTTCTTACATTCACTGCACACCTGTCCCTACCTTTGGAGGATGAGATAAGCAAAGAGTTCTGTCCCTGTCAAGACAAGGAACAGAATATGCCTGCACAACAAGGGCCAGAGCAGGGATCAAACCTCTCCTGGGCAGGCAGGTGTAGGAGAGCCCCTTTGATGCAGCTTGCTTTCAGGAGTACCATCAGAGGGCTTTTGTCACTGTAGTGGGTATAACTGGAAGCAGGTTTCTTTCTCTCTTTTGTTTTTCCTTGCCTTTTTTTATTTTTATTTTTTTGGAGTCGTCATGCTGCAGCAAATTTTGCGTGATATGTATATTGACCCTGAGCTGCTGGCAGAGCTGAACGAAGAGCAAAAGCAGATCTTGTTCTACAAGATGAGAGAAGAGCAGCTGAGGCGCTGGAGGGAGAGGGAAGAAAAAGCCCGAATGGAGGAGGCTGTGCTGAGAAAGACAGCGAGGTGCAACCAGAGTAAGATTTGTGACCTCCTTCTGTCCTTCAGAGTGGGGATGGTGGGCTTGCAACCAGCTGGGGCGCAGCGGGCACCAGGAAGAGATGACAAGGATGAGTGCCAGCTGTGCCCATGGGCAAAATGACAGTCTGGGACAGCAAAAGCACCGTGTTCCTGCTCCTTGTATCTCCAGACTGGTCCTTTCTTTTGGGAGTATCTTAGTGATGGAGTAAGGGGAGCTGTTTTGGAGTGCCTGTTCCAGTCAGTGCTGATGTTCTGTCAGTGGTAACTGATGTATCATGACCAAGTTTCTCCTCTACTCCTAAGGCTTTTTGTTTTTTCACCTGCCATCCTCACCCTCCACTCTAGGTCAGGCAAAAGCCTGTGCTGTTGCAGTTTCTTGACTTGACATTAAATATTACCATCTGGCTGGAGCAGGAAATTATTTTATGAATTTGAGCTTGTTTGGAAGGGCTCTTTGTGAATAAA
This sequence comes from Turdus rufiventris, assembly GCA_013186435.1. Lineage (NCBI taxonomy): Eukaryota > Metazoa > Chordata > Aves > Passeriformes > Turdidae > Turdus > Turdus rufiventris. The sequence goes on along the minus strand of PYHW01010784.1, from coordinate 3,892,639 downwards.
TGAAATACCACAGCAGCCACATCATATGGGACATAAATTTCCAACTGTATTAGTAAACAGTCTCCAAGAGATTATATTTAGGGAATAGGGTAATAGTGTGGCAAGCCAGTGACCAAAATGCAAGAGAAGAAACCAGAAATGTGTTTGCATGCAATATGCAGTTAAAATATGGAACTCCTCCCAGAGGCTGCTATGGGTGCTGGGTGTGTGTGTTGACTTGAAAAGCAAATAGGAGAATGATGGAAGAAACATCAGAAAATAGCTTCTCCAAATGTCTTTTCTAACTGACTGGCCTTGGGTCCATGTGGTTTCAAATAAACAGAAATCTTTAGCTCCTTGCTCCTTTCTCTGAGTAAGTGGCTTTCCAGCTCTTTCCCCCATTCATAGGATGAAGCTGTTAGGCTGGTGTAAGATAGAAAACATTTTCATCTTGGAAATGTAACTGCAGTGATTCCTCACTCAACAAGGAGATGTCACAGAGATTCATCAAACACTCATTTCCCTGCCAAAGGTCTTATCCTATCTTTAAATCTGTTAAAGCTTGAATATTCAAAATTTCTGATAACTTTTGGTAGCTGATTTTGAGAAAGCTCTTTAATAGTTGTGGGACTGCAATCAGCATTTTGAGTGTTGCTTATTTGAACACCCATGGTGTTGGACATTGTTGGATTCAGTTGTCGGATTTGAAATATGTGGAGCTTCTGAACCTTACAAAGTGCCCCTTAGATAGTGATCAACTCAAAAACTATTATTAGAAATGTGCTTCAAAGCAAAACTTTGAAGTTTCCAAGACTCACTTGAAGCACAGACCCTCTTAAAATGAGGGGGAAATGCCCAGAACATTCTAGTCAGACATAGTAGGAGTTTAAAATGTGCCCTCACAGATGGCAAGGTGGATGTTGGAAAACCTCACTCTGTTTAATTTTTATTTTTTCATGCTATTGCTCTCACTGAGAATGGCCCTCTGAGCGGAATGGCATCAGAACAGCTTCTCTCATACAGTACTAAAACCTCGTTCATCTTGACTGATTTGCGGCTGAGAAAAAATTAAAAATGCAGTTCAGCTCCACAGACCAAAACAACATCGTATCATTGAGATAATCTGTATCATGCTCATTCTTTGAGGGAGACAGATACAGAAAACTCTAACTGCAAAAATATTTATCTGATGAATTGTCACAGTGTTGACACCTACATTTCCATATATAAATTATACATTAAACCTGTTCAGCTTCCTAATACAGGAGACCATTTTCTGGGTAATTAATTTTCTGAGTTATAAGGAATAGGAGAAAGGAGAGCAGCAGAGTACCCCATAGATTATATTTGCTCTGATAAAGATAGTTACAGATACACATTGAGTTAAATTTCACAAAAACCCATTTCCATTTTACCTTCTTAAATTGCCAATTAAAGGTATTGCTTAGGTTTGACTTTTGCCCACTGTTAGGAAATTTTTACTTTCTTCAGAACTGTAGTGAAGAACTATTGGAATCAGATTTGCAAGTCAGGTGGCTGGCTCTGCTGGAAATATTTTTTTTGCTTTCATGAACTGATGTGCTCCAGAGTTAGAAAATATAACTTTCAGGTGTGCTGGTCATTAACTGTATAGATACTTGTAATTGATTTCTATTGCGCAATTTCATAGTGTGATGTTAAATGGTCTCTCAGTGAAGGTGATTTCTTGGTTAAAGCAGAAAAGATAAAAAAGCCAGCTGCAAATTGTGGATATAAAATAGTAATTACTGTGCAATAGTCTTGTCTATAGACTCAAGGGGTCAGAACAGACACCAATAATATTTTTATCTTAAAATATATTTTTTTTCCTAGAAAACAATTGACATCATCATTTTTTGGACCTCGAAGCTGCTTAATTTTCAGTTGCCCTTAATATATAAGTGGATTTCCAGACTTTCTCCCCCTGCAATACAGTGTAGAACACAGAGTGGTTTTATTCCTGTTTTAAATTAGTGGCTACCAAGAAATGCAAATCTACCACAATTGCAAGTTCTTTATTCCCTTGAAACTGAGGGATTTGAGGTTTTCCATCCATGGGTTTTGTTTTTGACTCTGCAGCATGCCATGTTTTATATTAGTGCTGCTTTCTTTAGGCCAGGAGTTACTCTGAGGTTATAGAGATCTTAGATATCTCTATAGATATAGATATTTTCATAGCCTGAAAGAGTAGAACAGATGTGAGACTTCAATATCTCTAAAGCTGTGCTGAGTTTCTGAAATTTTATAGTTGACAGGGAAATGTGGATGTTGTTTGTGAATACAGCATAGCATTTGTATAAAATAATTTGATGCTAATTTAACTGGAATTGTCTTTATAGAACTGCCTTTCAAATCCTTCTTTTTTCCTCAAAGTTTGAATAGCCACATATGAAAACTTTTCTTCACACCTCTTTGGGATGAGGGATATGGTGAGATTGAACAAAAGCTGTTCATGACAATGGACACTTCTCTAAATAAAAGCGCTCTGAGAAGTGCCTTCTGCTTGATCTGGAGTTCCATACCCCAGCTGCTGCAATTCCCCATGGATTCAAGAGCTTAGGATGTGTGCACCCAGCAGCACAGCAAAAGGCTTGGATTTTTCAAAACAAAGCAGTGATTGTGAGATCAATTTTGTCTTCCTATGGTGACTTGAGGATGAAGGGTTCTTGTGTTTTAAGTGAGCTGTCCTATGGAAACCACAAGTGCAGAGCTGAGGACAAAAAGCTTGGCAAATGCAGGTCAGGAAAACCTTGTGCTAGAGTTAAAATCATCAGCAGACTTAGGGAATGCTCATTAACATGATCGCTTTTTAATTGTTTGGAAGCTATCTGCCAAAGGCCCCAAATCTGCACTGAGTTTTAAAGCAGTGCCACTGAGTGCAGGTTGTCATAAATGTCCTATTCAGTACTATGAAATTTGCTGTTTAGAAAACAAGCAAGTCCAAACCATGAAATACGATGTAAGTTGTTGAGAGTGTTTAGCAAGCCAAATAGTGTTCCCATCTGTGTAGTCTTATTCTTAATTTCTGAAGAAAATAATATTAGTCACCTGCAGCAAATGCTAAATGGTGCCTGCTTCTGTATTTGGATTGTTTGGTTCCATGTGTCTAGAGAAAAGGTTGAAATTGAAATTAGTATCAGAATGAGTCAGTGTTGAAGGAATTATTTCACTTTGGGGCTGAATGAAATGTGTTCAGATTATTCCACAGTTTTAATTTCTTTGCTATTTAAAACACCCAGATTGATGTCTAAAGGGAAGCAAAATGTATAAACATCACTTCAGAATGAAGTATTTCCTTTAGAAGAGACTGAATAAATTGTTCCAAATTTTTTTGCTATTTGTACCTTGCCTGAAATTATTAATCAAATTTGGGCATTGTGTGGGTCCTCCCAAAATGACAACATTTAGTGAGCTTATTCAACATTTGTAGTTTTAACTAGTTTAAATAATGACTGCTGGCTGGTGCTAGAATAGCATCACTGGTGAGCTGAATTCTTGGATGTCCCATCTTCAGTTCACTTACGAATTGCTCCTGGGCAGATGTTTCAGGAACATTATCTTCATTGTAATAAAACAGTTTGCTCGTTCCTACTGTGCTAAAATCGCTGAGAGAAGTATCCTCAGAATTTCAAGATCCCTTTGGGATTTTCTGAGAGTTGACTGACAGGCAGCTTTGCAATTTGCAAAGACACATATTTATGTGATTAGGCAGGAGCCCTTTAGCCACTACAGCTGAGCTGGGAGGAAGCAAAGGACCCTGCCAATTTGGATTTTGACACTGATGTAGTACCCAGGACTGTCAGCATTCCCAAAATGAGATCTCAAAAACTATTGAGCATTAGGTAGCTGAAGGACAGTCATGTGGGAGGGGAGACAATGCTGGTCTGCTGCTGCTGTTTCTGACATTTATTCATTGTGAACTGCAGCTCGTGGTGCTTAGATGGGAGCGATTTGTAAACGCTCTCATTTACCTGTCCGTAACAAGAGTAGCTGGGAGAAAATAGGGTAGGCTTATCACAGCATGGCCAGAAAATGATTTATCTGTCTAAATGACATTTGTGTTACAAAATCATTAGAGAATAGATGATGCTGTTTGGAGGTAAGTATTTCAAATATCCCAAGTGGATAGCTGGAGAATGCATCAGTGTCAGAGGAAGGCCAGTGAGTGGGCTTGTGTTTCAGTGGGTGGACATGCAGTGACATTTTTTCTGACTTTGAACTTGGAAATGTATTCCTTATTTACGCTCAGGCCTCTACAGACCCTGCTAATACTTAGCCAAGATTTTATCTCCTATGGAGACAAGCTCCTGCAAGTGTTCAATGTCTCTTTCTCTGTATCACTGGAAATGAATCTAAACAGAGACATTCTGAAATTTCTGGCATTATGTGGTCTTGAATTCTGTAGAGTCCTGTCCTTTGTTTTCAATTCAGATACGGATGGAAAAGTAACAAGAGAACAGGAGCAAGAACATTAAAACAATTTTTGTTAGGGGACTGAGCCACCTAATTTGAAGCCATTGGAAAAGTTTTAATGGAACTCACAAAATGGGAGCAGCTTGAGATAGGCTGCAGCTTTGTTAATGCTCTGTGCCTTGGGCCAGGACTGACCTGCTCAGGTGCCTGGTGGGGCTGAGGTCTGGGGCAGGGTTAGAGAGCAGCTTCTAAACCCAATTCTCTGAAACTGGGGCTAGCAAGGGACCTTCAGCTGCTGGATGACCTAGGTGTGCACCACATGGAACAAATCCAGAGGGACATCTCTCACCTCCTGTGATCAGCCATGAGTCTGTCCTTTTTGGTTTTGTATCTTGTCCTGCAGCTGATTTCTCTGTTTTGCAGAAAAGTGACAGCAGAACATTGCTTCCCACCTGGCAGCTTCACATGCCCACTCCACAGTGCTCCTGCTCCCTGAGACCTCTGGCATCAGCCAGTCCCTGGGAGAGGCTGCTGGCTCAGGGGAGCCTCTGGCCTGGAGGGCATTGCTGTGTTTGTGTGCAGCATCGTGTTCCTCTGCCTGTCTGGGCACAGCAGGGCTGGACCTTCTCCCCCATGCTCTGCCTGGTAATGATAGGAGGTTGTGACTGGCTGCAAACTCATAAATGCTTGATATGGAAAGAGGGCAGGACTGTGGCCAAGGAGAGAATGGGATTTGCCCGAGCTAATTCAATATTTTCTTGCTGATTTTGCCATTTTTTTAAAACATAAATGACTAAAACATTCTAGGACAAAGGAACCAGCTTTTGAGAGCAGGATTTGGAAGGTACAGGAAAACTCAGTGTGTTCCAGTCAGCAGCGGATTTAGCCAGACACTGACGGCAGTTCAACAACCTTTGAGTCTACTTGTTTGCTGTGGTGCTGAAAAGCTTCACTGTAGGGTAAAGTTCTCCCTGCTTCCATGGACCCGTGTGCCTGGCCAAAGGAGACAGTGCAAACCTGCCACGCTGTATTAATCAGGAGAGCCTGGTGCAGAAAATGATACATAGCTCCTGTTCCTTCTGTGACACACAGCCCTTGTCCTCCTGCTTTGAGCTTCCAGCACACCCTGAAGCAGCCATGCAGACTTGGTTTTATTTTATTCTCAAAGGGAAAACCTGGGAGCTTTGTGATAGGACTGTGTGAGAAACCAAGCCTTGTATATAGCTTTTACAAGATTCAGTTCGGATGAAGAATCAGAAAATATGGTGCTATGTTCTTGACGTTTTTTAATGAAAAAAAAAATCTCAAATGAGTGACACTGATGGGAATGATTTTAAAACCTTCAGTTCTCCTCTGATGTTTACCTGTATTTTTGTGCTTTTTACGGTGAAAGGACAGACATTTTTACATTAAAATGTACAGACAAGAGGCTGTCTCTAGATTGCACAAGGAGTTAGAACAATGTCTTTAAGAAAGAGTTTTGCATGTTATCGCCTGGTTGAAATTGGGCCAATTACAAAATTGTAACATGTAATGGTGTGCCTTGGCCAGGGAGCCACACAGTAATTTGGAACACACTGGAGAAATGCCACTTAAATGGTATTTTATTTCTGTGTTTCTTTTTTCTTCTTGGTTTCTAGCACGCAAACCTCTGTGTGTATGTTGCATATATACATACCACGTCCTAATGCAAACCTGTTTACCTTTGAGTGTTGTGTGCAGTTATCCCTGCTACATTTGTTAATTACCAGAGCCCTATTTGAGTAGCTGCTTCCTCCCTTAATATTTGCTCTCTTCAGTCACTCTTCCTTTATTTGATCCTGCAGGGGTTTATTGCAGCATAATTATTTCCATGGTAACAGGCTGTAATTCCATAAACAGAAGATTGAGTTTTTTATATGATCAGGAAGCAGCTGGAGAGCCATAAAGGGCTGATTTTTCAGCAGTGCTGAAATCCTGCAATCCTTATTGATATATTAATGTAATCAGCTGAATTTCTTTCTCCCTTTGCAAATCCTCCCCAAATAAAAAGGCACATAACACAGTGTTGAAATTCAAAGGTGTGTAAATTGAAATGTTAGAGGGCAGAATTTTCCCCCATTCTTCTTAAGAATTGAAATGAAAGGGTTTTTTGAATGTATTTTGGGTAGAGAGGGATTCTATGCTCTAATGACTATTAGCAGGGGCAGAGCCAAAATTAATTGTAGATCTTCAGTTTATTGTGGCATGATGTTGTTTTCATTACTTTACTCATTACCATCTAGTTATTTTCTGTATATTTTAATGGATTTACAGCAGTTAATGTTTTGAGTAGTGCATTCTGTCATTTGAATAGTCTCCCAAAAACATTCACAGTAATTTCCTAGGTTTTCTCCTGAGAAAGAAGTGAAACTCTGTTTGTGTGTTTGTAAAAAAAAAAAAAAAAAGATAATTCAATACTTATGTTGGCTAAGCTCAAGGAATTGAGAACAGCCTGAAGCTCACATCCTCATTTTCATCCTAATCAATGCGCTTCTAAGACATCCTCTAGCTAATGAAACTCTGAATGGAACATCATCTACCCTGCAGACTAACAAAATTCAAGCCTCTGCTTTAAAGAAGCCACAAAAATACTTTGCTTGGAAAGCCAAGAAATCTCGAGTAAAGGACACTGTGCTTAGACCAAAGTATACCAGATATTTGAATTGCAGAACAAAAAACCACAACCCTACAAACTAGAGATAGGCTTTAGAAAATATGTTAAACAAAATAGCAGAAATAGACAAGCTTAATAATGAAGCTTTATCCATTGTTTAAAGCTATTGTTTTACACTTTCATTGCTGTTATCGAATTGGCTGTGCAAATAACAAAGAGAAAACATGATTTGATCTTATTTTGATTGTGTGTGTTTATATGTACAAACTTGAGTTGCTGTTGGTCCTGGCTTTAGGTTTCCAAGAAAGTTTTTGCTGTGATCCCTTTGTGCTGCAAATTTGAGAGACTGATTTTGCATTTTCTGATCTGCATTTGTCTGGAGTGAGGAGCCAGTCCCAGAGCAGTGTGGAGTAGGTTTAGAGAAGCTCCACATGAGATACTAATTCATGGACGAGCTTCAGGTAAACAGAGCTACAAAAGTTTGTGTTGTCTTCTTCTGGTGCTACAAAGTTGTTTTAGGTGGAAAATGATGGAATATTAAAGCGGATAAGTCATTGATCTGAAGAGTAGGGATGGGGAAGACCTGGTAAATTATTCACTAACTTTTCCTGATAAAGCAGTGTGTGTTTCTAAAATACTTCCATTTCTACTCTCCAATCCAACTTTGATGTCCACCGCTTCCTAAGGATTATTATTTGCAGCCTGCCACAGTCTTTCCAAGAAGAAAAAAGTAGTTTTGTGGTTAAGGCACAAGCTGGGGCTCAAGAGATTTAATTTTTGTTTCCTGGCTCTGCATTAGGCTTTGTGACTGGGCTCAGCAGCCTTCTGCTGAGCAGGAAACATGAGGTTCACTTTTCTCCTCATCTACATTTCAAATTTGTTTCGTCAGGACCTCTCTCTTCCTTTTATATTTAGTTGAAATTTTTTATTTCTCTTTCCTTTGGACATAAAGTCTATTAACAAAACATCTTATTTTACAGAAAAAATTTAATACTTGAGAGGCATTTTAAAGCAGGAATTATTTTGTTATGATCAGCCCTCAGTAGTGGTAATTCTCTGCTTGCAAAGCAGACAACTCTGGTTTCCTACAAAGGGAAAATAATTTTCTGGACTTTCTTGATCTTGCCATAGGTTCTGCAGTTTAAAATATCATTAGCCTAGAAGAGCTGGCCCTCTCACTGTGAAAGTGATTCTGCAAGCTGCAGAGGTTTTTTGTATGGCAGAAACTCTGTTTTCACAGTGCCTGATTTTCTCCCTGAGGTGCTCTTTTTTTTTTTTTTTCCCTGCACACTAATTTTTGATTTTATTTTGTGTTAAGAAACTACTGAGTTTTATGATCAGATTGTGCAGTAAAGCCCAGCTGCAGCTTTATGGGAGCAGAGGTTTAAGGGAAGGTGTGCATGGAAGTAATTTCTTGAAGTAAATTCGGTGGTTGGATGTGAAAAGGCCCTTTTTGTTCTAGAGAAAAATCTGAATTAAGTCGTATGTGCTCAACTTGATTTATTTTAAAATTATGTATGGGGATCTATCTGTTTAATGCTGGAAGTTAAAACTGCCAGATAGTTTAATGCACAAATCTTTCAGCTTGAACTGTATTTGAACATGTACTTTATGCAAATACAGTAGAGTTCTGTACTGTGTGTAGTGCTGAACCAGCGATATGTTATACTGATGGTTTCAAAGGAGTTTATACATCTATTGCCTAGAACTTTATAAAAAAGATCCATTGTTTTAAAAGAAGAAAGAGAACAGTTTCTCAAGACCTGGCTGCAAATCAGCTATTTGTTTTGTCTGGCTGGGTTGCAATGGGTAAGCTGTGCCTCTGAGAAACACATTAATAAACCTTTGGCATAGAAAACCTTGAGAGAAGCAAAGATAAAATTTGTCTGCTTACCTGAAAAGGTTTTTTTTAAATTTATTTTTTATTTGCTGGTTCCCTCTGATAAGCTCATAAATGAGCAGAAATAGTGAAATTGTCTCAGAACTGGAGTAGTATTTTGTATCCACCAGTTATGATACAGTTCAATTAATACCAGGTGTGTTGTTTGCAATGTTTTCTTTGAAGTACTAAATAAAGGAAAGCAACTAGGATATTCAAATTCAAAGGAAGAAGACATGCTGTGCTTTTAAAACAAAATCTGCCTTTGGTTATATGGAATCAGTAGTCCTGGGAAATCATTCTGTACTTCTCAAGACACTTTACCATGAAATGCAGTGGGTGAAAACCTTGCAGGCAAGTGCTGATATGGCCAGCCAGGTCTCAGCAGATGGTATTCTAATGTTGTGTCCAAAAAATACAACATAAATGTTGTGTTGACAGGAACACAGAGATGTACAGAATGAGAACCACAATGAAATACATTCACATTTATAACCTGAGACATAATCTGGTAGACTGTAATAGAGCAAATGCTTTGGAGAGTTATTGAAGGAAAACACTATTAGGTTAAATTTCCACCCCTCTTTGAAGTTAGCACCGTTAGGCCAGCACTGGGGATTCGTATAAATTACATTTTCAAATTTGATATAGAATATTGGCTTTCACGGCGAGATCTGATCCGCTCCCTGCCTTCAGTCTGGATTGTCAACACCTGTGGGTGTGGGCTGGTGCTGACACTGCTGCTGTCAACAGCCCCACTCCCCTGCCTCCTGCAGCCCTCTGCCTCCAGCCTGGCATGCCAGAAACTCTCTATTGACTGTGCATGGGAAACTTAATCTGGCTGAAGGGATATGTCCTCACTCAGAACAAGCGGCAGCTGAAGGTGAGAGTGGCTAAGCTGATGCTAAGAGAGGTGGAGAAAAGGTGGAAGCAAAGCCTGCCTGTTCAAATAGGACAGGTTTCTTTTAACTTTTTCTTTTATGGGAACACTGGAGAAAAGCTACTTAGGAAAATGGTGCCCTGTCCATCTCTTTATGTTTTTAAATGATACAAGATCCCTTTAGAAGATATGTTGTGATGCGCAATTTTCTCATATCAGTGTTTGGGCGAGAGGATGAGATCTAGGGGACTGTAATACACAGGGAATGATGCAAACTGCTGACCCTTTATGGATTATAGTCTGAATTCTTTCAAATTAATCCACTGTCCATCTTGGCAATGATCTTTGTGGCAGAATCTCCTTTTGTGGAGGACAGTTTCAACAAATTTGCAAGAAATAAAACATAAAAAATGATGCATAAGAAGTGTTTTTACAGATTCCTTATTATGAATGAATGTCTAAAATGCTTACAATATTTGACAGCTGTATGTATAAAAACAGAAGAAATAGACCAAACCACACTAAGGTAGTGTAAATAACTATTAAAATGTATGCAGGTAGGATCTAATCTTGGGCCCTTTGTAGTCCTATAGTTTGTTCTTGTACTTGATGGTTCACCAAATGCAGTCTTTTTTGTAAAGGGATCTCAGGCTTTTTTTGGTGTTCTTAAAATCACTCTTTCAACACAGTGACCATGGATTTTTGTGTAGTTTGTGTCATGAAAACTGAACCAGAAATTTAATCCCTTTCAATTGCCTGTGTGAGCAGAATAGGCTCTGCAGCACTGAGTGGGGTGCTCTGAGTATGCAGACTCCTGAAACTCCTGCTTCGCACAGTGGGAGCAGGAAATTCCTGGATTCTTTGAAGGTGTTCCCATGAAGTCTCTCTACCTGTTCTACACTCCATATTCTCTGTGCACAAAGCATTTTTAGTCACGTAATATCACTGGTTATTGGTTTTGCCCCATCTCTTTTTCCCATGCTCTTCATTCATCCCTTGTTGAGTGGAGCAAGAAATTAGCAATTAAAAAGTAATTGTAATACTGGAATTCTGGTAAATGTATGCCTGAATTAATAATTTTTATTTCTGTGGGACGGTGAGTCTTTAAAGATTGGATAATCTGCAGCATAAGAACCTTTTTATTTTTTTGCTCCAGCATTTGACCAGTTTTGGTCAAATCTGAAGATTTCACCGGACGCCTGAGCAGTGTTTTTTCCCAAATGCAAATTGCAAGCTTAGTGTTTTCTGTAGTGCAGATTGTCCATGTTTCCATGTGTGTTTCTGTGGGGCTGGAGGCAGCGCTCACGCCTGGCTTTGTTCTTGGCTCTCTTGCAGGTCACGGCAAACGCGTGCGTTGGCTGCGGGGCCAGGACGGCGAGGTCTGGGTCTGGGTGATGGGAGAGGCCCCGGGGGACAAACCCTACGAGCAGATCTCAGAGGAGCTCATAGCAGAGCGGGCCCGGCAGCAGGCACAGAGGGAGGCAGAGGAGCTGTGGTGAGCATTCCAGAATCTGGGCTCGATGGGAGATGTGACCTTGTAGGGAGGTGGCAGGTGGTGGTGGGTAAAACTGGTGTGTTTTGCTTTCACTTGATTCATCAGGCTCTCAGCGTGTTAAAAATGTCACTTTGTTTGTATTGAATATTGAAAGCCAAAAATCCTCGCTTGCAGAAAAGAGGTGCCGACTTTTTTCTCTCTTGGGGATTTAGCTAAGCCATTGAGCAGCCTGTAAATAAAGAAAAATGAAGCAGTCTGGTTTTGAGGTGATTAAATTAGATATGTTTGCTACATCGCAGTTCTGGGCCCACAATGGGGGTTTGGTATGTAAAATCCTTTTTGAAATTGGCTTTATTTGCATTTTGCTTGTATTAATTCTTATTCCAGCAGTTCAAAAACTCATTATACAAAGTGCCATGCAGATGTCTCTGGCAGGGCCTTTTCCAGGTTTGGGGGAGATTCAAAAGTGTTTTGATGCTTGATATTGTTAGGAATTAGGCCACCTGCCTCACACACTTCCCTTTGTAGTGCAGCACTGGAAAGTGACTGTTTAAATATCAGGTTATTCTATGTTAACCTTTTTCATATGAGATTATTCCTTCTTTGAGTGCTTGCATATTTAAGCAGGCATTGAAACCTTTAACCTGTGCTCTAATTTTTTTTTTTTTTTATGCTGTCAGTAATAACAAACAATCTGGCATAAGAATTTGGGAGACATCTGTACTGGTATTTGAAAGGCAATAAATTCCCAATCATGCTGTTCTAGACTGATAGAAAAATATAAGGTATGACTTAAAGACATCCAAGAAGCACTTGTCTAACTTAGAAGTGCTATTTTAATTACCAATTTATCAAAAATTGTAAATTGTCTGCTTTCTGGGCGGTTTCTTCAAATGTGACTTGTGGTAGGTCTCTTGTTAAATATATTTTAATTCTTTGCTTGCATCTTTCCATAAAGTATTATGCTAATTATTTATTGCAACCAGTGAGTAAGTATTGATCCTTGATTTAAGAAAATTAGTGCATTAAATTTTTATTTTCACATCCTTTTCTGAAGGAGACAGAAGGAAGCTGAAATAACAAAGAAATTTCGTGATGCTATGGCTCAAGAAAAAGCCAGAATAGTGGCAGAAAAATGGAAAATAGAAATGGAGGATCGGAAAGCAGCCAAACTGGAGGAAGAAAAAATTCAGGAGGAACTGAAGGTTTGCATAGAGCAATTTAGGGGTTTTTTTAATAGCGTTTTCATGTAGATTCACAGTTCTTGTCACCTTCAGTGCATGTTTATTAATAAGATTTAAAATCCGGAGTAGTAATTTTCATTCTGGAATATACAGATAGCTACGTGGTGTGCAGCAGAACAGCTGGGTGAGAGATGGGAAAAAATTACAGGTCTCATTCAGAAGTGCCAGAACAATCAAACTGGTTATTCAGCTCACACATTAGCAGAATTGTTCAGTCAGCTGTGCTGGGTGAATCATCCTGGGGAAAAAAGTGTACAATTGGGAAAGATCTCATTTTAAGTTAGTTTGCTTGAATGTGCTCTGTGTATTTTGGATGAGTTTGTTCACATAATGAACTTCAACATTGTGTCACTACTTCCTCCAAAATAATAAGGGGCGGATCCTTCCCCTACTCAACATATGGGAAAAGTCCAGTTGGCTTTGCTGGGAGAAGTTAATTTGCCTGGGTTTTTTTGAGTTCACAATGAACTTTCTATGAGCTCAGTTACAGTATTTTAATGTTTGTTGGAAATAATACTTTTTTCATATTTTCTAGTTGAAAACAGCAATCTCAAAACTAAATATCAAACACCTCTGCCCACCATTTTCATATTTCTTGATAAAGATAAAAACCCATTTTAAAGTGAGAAAGTAAAATATAATGGGTTCAATGTGCAGAGAAGTAATGAGAGTCCTCTGAGGCTGAGATGTGCATGCAGGGACTGCACACAATGGTGAGGCTAAGTTTCCATGGAGAAAGGCTGTAGAAAATCTGACTTCAAGGATCCAGTACCTTCCATCCACGCTCCCCTCCCCTGCTCACAGCTCCCCATGTCTCCCCTTCCTTTCTTGGCACAGAGATTTAAGGTGTGGAAAGCAGGGATAGATTTTTCCCAGTGTCCCTCCCTTGTGACAAGAGGATTGCTGAAAACTCGGTGTTAGGTTTATGTGGTTTGACTGCAAACAGCAGATTTCTTGTCACTCTGCAGACTGTGGGTCTGGGATCTGAGGTGGCTGTGGAGCACAAAGCCGGGGTGGTTCCTGCAGAGGAGGCTGCACAGAGTTGCTGATTTACCTTTGCACAATTAATTTGAATTCACAGGAGAGAATGAGGCCTTTGAAATTTGATGTCAGTGAGTAATGAAAGTATACCTTTCAAGTGCTTTATTAATGTATGAATAATGAGCAGAGCAACTAATTAAACACTCTTTCCTCTGCTCTCTGGAAAGTGAAGCCCTCTTGAACAAAGGCTGACAGCGTTCCCTTATATTTCTGTGGCTGATTTACAGGACACTTGATGGGAAAATGTCCACAAGCTCCCTGTTACTGTTCTGTTTCAAAGAGACTTTTTCATAGAACAGAGTGAGCAACTTCTGAGACTTTCAGTGGCCAGTATTAATAACTTTCTATTAAGGAATACTAATTGTTCAGTTGTTGATACAATTGAAAGGAATGGCCCCAAATTCTGCTCGTTTTCCTATTGATGGAAAGGTAACGTGACAGTGATTTGTGCTTCCACTGTTTCCCTGGACATGAGCAGGTCCTGTGTGCCTGGTAGGAGCAAGGAGATTATGGTTCAGTATCTACTTTAGATTTCAAATACTTAACTTTGGTCAGGATTTCTTTTTCTCTCTTCCCAGAGTTGCCAACATATTTATTCTATTGAGGAAGTAGAAACCATTTCTTTCCCAATGGTTTCCCTTAAATCAAGTATTTGAAGACAGAATTTGCAAAAATTTAGATAAGTGGACCAAAGTTTTCAAAACAAGACCTGGCAGAAAGGAACTCTTTGGTTTAAAGAATTAGTTTAGAAACCAGATATGATACAATGACTGTTTTTTAAAATGCCCTTTATCAAGTGTTCTCCCAGCATTTCCTGTATTAATCCAACAACAGAATCTATTTCCACTTTCAGCACTGGCTCTTCAATTTGATCCATAATTTGAAATCTGTCAGGAGAGATTTGGACTGGCATAGGGTTCTCGCCAGCAGAGATCCAAATGCAGGATTGATTCCTGGCATTTTGACACCACTCCTCTGCTCCTCAGATCTGTTACTTGCTCTTGAAAGATCAGAGCTTGTACATTGTGCATGGTCTCTAGATAAGAAAAGAAAGTTGTGTTTCTGGCACCCACATGCAGCTACAAGAAGGGAATAGAACTAAGGTACAGGGAAAAAGATGGATTAATGAATCTGCTGATGTATGACAGAAGTAATTGATAGAATGAGGAAAAGGGTGTGGAATTTCATGCAGATCCATAGGCAAGCTTGCTTCAACAGATTTAAAATATTTAATGCACTGGTAATCATCCTCCTGTGATGATGTCCAGACTGAGGTATGGAAAGTTCAGTCTCTGCTAATGCTTCATCCTCTTGAAGCAGTTTGACTTGGGAAATTGAAACTGTCTCCTTTCTGCTGGCATGTTTAATTTCTAGCCATATGTGTCTCAAACACTCGTTTTAAAGATGCTTTTATTCCTCTTGACCTATCACAGGACATTAAGGCTGTCTGCACTAGATAAATGATATCTTACATATCAAAGTGAATGATGATCTCTATTTTCTTTTCCAACACTATTTGAAAAGTACTGCTTTCCTTGGTGTTTCTTAAGCAGAATTGCCTTTAATTTATGATGCTAGGATATAAGCGTTGACTACTCTATTTTTGCAGTTTAAGGGCAGCTATTCTTTTATGCACATATTGCAAAGGACAAATAAGAGACCCAATTACTATCATTAATCTTTTTGCTAACTCACAAAGGCTATGAGATCATATGAGGCATAATTTTCTGTGGTTATCAGTAGCTGTCATTAAGAGTCTGAACAATGTGCAGAGCTAAGGCAAATTAAAGATGTGAGTGTCATCCAGCCAGGGGTGGGTATCCTTCAGCTACATTTGGAAATAAAAGAGATCTTCTCTCAGTTCAATCTTCATGTGGTCTGCATAAAGCAAGAGAATATTAATAGTAAAGGACTGTCCTTATGACAACATCAGATACCTGCCAAATTTAATAATATAAGCACAGTTGACAGCAGAGCTAGATTGCTTCTTAAAAATTCCCTGGGAGATGAAATGTGTCTCATCAAAGAAGATAGGTTGAGAATCAACCTTCAGAGAACAGAACAATTAGTGCTTCTATTCAGGAAATATCTAATTAACCTTATGCTCAGTGAAAGAATACACTTTCCATTGAGCTTGGATGAGCTTTCAGCACATGTCTGAAAGCTTTACTGTGCCCCCAAGTGCTGTGGACCTCATTCCTCAGAAAATTGCTGCCAGATGTAGAGTTTAGGAATACAGTGAACTGTCACCATTGCCATTTGGAGTACTGTGGGCTTCTCAGGATAGAGCAGTGAGCATTCTGTCTTGATCTGAAAAAAATTCTTGTCTCCAAGTACTTGAGTGGGACTGTTATCTCAAAGTGGAAATAAGCTGTAAGTTCAGCTCTGTGCTTTGCTGTGCCAAGAAAACATTGAACTTATTCCCAAAGACAGCATATTTAGAATCCAGGAATATGGCAACAGCTTCTTGCTGGTGTTCAAGCACCCAATTCATTCTGTAAGTGCCTTAGTTGGGTTATTTCAATGGCAATTACAATAATTCAGTAATACTTCCTTTTGTTTCTTTTTGGGTGTCCAGAATTCAGTAATCCTTTTTTTTTCCCTGTGCTGTTGTCTCTTGAAGAATATTGTAAATGAGGCAGCTGTTAGTTTAGGTTGGGAAGTGGGTCTTCAGGTTTTCTCTATCCTACTTGTAACTGATATTAATTGTAAAGAAAACATCTCTTGCTCAGTGACATCAGTAATCATTGCATTCTGAAGTCACTGTCTTCAACCTGGATTGCTGGTAAAAACTAGCAAAGCTCAGGTGTTTTCCATGGGTAAATGGGAAAATCTGAGCCACTAATGAGGGTAGCTTACATATTAGGAGTTCAAGCTGTGAAGAGTCCCTAAGGCCCAGAGAAAAACTTTAAATAGATGGTCACTGGATCTATGGCAAATTACTGGAGCAGAGCCTGTTCCAGCAATGCAATAAATGTCAGATCCCTCCCAGCCAGGAATGATCCCTAGCTTTGTTTTCCAGCTCATGGAACACAGGGTCTTTGTCAATCACAGGAAGTTGGTGCCTCCTTGTATTAGATGTGTGAATAGCATGTCCTGGGACACATCCATGGCAGAAATCTCTTAGCTTCTACATAAAGCATGAGTGCATTTCATACATTTGTCTCTGTGCAAATACATGCACAGTGAAGCAATGCAAAGCCTGCGTTCCTTTTGAGATAGAAAATAAAGAAATCTCTGCAAACACTTTCTTTTTTGGTGCAAGTGAATTTTCTCAGAAGAAGGCTGGGGAAGAGTTGGCCGTGTTCTGCTGTTACTCAGAGCTCTGTTGGCAGCTGTCAGGTGTGTCTGGAGAAAAGCTGATCTCTGAACTCAGCTGGCTGTGTCAGCCTTGCTGAGAGCAGCCTGTCCTGCAGCTGGGGGCCCTGGGGTTATCAGATTTCCTTCCTCAGAGCAGGGAGTCCCTAAGGGCTCTCAGCTGTGTTTTAGGTGCTCTCAATGTGTTCCGTGGCCCAGGTGGTTGCTGAGTGGGCTCAGGGGTTTTGCTGCAGCTGTAGTGCAGCTTTCAGGGCTGCCAGTGACACCTTCCAGCCTGGAGCACTGAGAGAATCCCAGGCTGTATTTGCTTTAGAGAGGGCTGTTGTAACAAGCACACTTTGTGGCTTTTTTGCCCTGCATCCCCTAGGACTCCCCAGAAAGACCTCAAGAGCTGTGGCAGCCAGAAGCCCAGTTTTCCTCTGTAAAAAACCCCACTGCTCTATTTTGCCTTTTCCTTAGTGTATTTTTAAAATCTTTCTGCAGCAAAAACTAAATGATGACCTAATCTCCATTCATCTGCCTTGGACCGCAACATTAATAATGGCTAATATTAAATGAACTGCCTAAAGTAAAGCTTTGAAACACAGG
The DNA here is from genome assembly GCA_013186435.1 of Turdus rufiventris. Classification (NCBI taxonomy): domain Eukaryota; kingdom Metazoa; phylum Chordata; class Aves; order Passeriformes; family Turdidae; genus Turdus; species Turdus rufiventris. Next base: position 3,875,149 of record PYHW01010784.1, on the reverse strand, counting down.
GAGTCACACATAGACAGAAACAAGTTTGTGGTGAATTCTCAACTGCCAGAGGATAGATAAGATCATTTAGCATGTTCAAATTTTCCAGTGGAGTAAAGAATGGAGAGGATTACTGCAGCCTGTTGAATTGCCAGTGTGATTTGTTTTGGCAGCTTGGTGTTTCTCAACAATTTGCAACTCTGCACTGAATTATCACCTTTCTAATTATTTTGGCAGAGCTGAAAGGGTCAGGCACAGAGTACAATCTCTCTCCAGTGTCAGGCAGAAGAGGGTGTTTGTAGGTATGACAGCTCTTCACTCCCAGCTCTGATGTGCAGGATTGGATTCCTGAGGAGAAGCAGACAAACTGCTTGCTGTGGAGCAGATGTGAAAAGTTCAACTGCTGTTCATTTTAAATGCAAACACACACTCTTTTAGTTGTACTTGACAAAAGGATGACTGTTCTTTCCTGCATCATACCAGCAAGGATTGTTTCTGCTCACACACACCATGAAGGAGTAGGGCAATATACCTGCACATCTATGCACTAATTTAATAAATAGAAGTTAAATCTCCTCTTTCTGTAAAAAGGAAAATTATGTGGAAAAGTTCTGATGAATTCACAATCAAGTGCCCATGTTAAGTTTTTGTTTTTGTCTCTTCTTTACCTTAAATCTCCTTCTCATTTAAAGAGGTAGGATTTTCTTAGTTGACAGTGTTGCCTTCCATTAAGAACTCAAACTCTACTGAATTCTACTTTTTGGGGTGTGTGTGTATGTGTGTGGGCTTTTTGTTCATTTTTCTTAGACCCTTTCATCTTTTTGCTAGAAATGTTTCAACAACAGCTACATTAAAAAGCAAGCCTAAACTTACAACAAAACTCTGATGTGATTCAGGGAAACTGCAGAGAGATTGATTTTTTCCCCCCTCCTCTATTTTAAGTTTACCTTGTGGTTTAAGATGTTGAATAGAAAAATATTCTGATAACCCAGGATTGCTTCTGTGTCTGTCCATCTTCCTGAAGGATAGACAGGATGTATTGAATTTTTTTTTAGGTAGTGAAGCTAAATGAATAAATATTCTCCTCATAAGAATAAAAACCAGTTAATCTCATATTTTTTTTCAAGAAGAGAATAGAGCCATTTACTTACAGCTAAAATGTGCAATCCCTAATTCTACAGAGATAATAGAAAATATTTTTTTTTTCCTGAGGAAGCTGCTTGGCTTTGAAATTAACATTGTGTAAAACCATTGACTTTTCAAAAATAATGAACTGTCCACTAGCTCATGTTTTTAGGAGCCAGGAAGTAACAGTGGAAGGATGATGTCAGAAATAATCCAAGATAGTAGCATTAGAATTGACTGAAAAACAATACTAGGCTTTTCTTTCTCAGAAATAATAAGAGCAGCCTAATGTATTGTTCATAGAATCATATAACATTCAGTGTTGGACCTTTAACATTCACCCTAAAAATTTCATAGGATTAAGATTTTGCAGCAATCTACTTTGGATTGTCCTTACTCATAGTTTAGATCAGGTAGCTAGGCTAGCAATTTGAGGTGATTTTACTCGGGGACTTAAAAAAATTCTTACCTGTAAGTTTGTTACTCATAAGAGTATAGTGTTGGCTCCATTATAAAATTAAATAAAAAGTGGTTTTATTTGTAGTTCAAGTGATTTCAATATGAACAATTAATGAAGTTCAATTTTGAGTTTTTTTGTGGGCTTCAATTAAACTATATGATTTAAATCTGCTTTTTCAACACCTAAGGGATTTGGGAAAATTCATTGGAAAACAGATACAGATTCCCAGTTGTGCACTAATTGAGCTCCTGTTATTGATAATATGAGGGAGGCCAACTGCAGAAGCAATCTTTCTCAGATTTCCATCTCTTTTAAGGCTTTCTTGGAACAGAACTTTTTTGGCATGTTTGGCTCGGCTACATTTTGCAGAGTGACTGTTGTGTGCTGAAGGATCTGCCTTTTCCTCCAGAATGCAGTGATGTTAGTTTTTGGGTAATACTGTTCCCTGTGTTGGTTATGACGACACACTGGGACAGGTACCACAGCAAGGACAGCAATAAATCAGTCCCTGCATTCTGAGGTTCTTGGATGATGAGTGTGGTGCTTTGAAGGCAGCAGTGCCTTCAGTGGGGGTGCACATGGGCTTATACCAAGCTTTGCCTGTGGGCTGGAGGACAGCACAGGCGCTGGTGCCACCTGATGTTTTCTGTATAGCTTTCAGATCTTAGATGCTTACATGTTCCTCATTCCTATGATACCTGAGGTCTCAAAATGTACCCCCCTCAGGAATTACTAAGAGGTGGGAAAGTTCAGGGGTGCCTGTTGTGAGAGGTGAGAAGCCCAAAGTTAGAAGAGAGTGATTTGTCCAAGGTAACTCAGCTTCTCTGCGATAGGAAGCACTGAAGCAGTGTCTCAACTTTTGTTCTTCCTCTTTAGTCACTTCTGGCTTACTTCATTTTCTCTAGAAAAGAGAGGAAGAAGAAAGACAGAAAGGTGAGGAGCTCATCAGGCAGCAGGAAGAAATCCGGGCAAAGGAGCTGTACCTGAGCCTCAAGCAAGCTCAGCAGCACAGCCAGCACAGCGACGATGACCAGGAGTGGGAGGAGCAGTGTGAGTAAAACTGCCAACAGCATCAGTGTCTTTCTGAAAGCAGTAACAGGACACCTGCAGAATGGAGAAGGTGTGGCCAAAAAAATCTCTTCTACCTAGAGCAATACAAAGTGCTGTATTATTTTAGAGGAAATTGCCAGCTTAAAAACACAAACAGAAGTTTCAGATTTCTTTCTGAATGTGTCAGTGCCTTATAGAAAATCTTTTGTGTACAGTGACTGAGATCATTAAATTCTGTCTAATGTACTTAATTAACAGTTTTGGCTTAGTAGTAATAACTCAGGGCAGTTATTTTGACAGCTTGTCCTCAGCTATCTCTGAAGAGATAAAATCTGTCTTCATCAGTATTTTAATTACTTCCATATGGTAGTGGGGTGAAGCTACGATGTCAATGCTGAAACTCAATTCCAAAAGATTACAGTAGCTCATACCTAGATTTTTGCTCTAAAAAAGACACCTGATGATGATCTCATTCTGTGGAAATACTGTTCCTTTTTTGATAGCCTGAACTTCTTTAGGAATATCATAATTTTGATTAATTAGAATTTTTTGGGTGATTTTTAAAAGCCTATAAGGAACAGAACAACTATGTTTTTATATAGATGTATACATTAATCCTGTAGATAAGTAAAGGTCCACATTATGAATAAATTTTAAAATATGCAATTTCTTTATTTTATGGCTTTAGTCATCACTTCATTAATTCTTGAGGCTTAATTAATGAAGTGCTATTACCTGGAATTGATCTGATAATGAATCATTTTCTACAAGATGAATTAAATCTATAAGATACACTGGTGCCATTTTCCAAGCTCATAAGAGGGTGTGTTAAGTTTGATCAATAAAACCTCTGTATGTTACACTGTCAATAAAGATAAAGAGAATTAGAGAATTTTTAGAGAATAATTTAGAGAATTATCTAAATCCAGGTGTATATGCTTATGTGGAAAAAAAAAACCCTAACTTTCTGTATTTTCAGTATGTGAGAGCAAAATGAATTGGGGAAAAAAGTAGCCCTTTAGTTCTGCAGAAAATCAGCATCAACTGGCCACCCATCATAGAGGATGGTGTTATGTACTGTAGGATTTCTTTGATGCTATATAAGGATAGAAAATACATTTCAACCATGTTATTAAAAGAAAAAAATGAATCCAGGTTACCTTGACATTGAAATAAAACAAAATACTACAAACACTACTAAAACCAGGTATCATATTCTTACTATTGCATTAATGAGGTAACTGATGTTTTAAATTGCTGTGTCTGTTTTCTGTTTGAGCAGGGATAGACATCAAAAATGCAATAGAATAATTATGGGAGAAGGGAGGGATCAAAAAGGCATAAGCCATGAAAGGTTTTGACCATGAGTTCTGCAATGGCATTTTTGGTCCGTTAAAACACTTGAGGCTGCATCACATGCTGGTGGGGATAGTCTACCACCTGTGCTTTTTCTTGTGGAAACTTTGGGGTATTCTGTATGCTCTGGAGGAGCTCTGTCCCCTGCAGTCCGTGTCCCTCAGTAGCTGCAGTCCTGTCCCCTCTGCCAAAGGGTGACCAGGGCAGCCCAGGTGGCCCAGAGTGGTCACCAGCTCCCCAAGCAGAGCAGCTCAGCACCTTCTGTCTCACTGCTGGGTCTGCAGCCTGTTGTAAATTGTGTGCTGCCAGAGTTATGCTGTTAGCAGTAATTGATTTAGCACTAAACTAACTGCAGACTAATGACTGGAGTGTACCATATCCTTGTTTATCCTCTTGTGCTTATCTCGGTGTCTCAATTTATCCCTGCTGCTTTGAGGGCTCAGAACCGTGCTCCATTAGCAAAGGGGTGTGACAACTGAAGATAGCAAAATGCAGTGTTTAGTGCCTTATCTGAGACCAGGTGCTGGCTGGTTTAGACTGTGCTATCAAACTTTGCACTGAGTGTCCTCGGGCATTTTAACATCATCCATTTCCTTAACTTTACTGCAGGAGCCAAAATGTGCAGCAGATAGTAACAAATATTTGGAAGTAGGAACATCTGAAATTGTTATGAAATTATTTAGTCCTTCAGGTCCACCAGATTTTTCATTTTTTATTTCAGTTCCAGATATTTTTTCTTTTTATGATAATCCTTCCATTTTGTCTGCACGTATTCCTGTGGGGCACTGAGAGGAAATTTAATGAAGTTAGGCAAAGCTGTCCACGAGTCAGCTTTTCTAAGTAAATAAATGCATGAATGCATAAGAGAATTACAAGCAGATGTAATATTTAAATTTTTTTTGCCACTACAAACCTGCAGTGGAGAGCATTTTGCCTATTAGAATCAAGGCCAGGATTCTTTAGGTCTTACCTCCTTGAGGTGAGCCCTGCCCTGTTGCACAGGGCTCAGTGCTGCAGGGGAACAGTAGTGCTAGAGCAGGGACTGGGGAGAGAAATTAAATGTAGCAGTGATATTGATGACACTACTAATTTGTTTAGTGGATGGAATGCAGAATGTGATGGGGATTAATCTCTCCTCATCACATCATCCCTCAGCTGTTTATTGCCAAGGCAATAAGCAAAGTGGTGCTAATATTAGTTTCTGTTGTTCGGTTCAGTTCCCTTCTGCTGTTTGCCAAAGAACAATAATGGCCCGTAGAACTACTGTGTTAATTGAAATACACGATTTTTGGGTTTTTAGTATGCTAAATAACAAATGTAGGATAAGTTGAGAAATAGGTGCTAAAAGGGGAAAATGATGCTGTAAGAGTAATTACACACTTTGATTTCATATAAAATATATGTATTGGGGTTTTTTAGAGGGCAGCTGTAAGCTAGCAAGTTGAGCAGGGATATTGGTTGGCAAGTGAAAAGATGAATAGTTGAAGACTTATTCAGAGAGACTACTGTTCAAAACTCTTATTTTTGAAACTGAGAAGTGAAACTAAACTTGGATAGCAGAAGGTACATATTCTCATTAGTTTTGGACATTTCTGTGTGCTATCCCATTTTTGGGTTTTTAGCTTGTTTAAGTGTGACCTCTCTTTGTGAAAGCCAAAAAAGGATGTGTGAAACATGATAGGAAAAGCTGTAGCCTCAGTATTCATCTGATTGAATATTGTAAAAGGCATTCTGTTAATACACTCACAAAGCCCTGCAAACTGAATCAGGCAGGGAATTGCTCAGACACCATCTGACCAGCTCTATTCATCTCCAGAAAAAATTATTTCAGTAAAAATGTAGACAGGGATGAGTGATTTGATCTATTCTTTTACCTTTCTCCGAGCACCTACTCTTGGTCTGTCTTGGAAGAAGGATACCAGGCTGACTCATTATAGCTTTTCTATATTGTTATATTTTTATGTTCTTCTACAAATGTATCTATGAATTTATTTTTGCCTAATTTTAAAGGAATTAATCGGGTATTTATGTTCCCCCAAAATGCTATGCATTAACTAAGCAAGTGCTCAACCTTGCATGCATGCATGTATTGAACTCCAATAGGTCTCACAGTGCATTATTCCATGAAATAAAAGAAAGATGTAAGAGTATGTAAATTATTATTTGTAGTAATTCTTTATGCTAGACATATGGATCTGTTATGGTGATTCAAAGCTTTTAGGGTTTTTTTTAGATATATAATCTCCCCACTGAGAATATTGACTGACTATACTACTAGTGTTTTTCCCAGGGGTCATGGCAGAAGTAAATTTACTGTAAAAGGACCGCCAGCTAAGAAAAAGAATCTGTTTCTACTTAAGTCAGTACTGGAAGTCCTGACTACTTTTGCTTTCTTGTTACTGGAAAGGTTACAATGTGTCTTGAAATACAAGTAATTTAGAATTTTGGCTTCTTCTATCTTAAAATCTTTGTGCTAGACTTGATCCAGAAATAAAGTTCTCCCTCCTAGTGAGATTGTTCAAAGCCATAGAGAGAAATATGAATAGTCATGAATTCTTTTGTAAAAAAAACCTTTTACAAAAATACATCCAGATTTACTTTCAGACTTTGAGTGACTTTCTCAAGATAGATAAATTTGTAGGAAGTGTCGGTATGGGAGGATGGTTCATGTGGTATATATCATTTTGTCTGGAGTGCAGTGAAAAACCTTACTGTAGATTCCTGACTGGGATGGCTTTATCCTCAATACTATTTGACTCACCAAACATGGTTATTGATGCCAGTGACTTTGATTATTTGCTCAAAAAGCCACTTGACCAATCAGGGATTAAAAGAAACTTGGATAACCTAGGAACACAGGTCCACAGTTGAAGCTGTACTAGACAGCTAAAGGCAGAGGAAAAAGAAGGATGTTTTTTTGAGTAACTACAAGGAAGGGGATGGGGAGAAAATCAGGAGGCCAGTAATGAGAAAAAATGGATGAAGAAATCCAATGCATCCCTACAGTCAATGATAAAATTCAGATACCTCCACTGGGAAATTTCAGTAAAAAATTCTCCATAATGGGAAAGAGATGATTCTGTATATAAAATCTCAGTATCTATATGCAGCCTTCCCTATCCTTTATGTACACAGACACAAACACACACATATGAGTATGTACATTAATGTATTGTGTATATATGTACATATATATGTACGTACGTGTGTATATATATGCAAAGGGAGGTCTGAATATCATACTTTCAAAAAGTTTTCTGAATATTGGTATTTAACAGTGGCAAACTATGCTACCTCACCTCATACTTTTGTGATAAGAAACACTAAAGTTTGATAGTCTGGGAAAATGTTTGGGTCACTGACTTCTGATGGTACAGATTTGTTGACTAGCAAAAATACAGTAGGCATGTCTATTGAAAAGTCTGCCTATTATTGAGGAAAGTGGGGCATGAAGATAGCTTGCCTTTCTCATTGCCAGGCAGCCTGGACATCAGTAGAAAAGAGTCCCAGAAAGCTCCAGGCAATCTGCCCTCAATCTGAATATTGTGATGGTGACAAACAATTGAGGGTTTCTAGATGTCTTGCAGAGTTCCATCACATTCATCTTCCTTGGAGTCTCTCTTTGTGCTGCAAGCACAAAGTTCATTTTTAAAGTGACCATTATTGAGTGGCTTTATGAGGGATAAATGACAGAAATACTGGAGTCATTGAAGCAGTATATGTAAATGACATTATCTACCCTTAAAAATAATGATCTGTAAGATGAATGGTGAAGTCTGTTACTTGTTTCCTGTGCTGTGCATTTGTTTGTTACTGTGTTTAGCCAGAACTGCAGGGTATGTAGTTAAGTGAAACTGAAATCCTGCCAGTTGTATATGTATGAAATATCTATGACTTTTATTATGCTGTCTTGATGAGCTTTTAGTCCTGCATATCTTTCTGCTTATGATAGCATTATATAATTCTAAGCTTAAAGGTCTTTTCCCTTTCCCTCATTTGCCCACAAGGTTTTATTTCATTTCATTTAGCTTTGAGTGCTTTTATTTCTTGATTCCATTAAACCTTCTTAGAATTAGGAAGTTAAATCCAGTTATACTTCTGCTTGCTTTAAATTGGGAGTGTAAACCAGAGGGATGCAAGCAGACTAATGAAATGCAGCTGCCTGATATTATATCATGCATTCCTAGTCCCAGGTACAGTCACAGGGGAGTAGGAAATGGAGTGTTCATGTTATGAACTGGGTATGATCTTAGCCAGGATAGTCATGGCAGGATTGATAATTGCTACTGGAGGCCATAGCTAGCTTCTTTAGTATTTGCTTCACTGCATATTTAAGTGTTTTTTTGCAGTGGAATAATTTGCCTGCCTGCAGTTATTTGTGACTCAAAAACATCATCCAAATGGAGCTGGAGACATCAGAGAAGAGCCAATAGATGATGAATATTTGCAGTAGAATTCTCAGTGCATTTAAGTTATACCATGTCAAAGACAGGATTGTTGGGACATCAATTTCAAAATTAAACAGCTTTAGTAAAAGATGCCTGAGCCACAGTGGCCAGAGCAGCAGTCCCATTTCAAGTTACAGAAATGGATAACTCCCTGGTCAGTGCCATTGTTAGGTGTGTATTAAATCTTCCAGTACAAATTCTGGTTCTCCGTGTACAATTTCAGAGACTGAAGTTTGAGGCAACCCCATCCATAGCATCAGCATGCCCTTTCCAATGGCTGTTAATTTATCCATTGCTACTGAGACCTTTTTTGGACTGTGAGTTTCAAGTTGGAGATGGTTGTGACTATAAGCACCATGACAAAGACAGCATATGCCTTTCAGAAAGCAAACAGCGCTGACAAAGTGCAACCTGCATGTCAGTTCTTAGAATGGTAAATTGTGGGAGTTGACCCTTCAATTCTAGTTATGCTTATAGTGGCAAAGAACACTGTTAGACACAGACTTAATTTTAAGCAGTAATTAACATCCTTTCTTGAAAGATAGAACTTGGTGCACTTCCAGGGGAAAAGATGTCCCTAAGCAGAATTTCTCCTATTACAGCCAAAAGAAGTGTCAGATTTAATCACTATGTGCAGAGGCTCAGTTAATGCCAGTAGTGGTCAGATCATTGATAATTTGAGGCTTCTTCTAGAGGTGGGCCTGTCTTTGAAGCATCAGGGAAGTCATCCAGTTATCCACCCTTGGTAACATGTTGCGATTTACACATTCTCAAAATCAGCTTGTATAAATAAATAATTACGTAAAGCATGAAGAATAAAGGCACTGAACTGCTCTGTGAGCAGAGGAGTGAGTGCTGTTTGTGTTTCTGAACCTGTGCTCCTTTCACCCCACCCAGTGCGCCGCTCCAAGGCTGCTGACGAGGAGAGGAGCCACCAGGCGCGCCTGGCGCGGGACGAGTACCGCCGGCAATCCCTGCGAGCCATCCAGAAGGGAAGAGTGGCCGGCCTCAGCCACCTGTTCCAGGGCACAAACCTCAGCAACGATCAGGAGAGCAAACTGAACAACAACAGTGCCAGTGCTTTGCTGTCTCCTGCAGCAAAGTCCAGGTTGGTTTGTGCTGGAGGGGTTTTGAAACAATTTTCTCTTGGATAGCGCCCTCTCCGATCCCCACCGTTTCAACAAGCTGTTCTTCGGGTTTTGGGAGTCCTCAGTCTTTCTATTTCCTGATGATCAGAAAAAAAGGATGTTTAAAGGAAAAGAAAAACTGATTTAATGCAAGCTAAATGCCATTTATCTTCAGGCAGATTTCTTAGAATTCGCACAGAGACGACTCCTTGAAAAGACAGTATGAGATCAGTATGCAAGGCTGTGATATAGGGGAGTCAAATAGGCAAAATCTTAGGCAAGTCTTAAGCCTCAAGCCTAAAACTGCCTGCTGCATAACAGCTTTTTTTTTTTTTTTCTTATTTTTTGTTTAGGCAAAACCAAGTGTCTCTGGTATTTATTAATCTTTCTTTTGACTATTTAGGGAGCACAATTAAATGCAGGAGAGGAGGAGAATCCAAACTGGAGGATGATTCCTACTAGCTAAAACACATAGAGAGTAGTAGAAAGAATAAGGTAGATTTTCAAGTAGAGAATGCAAAGGAAACATAAAAATTTGAACAAAGCATTCCCTCTACTGTGCTTAGTGTTTTCTGTTTGGAGACACAGTGTATTATAGCTGATACTGATTTAGAGTTTTTTGCCAGTAAAAAGGAATATACTCAAGAAAACAGAATTGCTTGTCAATATTTATACTGGAATAAAAATGAGGTGGAAAAGGAAAGCTGACTGAAATGTCCATTGCAGTAAATTGGTTTTCCAATTTCAGTTCTGTAAGAAAATGTTTAAGGTGCCACTGCAAATATAAAAATCACACCAGTGCGGTTTCCATAAAAACACAAAGCAATTTTAACAAATTTTAACGAGTTAAAGTTGTTGGGTGAGTTGTACTGAACAGAGGTTACACTGACCATTTTGCAGCTGTGTGATTTGTAAATATGTGAAAGGAGATGGATATTTATATTGTCCTTGTTTCCACACCCTGCTGATGCTCTGTCTCTCCGTGCAGTAGGATTTGGGAGCGCCCTTCCCGGCCTTTGTCCCGCGATGTCATCGTGCGCTGGTTCAAGGAGGAGCAGATCCCTCGGCGGGCTGGGTTTGAGAGGAACACCAACAGGATCGCTCAGTGGTTCCATGGTAATTCCCTGACCCCTCACTTCGTGTGCAGCACAGCTGTGAGTGTCTGCACGGGAAATGAACCTTGCCAGCTCCCACCCCAAAAATCAAAACCTGCTGATGTGGTCAGACAGTGTTCAACCTGTTAAAACAAGGCTTTTGCAGCTCTCCTTCCATTAGCATATGACTTTCCTTCTATTAGCATTTTCTTTTTACTAATTAAGTAGACTAATTTGGGTTGCATATCACCAAGGTTTTTTTTTCAGGAATATTTTGGCCAAAATATACTTGCTGCAAAATAGCAAGCTAAGCAAGAGTACTGAGACCAAGAGAGGTGAGAAGTACCCCAAAATTAAGTGGCAAATAGTGCAGTGATGTGGTATGTGGATGACTGACATTCAGGTTTTTGATTTACCTGATTTGCAAGAATGACTTGAACTCATATCTTTTTAATTCTTGTTATACTTTATAAACTGGAGGATCTTTTTTTATTTCTTGCTTTCTTTTGCAAACAAAAATTATTAACTTTTTTTTTTCCCCTCAAAAATAATTGAGGGTGCATAATTTTAAGCAGTTTTCCTGAAATGGGAAATGTGCAGATCCAAAATTTGCTGTCTTATCTGCTGGAGTTGCTAGCATCTCTAAGACTTTTGCTTTGTATAGCATTTGCAATGCAGCTGAATCTTTCATATCAAATTCACAGGGAAGACATCTTATTTTCATAGGTATTATCAATGATCTTTATATTCAGCATTCTTAGACATTAAAAAAAAAAAGAATTCTGGCTTAATAGCTGTCATGATTGAGGGACCAGCAAGACTTTAAAGTTAAGTCTCCATTTTTTTTCCATTGCTGCTTTTGATGAGTCTATTGCTTTGTTTGTTCAAAGCACTAAGCTGACCCTCATCTGATTCATGATTCTCTAAGCCTAAAATGAAGATGTGTGGGTGTTCTGAAGTGAACCAGGCAAGATTCCTGAATAAGTTTAGTGTTTCATATATTTCACATTTCTGTTTATGATACACAAATCCTTATGTGTTAAAAGACATCAACAAGCTGCTATTTTCATTGGCTTAATTAGACAAAGACACTGAAGTCAGTCATATATAGCTTGTAAATGCTAAATACTTTCATTTCTTATGAACAACGATGCAAACAGTGTTGTTTACTTTCTTAGAGAAGACATTTGATGTGGTTTCTTTCTGAGAGACAAACTGATTAAAATTTCATTTGTGGACATTTGCCAAGAGTTCTGCCAACCAGGATCTTTCTATATGATCCAATGATAAATGTTTTCCCTGTGTGTGGGAAGGTCACATCCATATAAATTGCTGTGAGGAGTTATGGACATAAATTATTCTTAAAGTTAAGGAGATATCTGGGCTTGAGCCTAATGCCTGTGCAGTCTTTCTACTAATATTCGTGGCTTTTGGATTAGTCTGGTAATCACTGAAAGAATTGAGACATTTGTGATCATTTATTGATTTCCCAGGTCATGCTCTTCATATCTTGAGAAACTGAATGCAATTACTTATAAAAGTGAGCAAAGTACCTGATTTTTGCTTCTCTCACTCAAAGAGCCTGACAAAGATAATCAAGATGAACTCCCAGCCTAAAGTTCAGTGATTTTCTTTGCAGGGACCCATGTGAGTGCTGTTTTGGTTTTTTGGTAACTATTTTCTGCATGAGTTGTTTGGGCTTCTGCAGCTCTGGTCAGATTAATTGTAAATTGTGAACAGCTCAGTTGTCTTGCACTTCTTCTGCAGTGGTAGAATCTAAAGAGGTTGTTTACAGGTGCAATAATTAGTGTTTGGTAGTGTTGTCTGGTGTCTATGTTGCAGTTTGTAATGGACACAAACTCTGAGGAAAACCAAACAAACAACCACGGATTATGCTGAGTTGGATAGGACCCACAGGATTATTGAGTCCAACTCCTGGCCCTCCTGTTATTTTGTATTATATCCAGGGAACCAGCACATTATGTATGATCTTTTAATGATTTTTGTCTATGAAAACCACAGCAGAATATATTTGACTTGTAGAAGAAATTGGCAGTACAAATGAAAGCCATTCTGCAAAGCCCAGAATTACAGCTGACAACTCGAGCCTCTGGGGTACCTCAAGCATCTCTCACAGCAGGTATAATCAGGTTCTGCACATCCTTGAGGAACTCCTGTATTTTCTTACATCTCAGTTTGGGGAGTTCAATATTCTGCTTCACATTAAGGGTTTTTTGAATGCATTGCACTAAGAGAGCTATTGCAATAGTACTGAGAAGTAGATACCAGTTAATTACAGAATTACATGTTTTTGCCAGGGCCAATAGAGCTTGGCTTGCCTGCTTTGACTGTCAGGCTGTTCAGCGTTTTAGCTGAAGTTAAGCATTAGCTGATTGACTGTCCTCAAATTGTACTGTGGACATAAAACTTATTCTAGTTATGCAGAGATGCAGTCTTGAGACAGATGTGTGCAGCTAAAGTAGCAAAGTACAAATAATAATGCAAATGTCTTTATCCTCATATATTTGGCTTATTTTCCACTTTAAGTCATCAAACCAATCTGGATTCTATTTAAAAATACACATTGTCTGGGGCATTTTCATGGTACATGGAACAGGGTGACATATGGCATGTTTAATGTTACCTGAAGTTTTCCTTTTGTCTTCATTTGAAGAATCACTACAAGATGTTTCATTTCAACCAGGGTAGTAAAATCTGTAGCAACAAAAAGTCTTTCAAATCAGAACATTTCTTTCTTTATTCACAAAAAGTTACTTAAATGAATATCAGCTTCAGCTTCATCCATCTCTATTTGTCTCTTGAAATTATCATCAGTTATCTAAGTTCCAGCAGATGTTTTTAGCTCATTTGAAATGGGCTTTATTGTTTTCATTTAAAAAATTGACATGTTAAAGACACAAACTGTAACGTACAGCTGAATTCTGGATGTAAATTCAATTCTTTTTTGCTCTGTTTGAATAATAGGTCCCTGCCAAGACCTAGTTCATTTGCCCTTTCAATCTAGAATGACCTTTTCAATTTGCAAAGAAAAAAATTATGTATCTATATTCAAATGTATTTTTATAAATTAAACCCAACGTTAATCCTGTTCTAAATCATAAAATTATGGTATGATCTTTGCTTCATTTGGGTTGTGAAGCAATGAACCTTTTTTTAAAGTAGCTTAGGCCTACTTTGTGTCCACAGTGCAATTATTCTCAATTCTCAAACTGTTAAAATGAAGAAGAACCAAAGTCAGTGATTAAGGTGTCACTACACTAGGACTGTCTAAAGATTTAATGTAATCAGTGTCTATTTCTTTTGTATTGTCTAATAGTTGCCTTAGGTTTGAGCAAAAAGAAATATTATTCAATTTTTTTGACTACAGAAACTAAGAAACTGGTTTAAATCTGATTGATGAGTATAATCAAATGATTTATATGGGCATCCTAATGTTGTATCAAGTTGTATGAAAGGTTTTTGTTAATTTGAATTAAGAACATTCTTTGCTGATATGATTTGAAATCAGGAAGTAAATTCGTGTTTAGACTGGGAGAGCTGTCTCTCAAACAGGCTGGAAAGGGGGACACATTCCTTGTTTTTGCCAAGTTCAACTTTAAACTGGATTTTTCTTTTCAAATCCCTGTGGGACCCATGCCAAAAAAAGGGAAAGTTATCAATCTTCCCTATAGGTTGCAGAGTTTTGCCAAACTATCACAGACATTAGTAAATTGTAGTTTCAGTTTACTGCAGGCACAAGACACTTGGGATAGAATTCCATTTGGGAACAAAACTCAAGACCTTTCCTCCCCTAAATATTTAACAAAATGTTGCTGGTGACTGAAATTGTATTATTTCCATGTTTGCTCTTTTATTTGTCCTTTAACCTTTCTCTTATGCTTGCAATGTGTTTCAGCACATTTTTCCTCCATTCCAACTAGTTTGTCAGCTGTTACTTCTGATGGTTGAGATATTTTTAGCTTCAGATGTTAGACTGTTCACCCTCAAATACTTTCTTCTGCATTTGGTTATTTTCCATTCAGAAAGCAGGAGTGCTGGTCTTTGCAGAGAGAGTTGATCTCAGAATATTTCCCCAGCTTTAATTGAGAACAATGTTTTATGATCGTTGCTGTTTATACAGAATTTAACAGGGATCTCTCAGGTGTGTGGTCAGCACAGCACAGAATTTATTCATTGCCTGTCTCTGGGTGGCTGTGTGTTTGTTTGCCAAGCATCTGCTGCAGCACTATCAGATCTCCCCTTGCCTTGAGGTTGAAAGGAAAGTTCAGAGGCTGGTATCACAGATCTGGAAACATGAGGTAGTTGCCCTAAAGGCTGTACCTTTAAAATGTAATTGCAGCAGCATGGGGTCTGTTGTGGAGAGCCATTTCACCAGGGAAGTCAGAGGGGTGGTGCAGTTAAGGGAGTGGGAGTTGTGGAGGAGCTGATCAGATCAGATTGAAGGATGGATTGAAAGAAAGCTGAGATGCGGGAGCTGAATAATCTCTGAGGTCAGGGAAGCCAGGGAAGAAAATTTTCAGTTTAACAGGAACGTGTTGCAAATGTTTACAGTTCAACGTTTAACCTCAGATGGTTACTGCTGTTTTCAGGCAGAAATTTGTTTTCAAGGGGAAAATTTAGCGCACTGAAAGAGTGGTAATGGTTCTGCAGATCAGGTGCTCTCAGTAAAGGAGATATTTCTAAAAGTCTATTAATTATGAGTCCTTGAACAGCAGTGAGGACACTGGGCATATTCATACAGCTGAACTGTATAATACATAGCTTTTACTGTAATATTTTTAAAAGGAGATAGAAATGGCAGTGGCCAGGGATTAAAGTTTGCTGCTTTGAGCACAAAAGCATTCTTTTTCTTCTGCTCTTAAAGAGGAACCTTCCAGTTTTTCAATAAATCCTTGTTAGGAAGATATAAATCAAGTGTTGTAAATCCAGCAGAAGTACAGCCTTCTTGATATTAAAGATCTATTTTCTAATTCACTGCTTTGTCATTATCTAGGTTTTACATCTCTTTGAGAAAGTGTACATATAGATTATCTGCTTAGGTAAACTGAGCCCTAGAGGTCTGGGATATTTTTCTCTTCTAGGATTATAGCTGATGATAAAAAGACACAAAGTTTGTTAAAAATCTCCTGAATTCACTGAGAGCTTTTTACTGTCTTCCTCCAGACTTAAAGGATGCAAAAAGAAAAATAGCTCTGTGTAAGGCTTGGTATCTAAAATGTTCTGTGGCTGAGAAACAACTGGAATGAAATCAGAGAATTCCTGACTCAAATGAAAATTGTGAATATCAGTGTACCTGGTGCACACATTTGCAGGACAGGTCCAGATCTGTAATTGATGCAAGTAATGAAGAAGGGGAAGTGAGATTAAAAAAAAGAGTTGCAGAATATCAAAATTTATTTTGAAGTGTTTTCTGGGAAAGATTAAAAAGAAGGATACTTTCAAGATGATAGATTTAGAAGAGATTATGTCTTACTTCCTTTATTAAAATCATAAAATTCTCTGTTGTCTGCCAGTCAGATCTCAGAGAGGATGGACAGTTGTGATCAGCAGTTCAAATACCTGCAGGCTTTGTGGCTTGTGGCTGTTGCAGCATCACAAAGGCTGCCAGATATTGCCACCTGGTTGATTTTGTGCAAACCAAGTGATGCCACAGTCAGCTGGTATCAATCACCATCCCCAGTCTGTGTGGTTTTCTCAGAAAGCTTTGGTAGGAATGGGTGTTACCTGTGCTGTGAATGTTGGCAGGAAGAACAGCTATGGAATAAGGCTGCACACCTAAACCTACATGAGAAAAAGGAAGTTGAGATTCAGTTAGGCCTGAGTGGCAAGGCATGCTCAGCTGTCACTCTGCTGTCCCCATCTCGTGGTTACACAGAGCACAGGAGCTCCCAAGGCTGCTCAGTCCTGTGATTTGCTCCAGTGCTGAACTGAGGCACAGAATGATGAATGAGAACCTCTGTGTATTTTACAGAGGGGTTGCCAAACCCTCCATGAGGCTGGAAAATCTGTCTTGCTGAGGATAGGCTCATGCTGGGATTGTACTACTTTAAAATTATTATAAAGCAGTAATTGTTATCACCTACACATAGAGGTTTTAATGTGGCACCAAACATGAACCAGCTTGTCCTTGCAGTTTTATAGATATTCTTTATACAGGTGGATATAAACATGAGAGCTGTTATTAGACCCATGGCAATCTGTTTACTTCCTGAGAGATGGAACATTATTTTTCTATATGTCCTGAACATATTCTCATCAAACATTTACTGGGTGCTCTGATAGTATTTTTCAAAGATCACACGGTATTTGGAGTTGAGTGTTGAGGTCCTATGGTGGATTCTGGTACTTGATTACTTTTGTCCTGAGTGAGACCCTTAACATGAAAAAAACTCAAATGCTTCCTCAGCTTCAATTCAGCTCTCAGCTTATTTTTTAAGAAGTGAGAGGTGGTTTTCTGTTTTCTGAGAAATAAGATGCTCCTTCACACACTAATTCATTCCACTTAGGTCATGATGATGGTTTCAGTCTGTCAGTTCTTTTGAAGGCTTTGGAATTGTTTTTCTTATGCCATTAGAGTTCCAAAGTGTCTATGCAGACAGGTTATTAGCAAACAAAATAAATGTTTTAGACCCATGGCTCTTCTTGGAAGGGAGCAAAGTATCAAAGTGAGGTAATGTGAGCTGTAACACACTGCTAGGAGAAAGGAAGCACAAAAGAACAGCAGGGAAATTGTAGAATGAGGCAGTTGAATAATTAATGTAAATAGGCTAATTGCTACTGTGAAATGAGCTTTCTTATTATTTTACAATACATTGTCCTTCTTGACTGCTTTTTAACTGGAAGCTATATTCTAAAGATTGGCACGTTCTGAAGATAGAAGGCAGCAATTTTTCTTAGCAGGTATGTCAGACATTTAAAATGAGAGATGATAAAGAACACATGAGCACAGAGGGGAAACAGTTGTGATGTGTTAATGGTTTCATGGACACAAACAGAGCCCAGGCAGTGTAGGGTTAGTTAAAAATAATAATTAAAAAAAAGAGCCTTTTCAAGTTGGCAGTTTTTTGCATAATTGAAGAATATTCAGCAACTTTTTCAGAGAGTTTACTCCCAGGTGAATCTACTGAAAAAATATTGAAAATCAAATTCCTTTACATTTGGGAGACATCTTCCCCTTTCACTTAAAACACTTTTAAGATTTTCGTCTCTCTCTGCTACTATTAGGGCATGCCATTGTGAGCATTTATGGTTTTGCTTAATAAGCCATCATGATAACTTCCAGTATTTACCTGTAATTTTTCATTAGAGTTCTGTCTCCATTTTGAACTGGTCTGTGTGTGAGAGTACATTTCTCTATTACTGCAGCTCCTTCAGGCTTTATCACATTGCATAAAACAAAAAGGAGAGATGTGTCTGGACAGAAAGTTCTGCTGTTAGTGCTTAGATATGAAAAACCATTTATAAAACCCATGTGATATAAGAGTTATTTGAAATAAATCATATGTAAAGACATAAAAGTCACATTTTAGACAAAATAAGGAGTGTTACGTCCTAGTAAAAAACCCAGACATCTACAAAGGTTGCTTATAGCAAGACTGGAAGGAATTATGATTTGATGATGACCAAAGCAAAAGCAGAAGGCCTTATTCATCTGTCCAGCAGCCTGAATCTGAGCAGTGGTTCCCTTTTATATGT